>OZ024917.1:68051865-68266137 GCA_964017125.1 Flabesymbios commensalis
AAAATGTAAACTATGTAAAAACAACATAGTTGTTCAATCAGCCACCCTTCCAGGGGGTCCTGGAAATTTGAACACTGAATTCAAACTTTCAACGCAACAAGATTGCAACTCCCCTAACGGTATTTATGGCATTCAATGCGAGAAATGCCATAAAATTTACATTGGGGAAACTGGGATGAGTTTTAGAGATCGAATTAACGTACATTTATCAAGGCGTAGGATTAGGGGAAGCAGTGAACAGGGAAGGCAGGATAGACTCGTGAGAGTAAAGGATTGTCACTGAGTGGCTCCTTTGAATAACTCTCAGCGGAAATTGAATTTAGAGTTAGGTCTAAAAGGCAAACACTCCTCTAATTTAGAGGGTGTTTTAGAATTTAGTGGTGGTAGGTAGGTGATAAAAAGTCACCCGAAAGGGACTTAAGGTTTGTTAAGTAGGCCCGTACACGGGGAGTTTCCTTGGTCTCCCAACAGGTGTGCACATACTAAGCAATACTTAACCCAAAATTTCAGCAAAAAGTCCGAAAGAATTACCCCAAGGAAGAGTAAAAAAATGAGCGAAACCTGCCCCTAGGGGGGCCAGAGGTTTCTGAATATCCTACCTTTGATATTTCTCCGGTTAAAAAAAATGGAGAAAAACCCTGTTCTACTTCCGATTAGGCACTGGCCGAGGGGACATGTAGCCCAATTGGAAGTGAAATAAACTACTCTGTGTTTGTCTCATCCATTAATTCAATGAGAAGAGACAAGGATCCAGGATCCTCTCCGTCTGAAGTAGGACCCTGGGTATATTCTGTCGAGCCGTTGTTTCTCGGGTTACCGGGCATGTTGTATGAGGCCTTGCCCAGTCTACTTCTAACAAGTAGATCGCGCAAGTTCTTGCCCCTTTTGTATGCTGTAACACAAGGTTGAAAAACGATGTTAGGGTGCTTGATTTTAATTTTGTTGAAAGTCCCCTTAGCTAAAGAGGCCGCTTTCTTAGCCGTTTCGGAGAACGGTATGACAAAAGGGATAACGCCGTTATTGGCAGGGGATGGAACCGTATTCATCCCAGTTGGTGTCATCGATCTTACCTTTATCTGCCATTTACGTTCTAGGTCAAGGCGTTTAACCTTGTCTACGTCTTTGTCAGAGGAAACTGGCAAAGTTTCAAGGAAATATACCTTTAGGTGTTCAATATGGCATTCACTGCCATTAAAATGAATTCCTACTGGGGTGGGTTTGTTCAAACGTACATTTGATAAATGTACGTTAATTCGATCTCTAAAACTCATCCCAGTTTCCCCAATGTAAATTTTATGGCATTTCTCGCATTGAATGCCATAAATACCGTTAGGGGAGTTGCAATCTTGTTGCGTTGAAAGTTTGAATTCAGTGTTCAAATTTCCAGGACCCCCTGGAAGGGTGGCTGATTGAACAACTATGTTGTTTTTACATAGTTTACATTTTGGTCCATTACATCTATTGGAGCACCCTAGCATCAAAGTCTGATCCGAACCTAAGACTTTGTTTTTGATCGTGCGTAGGAATCGATCGGAATAACCACGTGGTTTAAGCGCATAAAATAACCGTCGGCAAGCGTCATCTATGTCCCTTTGATTATTACAAATCCTCTGATATCTCAGAATTTGGGATTTGATGATCCCAGAAAAGGTGTGTGGAGGGTGGTAAGAATTTTTATGTAGCAATTCCAACGTATCTGTTGGTTTGAAGTACACTTTCGTGTCTAGTATGCCATCACTATTAAATCTGTTCCCTTTAAACACAGTGGTATTTAAGAAATTTATGGATTGTTTGTCCAATTCCGCTTTAACAGTGATTGATGGATGATGTGTATTTAATAAATTTACAAACTCGTGGAAAGATTCCTCCGAGTGTTCCCAAATCATGAAAATATCATCCAGAAATCTCCTGTAGAATTTGGGTTTAAGGGGTGCCTTTTCCAAGACCTCCCTTTCCCAATCTGCCAAAAAGAGGTTGGCATAATTTGGTGCAAATTTTTTGCCCATGGCAGTACCCCACGTTTGTAGATACCATTTGCCATTGAATTCAAAATCATTGTACTCCAAATTAATTTTGAGTAAATCTAAAATTTGTTTGTCCGGCCTTTTAGGGTCCGGATATCTGTCAAAAGCTTTTGCTACAGATTGTATACCTGTGACATTGTCAATATTGGTATACAGACTGTCCACATCAATAGTGGCGATAAAAGCGTCAGGGTGAATTTTTGTTTTTTTTATTTCATCAAGGAAATGTGTGGTGTCTTTTAAAAAGGATGGATGACGTGTTGCCAACGGTGCCAAGAAGTGATCAATATACTCCGCTGAGGCGCAACTTTCGCTTCCGCAGTCGGAAATGATCGGTCTGCCTGGCGGTAAGCGACCCGGGGGGGGCCACTTGTTTTTTTCCTTATGAATTTTAGGGAGAAGATACATTCTCCTAGGTGTCGGATCAGACAGACAAGCGAGAAAGTCGAATTGGCCTTTGTCGATAAATTTTAGATCTTTCAGCTCTCGGAAAATTTCATTGATTTTCGTAATAGCCTGAGGAAAAACAGGCTGATCTAACGTTTTGTAATGGATTGGATGGTTGAGCTGGCGTTCAGTCTCAGATATATAGTCCTTTTTATCCATTACCACGATGGCTGCGCCCTTATCAGCTGGTTTAATAATGATGTCTTTGTTTTTAGCTAAATTTTTAAGGGCGATCCGTTCGTTTTTCGGCAGATTGCTCTTAGGAAGGGCATCTGGGATGTTTTTTATAGCAGAGTCTAAAGTTTTTAGCTCGCATTCTAGGAAAGGGTTGTTGGATGGAGGCATCCAAGTAGATTTTATCCTAAAATTGGGATCACGTGTTGCGCTGTTTCGACCGTGAAAAAAGAAATTTAGACGAAGACGGCGGGCAAGACCGTCAGTTGCTGATTGTAAGTCACCTCTATCTATAGTACGAGGAGTGGGGACGAACTTAATGCCCTTTTGCAAAACGCCAACGCTACCCTTATCCAGGTTTTTACTGGATAGGTTGATAATGCCGTTTGATTTAAAGGGGAAGGTGGCCGAGTTACGGTTAACTCTGGCGTCTTGCCCCGAATTTAGTTTAAATGATCGATAAGGGAAAGGGAATGCTCAATGATTTTAAACGCCGATTCGCGGCTCCAATGGACTGGATCCTGTCCATTCTGCTTAACCTGAGCATGATGCTTATTTAGGTAATGGGCCACCGGCCGATTCCCTAAAAACTTGCGTGCGTGCTCATTAAAGGCTTGAATTCCCTTTAGGAAAGTCAAATCTAGGGCTATCGTACCGTAAACGGGTTGAAAAAAGACCCGCTGGTCGGGGAAAGTAGACGACGCCTGCAACATGCATTCTTGGAAACTTGCATTTCTCTTGGACCGAAGGGTCGTTTCACTCAGACAGTCATTCAGCCCAACAGAAATGATTACATCCTTCAGCTGGGGATACCTGGAAGCATCAAAACGTTCCAAAAGTTTGGTCAAATGCCAGCATTTGGCCCCAGGGAAGCTGTGTACCTCCACATCCTCCCTCGTAACTTTCGGAACCTTTGACAAATTTGAATCACCGAGAAAAACCATTGAGGTAGATGGTTTAAGAACCAGTTTCCAAGCCGCGATTTTACGTTCAGAGCTTAGATTACTGGCATGACGCGTAACGTCGGCAGGATACAAATTTTCACCTTTAAAGGACAAATTTAGGTCAGTCCTGCCAGCGGCTTTACTCCGTTGAGAAGGTTGAGAAAACATGCAAAAGTCCGCGGTGGAGTAAGTGCCGGGTCTCCGACCCTGGGTGCGCCTCATTATCCGTCTAGGTAATGTGGCACTGCCGGGGTCCGAGAGGCATCCTGGGTTGGCAGAGCCATTGCCCATAGATGCTTGGGGGGAGGATGAATGCTGCGAGTTCAACGATATCTCGTCCTCTGACTCTACAGGGGACTTAGAACGAGTGGTGTCCTCGCTCGTAACAGGGGGTGACCCAGCCATCGTTGGTTCAAGGACCAAACCCCCGGCCTCTACACTGGTCCCTGAGGAACTCCCCTCACTCGAGGAGTTCAACAGGCTCTCCCCACGCAGAGAGACCTCCCCAGCAGTGCCCTGGCTAGCCAGCATCTGAGTGTCGCCGACAACCACGTCCGGATCCCCAGTAGGAAGTGGATGAATACCATCCAACTCACCTGAGCGGGCCGGAGAGACCATGGTGGCTGTCTCACCAGCCTCCGTGGAATCCGAATCAGGGTTTTGGGGTTACAGGGTTTCCGGGTTACAGGGTTTTGGGGTTACGGGGTTTTGGGGTTACGGAGTTACGGGGTTTCGGGGTTACGGGGTTTTGGGGTTACAGGGTCTCGGGGGGTTACAGGTTTTCAGGTTACAGAGTTTTGGGTTACGGGGTGTCAGGGTTTTGGGATACAGGGTTACGGGGTTTCGGGGTTTCGGGGTTACGTGGTTACGGGGTTACAGGGTTTCGGGGTTTTGGGGTTACGGGGTTACGAGTTACAGGGTTAAAGACTTACGGGGTTACGGGGTTACGGGTTTATAGGGTTACGGTATTTTATTTTTAAGAAAATCAAAATCTATTTTTAAAAAAAGGGATAGGGTTGCGATTAGCATTAGGGTATAGGGTGTGAAACATTCGAGTTAAGAAACAGGACCAAGTGGAAGTGGAATATTAAATTCAAGTAAGTACCCGTGTAAAATATTATGTCTTAATTCCCAGTAGTTTTTTAGTTACTACCATTTAAAGTTGGTACTCTTTACTGTGGAAGTTTACAGTAACCCTGTTTTGGACTGAGTAAGCAGTCAGGCGTAGGAATTTGCCTGGCCAGGAAAAATAGATCCGTCCCCTCCCCCTTACTTTAATGTATTGGAAACTTTGCGAATTCATATCTCGGTCAGTTTTGGTCGTAGATCGTTGATCTTTTTTTTAAATGCTCAGGAGACACAGATCTATCAGTTGGATTTGAAAACAAAGCTGTCTGAGTTTAATTTGATATTTATTAAATTAAAATAATTATTGAATATGAAGAGTTAATGTTTTTTGAAATGTAGAGTTAATCTCTGGAGACAGAGCAGTTTAACTTTATTGAAATTAAAATATCAATTGATCTCAACTGAGGTGATTGTCATATGTAATTATTCAGACTGTACTTGTTGGAGGGAGATTTTTTAGCTGAATTTGTTCAGCTTGTTAAAATGCACTAGAACCATGTTAATTTTCAATTAAAAAGTGATAAATGTCATCGTCTGTGAGGGAAAGAAGAAAAAAGACTGAAAAAATGACCTCTTTTTTGCGCGGCTAGACACTTGGAGACTATTTGGCGGGGGTTAAAGGGGGTGGCGACCCCCTTGCTCGCGGAAATTTCAAATTTGACGTGTACTTTCAGTCATTTGAATCAAAATAAAAGTAGTTTCTCAGGGTACACACAGACAAATTCTCCTAATGGTGACTATCTCGCCCTGTTTCATCTATGCGCTTGTTTTTCATTGAGGCTAGTCAGTGTTGTCATGGTTATTATATGAAATTGTACTTACATCAGGCAGGCATAGATTCCATTCATTTGATTCTGGCAAATATTGAAAAATCCAAGTTTCTTAGTGTTGAAAACTGTTTCAATGTGCTAATTGCAAACTCAGAGTACAATCCGAACAGGTAATTGATTTGATCATCAGCTATGAAAAAATCTCCTGCTGAATTATGAAATCTGTGAATAAATAAGAACTGTATAAATCTTCAAAGGCGACAACATACTTTGGATCTGGTTCAACCAATTTTTGTCACATACTGCTGCCTGCATGCCTCTACCAAATAATGTTTGTGAATGGCTGTGGTTGGGTTTGATAATTTACAGATCAAAATTTACCAAATGATGATATTTGAATCTTTTAGTAAGTCCACACACTGACTGAAGGTTAAATTTACCAGAAGAAGTACTTCTCAACTTACAATTGGTTGAAGAATTTAGAAAAAAAAAATTCAATAAATTTACAATACGCTGCATCTTCTGTTAAATCCACACAATGACTGAATTTAAGTGTGTAAAATTTATCAAAAGATTGACTTATTAAATTACAATTGGGTGGACAATTCACATCTTGTATAGCTTTCACGTGAGGCAACGGTGCTGTGTGTTTTTTATTGAGATTTAAATGTTATTTTGGAACTGTAATTTGTTGCTAGATAAGTGCAAATGGTGTACTACTCAATAGCAAAAAAATAAGTAGTCAGGTGACAAAGGGTTTTTTGGTTATGAAGGGTTATGAAAGGTTTTGAGGGATGGAGTTATAGAGCTACCGGGCTATGGTAGCTATGGTTTTGAAGGTTATGCTGCTACAGGGTTTAAGGGTTTCGGGGTTACGGGGTTTCAAGGTTTTGGGTTAGGGGGTCTCGGGGTTACAGGTTCACGGGGTTTTGGGGTTACAGGGTTTCCGGGTTACAGGGTTTTGGGGTTACGGGGTTTTGGGGTTACGGAGTTACGGGGTTTTGGGGTTACGGGGTTTTGGGGTTACAGGGTCTCGGGGGGTTACAGGTTTTCAGGTTACAGGGTTTTGGGTTACGGGGTGTCAGGGTTTTGGGATACAGGGTTACGGGGTTTCGGGGTTTCGGGGTTACGTGGTTACGGGGTTACAGGGTTTCGGGGTTTCGGGGTTACGGGGTTACGAGTTACAGGGTTAAAGGCTTACTGGGTTACGGGGTTACGGGTTTATAGGGTTACGGTATTTTATTTTTAAGAAAATCAAAATCTATTTTTAAAAAAAGGGATAGGGTTGCGATTAGCATTAGGGTATAGGGTGTGAAACATTCGAGTTAAGAAACAGGACCAAGTGGAAGTGGAATATTAAATTCAAGTAAGTACCCGTGTAAAATATTATGTCTTAATTCCCAGTAGTTTTTTAGTTACTACCATTTAAAGTTGGTACTCTTTACTGTGGAAGTTTACAGTAACCCTGTTTTGGACTGAGTAAGCAGTCTTATTCAATAAAATAATTATTGAATAAGAAGAGTTAATGTTTTTTGAAATGTAGAGTTAATCTCTGGAGACAGAGCAGTTTAACTTTATTGAAATTAAAATATCAATTGATCTCAACTGAGGTGATTGTCATATGTAATTATTCAGACTGTACTTGCTGGAGGGAGATTTTTTAGCTGAATTTGTTCAGCTTGTTAAAATGCACTAGAACCATGTTAATTTTCAATTAAAAAGTGATAAATGTCATCGTCTGTGAGGGAAAGAAGAAAAAAGACTGAAAAAATGACCTCTTTTTTGCGCGGCTAGACACTTGGAGACTATTTGGCGGGGGTTAAAGGGGGTGGCGACCCCCTTGCTCGCGGAAATTTCAAATTTGACGTGTACTTTCAGTCATTTGAATCAAAATAAAAGTAGTTTCTCAGGGTACACACAGACAAATTCTCCTAATGGTGACTATCTCGCCCTGTTTCATCTATGCGCTTGTTTTTCATTGAGGCTAGTCAGTGTTGTCATGGTTATTATATGAAATTGTACTTACATCAGGCAGGCATAGATTCCATTCATTTGATTCTGGCAAATATTGAAAAATCCAAGTTTCTTAGTGTTGAAAACTGTTTCAATGTGCTAATTGCAAACTCAGAGTACAATCCGAACAGGTAATTGATTTGATCATCAGCTATGAAAAAATCTCCTGCTGAATTATGAAATCTGTGAATAAATAAGAACTGTATAAATCTTCAAAGGCGACAACATACTTTGGATCTGGTTCAACCAATTTTTGTCACATACTGCTGCCTGCATGCCTCTACCAAATAATGTTTGTGAATGGCTGTGGTTGGGTTTGATAATTTACAGATCAAAATTTACCAGATGATGATATTTGAATCTTTTAGTAAGTCCACACACTGACTGAAGGTTAAATTTACCAGAAGAAGTACTTCTCAACTTACAATTGGTTGAAGAATTTAGAAAAAAAAAATTCAATAAATTTACAATACGCTGCATCTTCTGTTAAATCCACACAATGACTGAATTTAAGTGTGTAAAATTTATCAAAAGATTGACTTATTAACTTACAATTGGGTGGACAATTCACATCTTGTATAGCTTTCACGTGAGGCAACGGTGCTGTGTGTTTTTTATTGAGATTTAAATGTTATTTTGGAACTGTAATTTGTTGCTAGATAAGTGCAAATGGTGTACTACTCAATAGCAAAAAAATAAGTAGTCAGGTGACAAAGGGTTTTTTGGTTATGAAGGGTTATGAAAGGTTTTGAGGGATGGAGTTATAGAGCTACCGGGCTATGGTAGCTATGGTTTTGAAGGTTATGCTGCTACAGGGTTTAAGGGTTTCGGGGTTACGGGGTTTCAAGGTTTTGGGTTAGGGGGTCTCGGGGTTACAGGTTCACGGGGTTTTGGGGTTACAGGGTTTCCGGGTTACAGGGTTTTGGGGTTACGGGGTTTTGGGGTTACGGAGTTACGGGGTTTTGGGGTTACGGGGTTTTGGGGTTACAGGGTCTCGGGGGGTTACAGGTTTTCAGGTTACAGGGTTTTGGGTTACGGGGTGTCAGGGTTTTGGGATACAGGGTTACGGGGTTTCGGGGTTTCGGGGTTACGTGGTTACGGGGTTACAGGGTTTCGGGGTTTCGGGGTTACGGGGTTACGAGTTACAGGGTTAAAGGCTTACTGGGTTACGGGGTTACGGGTTTATAGGGTTACGGTATTTTATTTTTAAGAAAATCAAAATCTATTTTTAAAAAAAGGGATAGGGTTGCGATTAGCATTAGGGTATAGGGTGTGAAACATTCGAGTTAAGAAACAGGACCAAGTGGAAGTGGAATATTAAATTCAAGTAAGTACCCGTGTAAAATATTATGTCTTAATTCCCAGTAGTTTTTTAGTTACTACCATTTAAAGTTGGTACTCTTTACTGTGGAAGTTTACAGTAACCCTGTTTTGGACTGAGTAAGCAGTCTTATTCAATAAAATAATTATTGAATAAGAAGAGTTAATGTTTTTTGAAATGTAGAGTTAATCTCTGGAGACAGAGCAGTTTAACTTTATTGAAATTAAAATATCAATTGATCTCAACTGAGGTGATTGTCATATGTAATTATTCAGACTGTACTTGCTGGAGGGAGATTTTTTAGCTGAATTTGTTCAGCTTGTTAAAATGCACTAGAACCATGTTAATTTTCAATTAAAAAGTGATAAATGTCATCGTCTGTGAGGGAAAGAAGAAAAAAGACTGAAAAAATGACCTCTTTTTTGCGCGGCTAGACACTTGGAGACTATTTGGCGGGGGTTAAAGGGGGTGGCGACCCCCTTGCTCGCGGAAATTTCAAATTTGACGTGTACTTTCAGTCATTTGAATCAAAATAAAAGTAGTTTCTCAGGGTACACACAGACAAATTCTCCTAATGGTGACTATCTCGCCCTGTTTCATCTATGCGCTTGTTTTTCATTGAGGCTAGTCAGTGTTGTCATGGTTATTATATGAAATTGTACTTACATCAGGCAGGCATAGATTCCATTCATTTGATTCTGGCAAATATTGAAAAATCCAAGTTTCTTAGTGTTGAAAACTGTTTCAATGTGCTAATTGCAAACTCAGAGTACAATCCGAACAGGTAATTGATTTGATCATCAGCTATGAAAAAATCTCCTGCTGAATTATGAAATCTGTGAATAAATAAGAACTGTATAAATCTTCAAAGGCGACAACATACTTTGGATCTGGTTCAACCAATTTTTGTCACATACTGCTGCCTGCATGCCTCTACCAAATAATGTTTGTGAATGGCTGTGGTTGGGTTTGATAATTTACAGATCAAAATTTACCAAATGATGATATTTGAATCTTTTAGTAAGTCCACACACTGACTGAAGGTTAAATTTACCAGAAGAAGTACTTCTCAACTTACAATTGGTTGAAGAATTTAGAAAAAAAAAATTCAATGAATTTACAATACGCTGCATCTTCTGTTAAATCCACACAATGACTGAATGTAAGTGTGTAAAATTTATCAAAAGATTGACTTATTAACTTACAATTGGGTGGACAATTCACATCTTGTATAGCTTTCACGTGAGGCAACGGTGCTGTGTGTTTTTTATTGAGATTTAAATGTTATTTTGGAACTGTAATTTGTTGCTAGATAAGTGCAAATGGTGTACTACTCAATAGCAAAAAAATAAGTAGTCAGGTGACAAAGGGTTTTTTGGTTATGAAGGGTTATGAAAGGTTTTGAGGGATGGAGTTATAGAGCTACCGGGCTATGGTAGCTATGGTTTTGAAGGTTATGCTGCTACAGGGTTTAAGGGTTTCGGGGTTACGGGGTTTCAAGGTTTTGGGTTAGGGGGTCTCGGGGTTACAGGTTCACGGGGTTTTGGGGTTACAGGGTTTCCGGGTTACAGGGTTTTGGGGTTACGGGGTTTTGGGGTTACGGAGTTACGGGGTTTTGGGGTTACGGGGTTTTGGGGTTACAGGGTCTCGGGGGGTTACAGGTTTTCAGGTTACAGGGTTTTGGGCTACGGGGTGTCAGGGTTTTGGGATACAGGGTTACGGGGTTTCGGGGTTTCGGGGTTACGTGGTTACGGGGTTACAGGGTTTCGGGGTTTCGGGGTTACGGGGTTACGAGTTACAGGGTTAAAGGCTTACTGGGTTACGGGGTTACGGGTTTATAGGGTTACGGTATTTTATTTTTAAGAAAATCAAAATCTATTTTTAAAAAAAGGGATAGGGTTGCGATTAGCATTAGGGTATAGGGTGTGAAACATTCGAGTTAAGAAACAGGACCAAGTGGAAGTGGAATATTAAATTCAAGTAAGTACCCGTGTAAAATATTATGTCTTAATTCCCAGTAGTTTTTTAGTTACTACCATTTAAAGTTGGTACTCTTTACTGTGGAAGTTTACAGTAACCCTGTTTTGGACTGAGTAAGCAGTCAGGCGTAGGAATTTGCCTGGCCAGGAAAAATAGATCCGTCCCCTCCCCCTTACTTTAATGTATTGGAAACTTTGCGAATTCATATCTCGGTCAGTTTTGGTCGTAGATCGTTGATCTTTTTTTTAAATGCTCAGGAGACACAGATCTATCAGTTGGATTTGAAAACGAAGCTGTCTGAGTTTAATTTGATATTTATTAAATTAAAATAATTATTGAATAAGAAGAGTTAATGTTTTTTGAAATGTAGAGTTAATCTCTGGAGACAGAGCAGTTTAACTTTATTGAAATTAAAATATCAATTGATCTCAACTGAGGTGATTGTCATATGTAATTATTCAGACTGTACTTGCTGGAGGGAGATTTTTTAGCTGAATTTGTTCAGCTTGTTAAAATGCACTAGAACCATGTTAATTTTCAATTAAAAAGTGATAAATGTCATCGTCTGTGAGGGAAAGAAGAAAAAAGACTGAAAAAATGACCTCTTTTTTGCGCGGCTAGACACTTGGAGACTATTTGGCGGGGGTTAAAGGGGGTGGCGACCCCCTTGCTCGCGGAAATTTCAAATTTGACGTGTACTTTCAGTCATTTGAATCAAAATAAAAGTAGTTTCTCAGGGTACACACAGACAAATTCTCCTAATGGTGACTATCTCGCCCTGTTTCATCTATGCGCTTGTTTTTCATTGAGGCTAGTCAGTGTTGTCATGGTTATTATATGAAATTGTACTTACATCAGGCAGGCATAGATTCCATTCATTTGATTCTGGCAAATATTGAAAAATCCAAGTTTCTTAGTGTTGAAAACTGTTTCAATGTGCTAATTGCAAACTCAGAGTACAATCCGAACAGGTAATTGATTTGATCATCAGCTATGAAAAAATCTCCTGCTGAATTATGAAATCTGTGAATAAATAAGAACTGTATAAATCTTCAAAGGCGACAACATACTTTGGATCTGGTTCAACCAATTTTTGTCACATACTGCTGCCTGCATGCCTCTACCAAATAATGTTTGTGAATGGCTGTGGTTGGGTTTGATAAATTACAGATCAAAATTTACCAAATGATGATATTTGAATCTTTTAGTAAGTCCACACACTGACTGAAGGTTAAATTTACCAGAAGAAGTACTTCTCAACTTACAATTGGTTGAAGAATTTAGAAAAAAAAAATTCAATGAATTTACAATACGCTGCATCTTCCGTTAAATCCACACAATGACTGAATGTAAGTGTGTAAAATTTATCAAAAGATTGACTTATTAACTTACAATTGGGTGGACAATTCACATCTTGTATAGCTTTCACGTGAGGCAACGGTGCTGTGTGTTTTTTATTGAGATTTAAATGTTATTTTGGAACTGTAATTTGTTGCTAGATAAGTGCAAATGGTGTACTACTCAATAGCAAAAAAATAAGTAGTCAGGTGACAAAGGGTTTTTTGGTTATGAAGGGTTATGAAAGGTTTTGAGGGATGGAGTTATAGAGCTACCGGGCTATGGTAGCTATGGTTTTGAAGGTTATGCTGCTACAGGGTTTAAGGGTTTCGGGGTTACGGGGTTTCAAGGTTTTGGGTTAGGGGGTCTCGGGGTTACAGGTTCACGGGGTTTTGGGGTTACAGGGTTTCCGGGTTACAGGGTTTTGGGGTTACGGGGTTTTGGGGTTACGGAGTTACGGGGTTTTGGGGTTACGGGGTTTTGGGGTTACAGGGTCTCGGGGGGTTACAGGTTTTCAGGTTACAGGGTTTTGGGCTACGGGGTGTCAGGGTTTTGGGATACAGGGTTACGGGGTTTCGGGGTTTCGGGGTTACGTGGTTACGGGGTTACAGGGTTTCGGGGTTTCGGGGTTACGGGGTTACGAGTTACAGGGTTAAAGGCTTACTGGGTTACGGGGTTACGGGTTTATAGGGTTACGGTATTTTATTTTTAAGAAAATCAAAATCTATTTTTAAAAAAAGGGATAGGGTTGCGATTAGCATTAGGGTATAGGGTGTGAAACATTCGAGTTAAGAAACAGGACCAAGTGGAAGTGGAATATTAAATTCAAGTAAGTACCCGTGTAAAATATTATGTCTTAATTCCCAGTAGTTTTTTAGTTACTACCATTTAAAGTTGGTACTCTTTACTGTGGAAGTTTACAGTAACCCTGTTTTGGACTGAGTAAGCAGTCAGGCGTAGGAATTTGCCTGGCCAGGAAAAATAGATCCGTCCCCTCCCCCTTACTTTAATGTATTGGAAACTTTGCGAATTCATATCTCGGTCAGTTTTGGTCGTAGATCGTTGATCTTTTTTTTAAATGCTCAGGAGACACAGATCTATCAGTTGGATTTGAAAACGAAGCTGTCTGAGTTTAATTTGATATTTATTAAATTAAAATAATTATTGAATAAGAAGAGTTAATGTTTTTTGAAATGTAGAGTTAATCTCTGGAGACAGAGCAGTTTAACTTTATTGAAATTAAAATATCAATTGATCTCAACTGAGGTGATTGTCATATGTAATTATTCAGACTGTACTTGCTGGAGGGAGATTTTTTAGCTGAATTTGTTCAGCTTGTTAAAATGCACTAGAACCATGTTAATTTTCAATTAAAAAGTGATAAATGTCATCGTCTGTGAGGGAAAGAAGAAAAAAGACTGAAAAAATGACCTCTTTTTTGCGCGGCTAGACACTTGGAGACTATTTGGCGGGGGTTAAAGGGGGTGGCGACCCCCTTGCTCGCGGAAATTTCAAATTTGACGTGTACTTTCAGTCATTTGAATCAAAATAAAAGTAGTTTCTCAGGGTACACACAGACAAATTCTCCTAATGGTGACTATCTCGCCCTGTTTCATCTATGCGCTTGTTTTTCATTGAGGCTAGTCAGTGTTGTCATGGTTATTATATGAAATTGTACTTACATCAGGCAGGCATAGATTCCATTCATTTGATTCTGGCAAATATTGAAAAATCCAAGTTTCTTAGTGTTGAAAACTGTTTCAATGTGCTAATTGCAAACTCAGAGTACAATCCGAACAGGTAATTGATTTGATCATCAGCTATGAAAAAATCTCCTGCTGAATTATGAAATCTGTGAATAAATAAGAACTGTATAAATCTTCAAAGGCGACAACATACTTTGGATCTGGTTCAACCAATTTTTGTCACATACTGCTGCCTGCATGCCTCTACCAAATAATGTTTGTGAATGGCTGTGGTTGGGTTTGATAATTTACAGATCAAAATTTACCAAATGATGATATTTGAATCTTTTAGTAAGTCCACACACTGACTGAAGGTTAAATTTACCAGAAGAAGTACTTCTCAACTTACAATTGGTTGAAGAATTTAGAAAAAAAAAATTCAATGAATTTACAATACGCTGCATCTTCCGTTAAATCCACACAATGACTGAATGTAAGTGTGTAAAATTTATCAAAAGATTGACTTATTAACTTACAATTGGGTGGACAATTCACATCTTGTATAGCTTTCACGTGAGGCAACGGTGCTGTGTGTTTTTTATTGAGATTTAAATGTTATTTTGGAACTGTAATTTGTTGCTAGATAAGTGCAAATGGTGTACTACTCAATAGCAAAAAAATAAGTAGTCAGGTGACAAAGGGTTTTTTGGTTATGAAGGGTTATGAAAGGTTTTGAGGGATGGAGTTATAGAGCTACCGGGCTATGGTAGCTATGGTTTTGAAGGTTATGCTGCTACAGGGTTTAAGGGTTTCGGGGTTACGGGGTTTCAAGGTTTTGGGTTAGGGGGTCTCGGGGTTACAGGTTCACGGGGTTTTGGGGTTACAGGGTTTCCGGGTTACAGGGTTTTGGGGTTACGGGGTTTTGGGGTTACGGAGTTACGGGGTTTTGGGGTTACGGGGTTTTGGGGTTACAGGGTCTCGGGGGGTTACAGGTTTTCAGGTTACAGGGTTTTGGGCTACGGGGTGTCAGGGTTTTGGGATACAGGGTTACGGGGTTTCGGGGTTTCGGGGTTACGTGGTTACGGGGTTACAGGGTTTCGGGGTTTCGGGGTTACGGGGTTACGAGTTACAGGGTTAAAGGCTTACTGGGTTACGGGGTTACGGGTTTATAGGGTTACGGTATTTTATTTTTAAGAAAATCAAAATCTATTTTTAAAAAAAGGGATAGGGTTGCGATTAGCATTAGGGTATAGGGTGTGAAACATTCGAGTTAAGAAACAGGACCAAGTGGAAGTGGAATATTAAATTCAAGTAAGTACCCGTGTAAAATATTATGTCTTAATTCCCAGTAGTTTTTTAGTTACTACCATTTAAAGTTGGTACTCTTTACTGTGGAAGTTTACAGTAACCCTGTTTTGGACTGAGTGAGCAGTCAGGCGTAGGAATTTGCCTGGCCAGGAAAAATAGATGCGTCCCCTCCCCCTTACTTTAATGTATTGGAAACTTTGCGAATTCATATCTCGGTCAGTTTTGGTCGTAGATCGTTGATCTTTTTTTTAAATGCTCAGGAGACACAGATCTATCAGTTGGATTTGAAAACGAAGCTGTCTGAGTTTAATTTGATATTTATTAAATTAAAATAATTATTGAATAAGAAGAGTTAATGTTTTTTGAAATGTAGAGTTAATCTCTGGAGACAGAGCAGTTTAACTTTATTGAAATTAAAATATCAATTGATCTCAACTGAGGTGATTGTCATATGTAATTATTCAGACTGTACTTGCTGGAGGGAGATTTTTTAGCTGAATTTGTTCAGCTTGTTAAAATGCACTAGAACCATGTTAATTTTCAATTAAAAAGTGATAAATGTCATCGTCTGTGAGGGAAAGAAGAAAAAAGACTGAAAAAATGACCTCTTTTTTGCGCGGCTAGACACTTGGAGACTATTTGGCGGGGGTTAAAGGGGGTGGCGACCCCCTTGCTCGCGGAAATTTCAAATTTGACGTGTACTTTCAGTCATTTGAATCAAAATAAAAGTAGTTTCTCAGGGTACACACAGACAAATTCTCCTAATGGTGACTATCTCGCCCTGTTTCATCTATGCGCTTGTTTTTCATTGAGGCTAGTCAGTGTTGTCATGGTTATTATATGAAATTGTACTTACATCAGGCAGGCATAGATTCCATTCATTTGATTCTGGCAAATATTGAAAAATCCAAGTTTCTTAGTGTTGAAAACTGTTTCAATGTGCTAATTGCAAACTCAGAGTACAATCCGAACAGGTAATTGATTTGATCATCAGCTATGAAAAAATCTCCTGCTGAATTATGAAATCTGTGAATAAATAAGAACTGTATAAATCTTCAAAGGCGACAACATACTTTGGATCTGGTTCAACCAATTTTTGTCACATACTGCTGCCTGCATGCCTCTACCAAATAATGTTTGTGAATGGCTGTGGTTGGGTTTGATAATTTACAGATCAAAATTTACCAAATGATGATATTTGAATCTTTTAGTAAGTCCACACACTGACTGAAGGTTAAATTTACCAGAAGAAGTACTTCTCAACTTACAATTGGTTGAAGAATTTAGAAAAAAAAATTCAATGAATTTACAATACGCTGCATCTTCCGTTAAATCCACACAATGACTGAATGTAAGTGTGTAAAATTTATCAAAAGATTGACTTATTAACTTACAATTGGGTGGACAATTCACATCTTGTATAGCTTTCACGTGAGGCAACGGTGCTGTGTGTTTTTTATTGAGATTTAAATGTTATTTTGGAACTGTAATTTGTTGCTAGATAAGTGCAAATGGTGTACTACTCAATAGCAAAAAAATAAGTAGTCAGGTGACAAAGGGTTTTTTGGTTATGAAGGGTTATGAAAGGTTTTGAGGGATGGAGTTATAGAGCTACCGGGCTATGGTAGCTATGGTTTTGAAGGTTATGCTGCTACAGGGTTTAAGGGTTTCGGGGTTACGGGGTTTCAAGGTTTTGGGTTAGGGGGTCTCGGGGTTACAGGTTCACGGGGTTTTGGGGTTACAGGGTTTCCGGGTTACAGGGCTTTGGGGTTACGGGGTTTTGGGGTTACGGAGTTACGGGGTTTTGGGGTTACGGGGTTTTGGGGTTACAGGGTCTCGGGGGGTTACAGGTTTTCAGGTTACAGGGTTTTGGGCTACGGGGTGTCAGGGTTTTGGGATACAGGGTTACGGGGTTTCGGGGTTACGTGGTTACGGGGTTACAGGGTTTCGGGGTTTCGGGGTTACGGGGTTACGAGTTACAGGGTTAAAGGCTTACTGGGTTACGGGGTTACGGGTTTATAGGGTTACGGTATTTTATTTTTAAGAAAATCAAAATCTATTTTTAAAAAAAGGGATAGGGTTGCGATTAGCATTAGGGTATAGGGTGTGAAACATTCGAGTTAAGAAACAGGACCAAGTGGAAGTGGAATATTAAATTCAAGTAAGTACCCGTGTAAAATATTATGTCTTAATTCCCAGTAGTTTTTTAGTTACTACCATTTAAAGTTGGTACTCTTTACTGTGGAAGTTTACAGTAACCCTGTTTTGGACTGAGTAAGCAGTCAGGCGTAGGAATTTGCCTGGCCAGGAAAAATAGATCCGTCCCCTCCCCCTTACTTTAATGTATTGGAAACTTTGCGAATTCATATCTCGGTCAGTTTTGGTCGTAGATCGTTGATCTTTTTTTTAAATGCTCAGGAGACACAGATCTATCAGTTGGATTTGAAAACGAAGCTGTCTGAGTTTAATTTGATATTTATTAAATTAAAATAATTATTGAATAAGAAGAGTTAATGTTTTTTGAAATGTAGAGTTAATCTCTGGAGACAGAGCAGTTTAACTTTATTGAAATTAAAATATCAATTGATCTCAACTGAGGTGATTGTCATATGTAATTATTCAGACTGTACTTGCTGGAGGGAGATTTTTTAGCTGAATTTGTTCAGCTTGTTAAAATGCACTAGAACCATGTTAATTTTCAATTAAAAAGTGATAAATGTCATCGTCTGTGAGGGAAAGAAGAAAAAAGACTGAAAAAATGACCTCTTTTTTGCGCGGCTAGACACTTGGAGACTATTTGGCGGGGGTTAAAGGGGGTGGCGACCCCCTTGCTCGCGGAAATTTCAAATTTGACGTGTACTTTCAGTCATTTGAATCAAAATAAAAGTAGTTTCTCAGGGTACACACAGACAAATTCTCCTAATGGTGACTATCTCGCCCTGTTTCATCTATGCGCTTGTTTTTCATTGAGGCTAGTCAGTGTTGTCATGGTTATTATATGAAATTGTACTTACATCAGGCAGGCATAGATTCCATTCATTTGATTCTGGCAAATATTGAAAAATCCAAGTTTCTTAGTGTTGAAAACTGTTTCAATGTGCTAATTGCAAACTCAGAGTACAATCCGAACAGGTAATTGATTTGATCATCAGCTATGAAAAAATCTCCTGCTGAATTATGAAATCTGTGAATAAATAAGAACTGTATAAATCTTCAAAGGCGACAACATACTTTGGATCTGGTTCAACCAATTTTTGTCACATACTGCTGCCTGCATGCCTCTACCAAATAATGTTTGTGAATGGCTGTGGTTGGGTTTGATAATTTACAGATCAAAATTTACCAAATGATGATATTTGAATCTTTTAGTAAGTCCACACACTGACTGAAGGTTAAATTTACCAGAAGAAGTACTTCTCAACTTACAATTGGTTGAAGAATTTAGAAAAAAAAAATTCAATGAATTTACAATACGCTGCATCTTCTGTTAAATCCACACAATGACTGAATGTAAGTGTGTAAAATTTATCAAAAGATTGACTTATTAACTTACAATTGGGTGGACAATTCACATCTTGTATAGCTTTCACGTGAGGCAACGGTGCTGTGTGTTTTTTATTGAGATTTAAATGTTATTTTGGAACTGTAATTTGTTGCTAGATAAGTGCAAATGGTGTACTACTCAATAGCAAAAAAATAAGTAGTCAGGTGACAAAGGGTTTTTTGGTTATGAAGGGTTATGAAAGGTTTTGAGGGATGGAGTTATAGAGCTACCGGGCTATGGTAGCTATGGTTTTGAAGGTTATGCTGCTACAGGGTTTAAGGGTTTCGGGGTTACGGGGTTTCAAGGTTTTGGGTTAGGGGGTCTCGGGGTTACAGGTTCACGGGGTTTTGGGGTTACAGGGTTTCCGGGTTACAGGGTTTTGGGGTTACGGGGTTTTGGGGTTACGGAGTTACGGGGTTTTGGGGTTACGGGGTTTTGGGGTTACAGGGTCTCGGGGGGTTACAGGTTTTCAGGTTACAGGGTTTTGGGCTACGGGGTGTCAGGGTTTTGGGATACAGGGTTACGGGGTTTCGGGGTTTCGGGGTTACGTGGTTACGGGGTTACAGGGTTTCGGGGTTTCGGGGTTACGGGGTTACGAGTTACAGGGTTAAAGGCTTACTGGGTTACGGGGTTACGGGTTTATAGGGTTACGGTATTTTATTTTTAAGAAAATCAAAATCTATTTTTAAAAAAAGGGATAGGGTTGCGATTAGCATTAGGGTATAGGGTGTGAAACATTCGAGTTAAGAAACAGGACCAAGTGGAAGTGGAATATTAAATTCAAGTAAGTACCCGTGTAAAATATTATGTCTTAATTCCCAGTAGTTTTTTAGTTACTACCATTTAAAGTTGGTACTCTTTACTGTGGAAGTTTACAGTAACCCTGTTTTGGACTGAGTAAGCAGTCAGGCGTAGGAATTTGCCTGGCCAGGAAAAATAGATCCGTCCCCTCCCCCTTACTTTAATGTATTGGAAACTTTGCGAATTCATATCTCGGTCAGTATTGGTCGTAGATCGTTGATCTTTTTTTTAAATGCTCAGGAGACACAGATCTATCAGTTGGATTTGAAAACGAAGCTGTCTGAGTTTAATTTAATATTTATTAAATTAAAATAATTATTGAATAAGAAGAGTTAATGTTTTTTGAAATGTAGAGTTAATCTCTGGAGACAGAGCAGTTTAACTTTATTGAAATTAAAATATCAATTGATCTCAACTGAGGTGATTGTCATATGTAATTATTCAGACTGTACTTGCTGGAGGGAGATTTTTTAGCTGAATTTGTTCAGCTTGTTAAAATGCACTAGAACCATGTTAATTTTCATTTAAAAACTGATAAATGTCATCGTCTGTGAGGGAAAGAAGAAAAAAGACTGAAAAAATGACCTCTTTTTTGCGCGGCTAGACACTTGGAGACTATTTGGCGGGGGTTAAAGGGGATGGCGACCCCCTTGCTCGCAGAAATTTCAAATTTGACGTGTACTTTCGGTCATTTGAATCAAAATAAAAGTAGTTTCTCAGGGTACACACAGACAAATTCTCCTAATGGTGACTATCTCGCCCTGTTTCATCTATGCGCTTGTTTTTCATTGAGGCTAGTCAGTGTTGTCATGGTTATTATATGAAATTGTACTTACATCAGGCAGGCATAGATTCCATTCATTTGATTCTGGCAAATATTGAAAAATCCAAGTTTCTTAGTGTTGAAAACTGTTTCAATGTGCTAATTGCAAACTCAGAGTACAATCCGAACAGGTAATTGATTTGATCATCAGCTATGAAAAAATCTCCTGCTGAATTATGAAATCTGTGAATAAATAAGAACTGTATAAATCTTCAAAGGCGACAACATACGTTGGATCTGGTTCAACCAATTTTTGTCACATACTGCTGCCTGCATGCCTCTACCAAATAATGTTTGTGAATGGCTGTGGTTGGGTTTGATAATTTACAGATCAAAATTTACCAAATGATGATATTTGAATCTTTTAGTAAGTCCACACACTGACTGAAGGTTAAATTTACCAGAAGAAGTACTTCTCAACTTACAATTGGTTGAAGAATTTAGAAAAAAAAAATTCAATAAATTTACAATACGCTGCATCTTCTGTTAAATCCACACAATGACTGAATGTAAGTGTGTAAAATTTATCAAAAGATTGACTTATTAACTTACAATTGGGTGGACAATTCACATCTTGTATAGCTTTCACGTGAGGCAACGGTGCTGTGTGTTTTTTATTGAGATTTAAATGTTATTTTGGAACTGTAATTTGTTGCTAGATAAGTGCAAATGGTGTACTACTCAATAGCAAAAAAATAAGTAGTCAGGTGACAAAGGGTTTTTTGGTTATGAAGGGTTATGAAAGGTTTTGAGGGATGGAGTTATAGAGCTACCGGGCTATGGTAGCTATGGTTTTGAAGGTTATGCTGCTACAGGGTTTAAGGGTTTCGGGGTTACGGGGTTTCAAGGTTTTGGGTTAGGGGGTCTCGGGGTTACAGGTTCACGGGGTTTTGGGGTTACAGGGTTTCCGGGTTACAGGGTTTTGGGGTTACGGGGTTTTGGGGTTACAGAGTTACGGGGTTTTGGGGTTACAGGGTTTTGGGGTTACAGGGTCTCGGGGGGTTACAGGTTTTCAGGTTACAGGGTTTTGGGTTACGGGGTGTCAGGGTTTTGGGATACAGGGTTACGGGGTTTCGGGGTTCCGGGGTTACGTGGTTACGGGGTTACAGGGTTTCGGGGTTTCGGGGTTACGGGGTTACGAGTTACAGGGTTAAAGGCTTACGGGGTTACGGGGTTACGGGTTTATAGGGTTACGGTATTTTATTTTTAAGAAAATCAAAATCTATTTTTAAAAAAAGGGATAGGGTTGCGATTAGCATTAGGGTATAGGGTGTGAAACATTCGAGTTAAGAAACAGGACCAAGTGGAAGTGGAATATTAAATTCAAGTAAGTACCCGTGTAAAATATTATGTCTTAATTCCCAGTAGTTTTTTAGTTACTACCATTTAAAGTTGGTACTCTTTACTGTGGAAGTTTACAGTAACCCTGTTTTGGACTGAGTAAGCAGTCAGGCGTAGGAATTTGCCTGGCCAGGAAAAATAGATCCGTCCCCTCCCCCTTACTTTAATGTATTGGAAACTTTGCGAATTCATATCTCGGTCAGTTTTGGTCGTAGATCGTTGATCTTTTTTTTAAATGCTCAGGAGACACAGATCTATCAGTTGGATTTGAAAACAAAGCTGTCTGAGTTTAATTTGATATTTATTAAATTAAAATAATTATTGAATAAGAAGAGTTAATGTTTTTTGAAATGTAGAGTTAATCTCTGGAGACAGAGCAGTTTAACTTTATTGAAATTAAAATATCAATTGATCTCAACTGAGGTGATTGTCATATGTAATTATTCAGACTGTACTTGTTGGAGGGAGATTTTTTAGCTGAATTTGTTCAGCTTGTTAAAATGCACTAGAACCATGTTAATTTTCAATTAAAAAGTGATAAATGTCATCGTCTGTGAGGGAAAGAAGAAAAAAGACTGAAAAAATGACCTCTTTTTTGCGCGGCTAGACACTTGGAGACTATTTGGCGGGGGTTAAAGGGGGTGGCGACCCCCTTGCTCGCGGAAATTTCAAATTTGACGTCATTTGAATCAAAATAAAAGTAGTTTCTCAGGGTACACACAGACAAATTCTCCTAATGGTGACTATCTCGCCCTGTTTCATCTATGCGCTTGTTTTTCATTGAGGCTAGTCAGTGTTGTCATGGTTATTATATGAAATTGTACTTACATCAGGCAGGCATAGATTCCATTCATTTGATTCTGGCAAATATTGAAAAATCCAAGTTTCTTAGTGTTGAAAACTGTTTCAATGTGCTAATTGCAAACTCAGAGTACAATCCGAACAGGTAATTGATTTGATCATCAGCTATGAAAAAATCTCCTGCTGAATTATGAAATCTGTGAATAAATAAGAGCTGTATAAATCTTCAAAGGCGACAACATACTTTGGATCAGGTTCAACCAATTTTTGTCACATACTGCTGCCTGCATGCCTCTACCAAATAATGTTTGTGAATGGCTGTGGTTGGGTTTGATAATTTACAGATCAAAATTTACCAAATGATGATATTTGAATCTTTTAGTAAGTCCACACACTGACTGAAGGTTAAATTTACCAGAAGAAGTACCTCTCAACTTACAATTGGTTGAAGAATTTAGAAAAAAAAAATTCAATAAATTTACAATACGCTGCATCTTCTATTAAATCCACACAATGACTGAATGTAAGTGTGTAAAATTTATCAAAAGATTGACTTATTAACTTACAATTGGGTGGACAATTCACATCTTGCATAGCTTTCACGTGAGGCAACGGTGCTGTGTGTTTTTTATTGAGATTTAAATGTTATTTTGGAACTGTAATTTGTTGCTAGATAAGTGCAAATGGTGTACTACTCAATAGCAAAAAAATAAGTAGTCAGGTGACAAAGGGTTTTTTGGTTATGAAGGGTTATGAAAGGTTTTGAGGGATGGAGTTATAGAGCTACCGGGCTATGGTAGCTATGGTTTTGAAGGTTATGCTGCTACAGGGTTTCGGGGTTACGGGGTTTCAAGGTTTTGGGTTAGGGGGTTTCGGGGTTTCGGGGTTACAGGTTCACGGGGTTTTGGGGTTACAGGGTTTCCGGGTTACAGGGTTTTGGGGTTACGGGGTTTTGGGGTTACGGAGTTAAGGGGTTTCGGGGTTACGGGGTTACAGGGTTTTGGGGTTACAGGGTCTCGGGGGTTACAGGTTTTCAGGTTACAGGGTTTTGGGTTACGGGGTGTCAGGATTTTGGGATACAGGGTTACGGGGTTTCGGGGTTTCGGGGTTACGTGGTTACGGGGTTACAGGGTTTCGGGGTTTCGGGGTTATGGGGTTACGGGGTTACGAGTTACAGGGTTAAAGGCTTACGGGGTTACGGGGTTACGGGTTCATAGGGTTGCGGTATTTTATTTTTAAGAAAATCAAAATCTATTTTTAAAAAAAGGGATAGGGTTGCGATTAGCATTAGGGTATAGGGTGTGAAACATTCGAGTTAAGAAACAGGACCAAGTGGAAGTGGAATATTAAATTCAAGTAAGTACCCGTGTAAAATATTATGTCTGAATTCCCAGTAGTTTTTTAGTTACTACCATTTAAAGTTGGTACTCTTTACTGTGGAAGTTTACAGTAACCCTGTTTTGGACTGAGTAAGCAGTCAGGCGTAGGAATTTGCCTGGCCAGGAAAAATAGATCCGTCCCCTCCCCCTTACTTTAATGTATTGGAAACTTTGCGAATTCATATCTCGGTCAGTTTTATTCGTAGATCGTTGATCTTTTTTTTTAAATGCTCAGGAGACACAGATCTATCAGTTGGATTTGAAAACAAAGCTGTCTGAGTTTAATTTGATATTTATTAAATTAAAATAATTATTGAATAAGAAGAGTTAATGTTTTTTGAAATGTAGAGTTAATCTCTGGAGACAGAGCAGTTTAACTTTATTGAAATTAAAATATCAATTGATCTCAACTGAGGTGATTGTCATATGTAATTATTCAGACTGTACTTGTTGGAGGGAGATTTTTTAGCTGAATTTGTTCAGCTTGTTAAAATGCACTAGAACCATGTTAATTTTCAATTAAAAAGTGATAAATGTCATCGTCTGTGAGGGAAAGAAGAAAAAAGACTGAAAAAATGACCTCTTTTTTGCGCGGCTAGACACTTGGAGACTATTTGGCGGGGGTTAAAGGGGGTGGCGACCCCCTTGCTCGCGGAAATTTCAAATTTGACGTCATTTGAATCAAAATAAAAGTAGTTTCTCAGGGTACACACAGACAAATTCTCCTAATGGTGACTATCTCGCCCTGTTTCATCTATGCGCTTGTTTTTCATTGAGGCTAGTCAGTGTTGTCATGGTTATTATATGAAATTGTACTTACATCAGGCAGGCATAGATTCCATTCATTTGATTCTGGCAAATATTGAAAAATCCAAGTTTCTTAGTGTTGAAAACTGTTTCAATGTGCTAATTGCAAACTCAGAGTACAATCCGAACAGGTAATTGATTTGATCATCAGCTATGAAAAAATCTCCTGCTGAATTATGAAATCTGTGAATAAATAAGAACTGTATAAATCTTCAAAGGCGACAACATACTTTGGATCTGGTTCAACCAATTTTTGTCACATACTGCTGCCTGCATGCCTCTACCAAATAATGTTTGTGAATGGCTGTGGTTGGGTTTGATAATTTACAGATCAAAATTTACCAAATGATGATATTTGAATCTTTTAGTAAGTCCACACACTGACTGAAGGTTAAATTTACCAGAAGAAGTACTTCTCAACTTACAATTGGTTGAAGAATTTAGAAAAAAAAAATTCAATGAATTTACAATACGCTGCATCTTCCGTTAAATCCACACAATGACTGAATGTAAGTGTGTAAAATTTATCAAAAGATTGACTTATTAACTTACAATTGGGTGGACAATTCACATCTTGTATAGCTTTCACGTGAGGCAACGGTGCTGTGTGTTTTTTATTGAGATTTAAATGTTATTTTGGAACTGTAATTTGTTGCTAGATAAGTGCAAATGGTGTAATACTCAATAGCAAAAAAATAAGTAGTCAGGTGACAAAGGGTTTTTTGGTTATGAAGGGTTATGAAAGGTTTTGAGGGATGGAGTTATAGAGCTACCGGGCTATGGTAGCTATGGTTTTGAAGGTTATGCTGCTACAGGGTTTAAGGGTTTCGGGGTTACGGGGTTTCAAGGTTTTGGGTTAGGGGGTCTCGGGGTTACAGGTTCACGGGGTTTTGGGGTTACAGGGTTTCCGGGTTACAGGGTTTTGGGGTTACGGGGTTTTGGGGTTACGGAGTTACGGGGTTTTGGGGTTACGGGGTTTTGGGGTTACAGGGTCTCGGGGGGTTACAGGTTTTCAGGTTACAGGGTTTTGGGCTACGGGGTGTCAGGGTTTTGGGATACAGGGTTACGGGGTTTCGGGGTTACGTGGTTACGGGGTTACAGGGTTTCGGGGTTTCGGGGTTACGGGGTTACGAGTTACAGGGTTAAAGGCTTACTGGGTTACGGGGTTACGGGTTTATAGGGTTACGGTATTTTATTTTTAAGAAAATCAAAATCTATTTTTAAAAAAAGGGATAGGGTTGCGATTAGCATTAGGGTATAGGGTGTGAAACATTCGAGTTAAGAAACAGGACCAAGTGGAAGTGGAATATTAAATTCAAGTAAGTACCCGTGTAAAATATTATGTCTTAATTCCCAGTAGTTTTTTAGTTACTACCATTTAAAGTTGGTACTCTTTACTGTGGAAGTTTACAGTAACCCTGTTTTGGACTGAGTAAGCAGTCAGGCGTAGGAATTTGCCTGGCCAGGAAAAATAGATCCGTCCCCTCCCCCTTACTTTAATGTATTGGAAACTTTGCGAATTCATATCTCGGTCAGTTTTGGTCGTAGATCGTTGATCTTTTTTTTAAATGCTCAGGAGACACAGATCTATCAGTTGGATTTGAAAACGAAGCTGTCTGAGTTTAATTTGATATTTATTAAATTAAAATAATTATTGAATAAGAAGAGTTAATGTTTTTTGAAATGTAGAGTTAATCTCTGGAGACAGAGCAGTTTAACTTTATTGAAATTAAAATATCAATTGATCTCAACTGAGGTGATTGTCATATGTAATTATTCAGACTGTACTTGCTGGAGGGAGATTTTTTAGCTGAATTTGTTCAGCTTGTTAAAATGCACTAGAACCATGTTAATTTTCAATTAAAAAGTGATAAATGTCATCGTCTGTGAGGGAAAGAAGAAAAAAGACTGAAAAAATGACCTCTTTTTTGCGCGGCTAGACACTTGGAGACTATTTGGCGGGGGTTAAAGGGGGTGGCGACCCCCTTGCTCGCGGAAATTTCAAATTTGACGTGTACTTTCAGTCATTTGAATCAAAATAAAAGTAGTTTCTCAGGGTACACACAGACAAATTCTCCTAATGGTGACTATCTCGCCCTGTTTCATCTATGCGCTTGTTTTTCATTGAGGCTAGTCAGTGTTGTCATGGTTATTATATGAAATTGTACTTACATCAGGCAGGCATAGATTCCATTCATTTGATTCTGGCAAATATTGAAAAATCCAAGTTTCTTAGTGTTGAAAACTGTTTCAATGTGCTAATTGCAAACTCAGAGTACAATCCGAACAGGTAATTGATTTGATCATCAGCTATGAAAAAATCTCCTGCTGAATTATGAAATCTGTGAATAAATAAGAACTGTATAAATCTTCAAAGGCGACAACATACTTTGGATCTGGTTCAACCAATTTTTGTCACATACTGCTGCCTGCATGCCTCTACCAAATAATGTTTGTGAATGGCTGTGGTTGGGTTTGATAATTTACAGATCAAAATTTACCAAATGATGATATTTGAATCTTTTAGTAAGTCCACACACTGACTGAAGGTTAAATTTACCAGAAGAAGTACTTCTCAACTTACAATTGGTTGAAGAATTTAGAAAAAAAAAATTCAATGAATTTACAATACGCTGCATCTTCTGTTAAATCCACACAATGACTGAATGTAAGTGTGTAAAATTTATCAAAAGATTGACTTATTAACTTACAATTGGGTGGACAATTCACATCTTGTATAGCTTTCACGTGAGGCAACGGTGCTGTGTGTTTTTTATTGAGATTTAAATGTTATTTTGGAACTGTAATTTGTTGCTAGATAAGTGCAAATGGTGTACTACTCAATAGCAAAAAAATAAGTAGTCAGGTGACAAAGGGTTTTTTGGTTATGAAGGGTTATGAAAGGTTTTGAGGGATGGAGTTATAGAGCTACCGGGCTATGGTAGCTATGGTTTTGAAGGTTATGCTGCTACAGGGTTTAAGGGTTTCGGGGTTACGGGGTTTCAAGGTTTTGGGTTAGGGGGTCTCGGGGTTACAGGTTCACGGGGTTTTGGGGTTACAGGGTTTCCGGGTTACAGGGTTTTGGGGTTACGGGGTTTTGGGGTTACGGAGTTACGGGGTTTTGGGGTTACGGGGTTTTGGGGTTACAGGGTCTCGGGGGGTTACAGGTTTTCAGGTTACAGGGTTTTGGGCTACGGGGTGTCAGGGTTTTGGGATACAGGGTTACGGGGTTTCGGGGTTTCGGGGTTACGTGGTTACGGGGTTACAGGGTTTCGGGGTTTCGGGGTTACGGGGTTACGAGTTACAGGGTTAAAGGCTTACTGGGTTACGGGGTTACGGGTTTATAGGGTTACGGTATTTTATTTTTAAGAAAATCAAAATCTATTTTTAAAAAAAGGGATAGGGTTGCGATTAGCATTAGGGTATAGGGTGTGAAACATTCGAGTTAAGAAACAGGACCAAGTGGAAGTGGAATATTAAATTCAAGTAAGTACCCGTGTAAAATATTATGTCTTAATTCCCAGTAGTTTTTTAGTTACTACCATTTAAAGTTGGTACTCTTTACTGTGGAAGTTTACAGTAACCCTGTTTTGGACTGAGTAAGCAGTCAGGCGTAGGAATTTGCCTGGCCAGGAAAAATAGATCCGTCCCCTCCCCCTTACTTTAATGTATTGGAAACTTTGCGAATTCATATCTCGGTCAGTTTTGGTCGTAGATCGTTGATCTTTTTTTTAAATGCTCAGGAGACACAGATCTATCAGTTGGATTTGAAAACGAAGCTGTCTGAGTTTAATTTGATATTTATTAAATTAAAATAATTATTGAATAAGAAGAGTTAATGTTTTTTGAAATGTAGAGTTAATCTCTGGAGACAGAGCAGTTTAACTTTATTGAAATTAAAATATCAATTGATCTCAACTGAGGTGATTGTCATATGTAATTATTCAGACTGTACTTGCTGGAGGGAGATTTTTTAGCTGAATTTGTTCAGCTTGTTAAAATGCACTAGAACCATGTTAATTTTCATTTAAAAACTGATAAATGTCATCGTCTGTGAGGGAAAGAAGAAAAAAGACTGAAAAAATGACCTCTTTTTTGCGCGGCTAGACACTTGGAGACTATTTGGCGGGGGTTAAAGGGGATGGCGACCCCCTTGCTCGCAGAAATTTCAAATTTGACGTGTACTTTCGGTCATTTGAATCAAAATAAAAGTAGTTTCTCAGGGTACACACAGACAAATTCTCCTAATGGTGACTATCTCGCCCTGTTTCATCTATGCGCTTGTTTTTCATTGAGGCTAGTCAGTGTTGTCATGGTTATTATATGAAATTGTACTTACATCAGGCAGGCATAGATTCCATTCATTTGATTCTGGCAAATATTGAAAAATCCAAGTTTCTTAGTGTTGAAAACTGTTTCAATGTGCTAATTGCAAACTCAGAGTACAATCCGAACAGGTAATTGATTTGATCATCAGCTATGAAAAAATCTCCTGCTGAATTATGAAATCTGTGAATAAATAAGAACTGTATAAATCTTCAAAGGCGACAACATACGTTGGATCTGGTTCAACCAATTTTTGTCACATACTGCTGCCTGCATGCCTCTACCAAATAATGTTTGTGAATGGCTGTGGTTGGGTTTGATAATTTACAGATCAAAATTTACATTTGAATCTTTTAGTAAGTCCACACACTGACTGAAGGTTAAATTTACCAGAAGAAGTACTTCTCAACTTACAATTGGTTGAAGAATTTAGAAAAAAAAAATTCAATAAATTTACAATACGCTGCATCTTCTGTTAAATCCACACAATGACTGAATGTAAGTGTGTAAAATTTATCAAAAGATTGACTTATTAACTTACAATTGGGTGGACAATTCACATCTTGTATAGCTTCCACGTGAGGCAACGGTGCTGTGTGTTTTTTATTGAGATTTAAATGTTATTTTGGAACTGTAATTTGTTGCTAGATAAGTGCAAATGGTGTACTACTCAATAGCAAAAAAATAAGTAGTCAGGTGACAAAGGGTTTTTTGGTTATGAAGGGTTATGAAAGGTTTTGAGGGATGGAGTTATAGAGCTACCGGGCTATGGTAGCTATGGTTTTGAAGGTTATGCTGCTACAGGGTTTAAGGGTTTCGGGGTTACGGGGTTTCAAGGTTTTGGGTTAGGGGGTTTCGGGGTTACAGGTTCACGGGGTTTTGGGGTTACAGGGTTTCCGGGTTACAGGGTTTTGGGGTTACGGGGTTTTGGGGTTACGGAGTTACGGGGTTTTGGGGTTACGGGGTTTTGGGGTTACAGGGTCTCGGGGGGTTACAGGTTTTCAGGTTACAGGGTTTTGGGTTACGGGGTGTCAGGGTTTTGGGATACAGGGCTACGGGGTTTCGGGGTTTCGGGGTTACGTGGTTACGGGGTTACAGGGTTTCGGGGTTTCGGGGTTACGGGGTTACGAGTTACAGGGTTAAAGGCTTACGGGGTTACGGGGTTACGGGTTTATAGGGTTACGGTATTTTATTTTTAAGAAAATCAAAATCTATTTTTTAAAAAAGGGATAGGGTTGCGATTAGCATTAGGGTATAGGGTGTGAAACATTCGAGTTAAGAAACAGGACCAAGTGGAAGTGGAATATTAAATTCAAGTAAGTACCCGTGTAAAATATTATGTCTTAATTCCCAGTAGTTTTTTAGTTACTACCATTTAAAGTTGGTACTCTTTACTGTGGAAGTTTACAGTAACCCTGTTTTGGACTGAGTAAGCAGTCAGGCGTAGGAATTTGCCTGGCCAGGAAAAATAGATCCGTCCCCTCCCCCTTACTTTAATGTATTGGAAACTTTGCGAATTCATATCTCGGTCAGTTTTGGTCGTAGATCGTTGATCTTTTTTTTAAATGCTCAGGAGACACAGATCTATCAGTTGGATTTGAAAACAAAGCTGTCTGAGTTTAATTTGATATTTATTAAATTAAAATAATTATTGAATAAGAAGAGTTAATGTTTTTTGAAATGTAGAGTTAATCTCTGGAGACAGAGCAGTTTAACTTTATTGAAATTAAAATATCAATTGATCTCAACTGAGGTGATTGTCATATGTAATTATTCAGACTGTACTTGTTGGAGGGAGATTTTTTAGCTGAATTTGTTCAGCTTGTTAAAATGCACTAGAACCATGTTAATTTTCAATTAAAAAGTGATAAATGTCATCGTCTGTGAGGGAAAGAAGAAAAAAGACTGAAAAAATGACCTCTTTTTTGCGCGGCTAGACACTTGGAGACTATTTGGCGGGGGTTAAAGGGGGTGGCGACCCCCTTGCTCGCGGAAATTTCAAATTTGACGTGTACTTTCAGTCATTTGAATCAAAATAAAAGTAGTTTCTCAGGGTACACACAGACAAATTCTCCTAATGGTGACTATCTCGCCCTGTTTCATCTATGCGCTTGTTTTTCATTGAGGCTAGTCAGTGTTGTCATGGTTATTATATGAAATTGTACTTACATCAGGCAGGCATAGATTCCATTCATTTGATTCTGGCAAATATTGAAAAATCCAAGTTTCTTAGTGTTGAAAACTGTTTCAATGTGCTAATTGCAAACTCAGAGTACAATCCGAACAGGTAATTGATTTGATCATCAGCTATGAAAAAATCTCCTGCTGAATTATGAAATCTGTGAATAAATAAGAACTGTATAAATCTTCAAAGGCGACAACATACTTTGGATCTGGTTCAACCAATTTTTGTCACATACTGCTGCCTGCATGCCTCTACCAAATAATGTTTGTGAATGGCTGTGGTTGGGTTTGATAATTTACAGATCAAAATTTACCAAATGATGATATTTGAATCTTTTAGTAAGTCCACACACTGACTGAAGGTTAAATTTACCAGAAGAAGTACCTCTCAACTTACAATTGGTTGAAGAATTTAGAAAAAAAAAATTCAATAAATTTACAATACGCTGCATCTTCTATTAAATCCACACAATGACTGAATGTAAGTGTGTAAAATTTATCAAAAGATTGACTTATTAACTTACAATTGGGTGGACAATTCACATCTTGCATAGCTTTCACGTGAGGCAACGGTGCTGTGTGTTTTTTATTGAGATTTAAATGTTATTTTGGAACTGTAATTTGTTGCTAGATAAGTGCAAATGGTGTACTACTCAATAGCAAAAAAATAAGTAGTCAGGTGACAAAGGGTTTTTTGGTTATGAAGGGTTATGAAAGGTTTTGAGGGATGGAGTTATAGAGCTACCGGGCTATGGTAGCTATGGTTTTGAAGGTTATGCTGCTACAGGGTTTCGGGGTTACGGGGTTTCAAGGTTTTGGGTTAGGGGGTTTCGGGGTTTCGGGGTTACAGGTTCACGGGGTTTTGGGGTTACAGGGTTTCCGGGTTACAGGGTTTTGGGGTTACGGGGTTTTGGGGTTACGGAGTTAAGGGGTTTCGGGGTTACGGGGTTACAGGGTTTTGGGGTTACAGGGTCTCGGGGGTTACAGGTTTTCAGGTTACAGGGTTTTGGGTTACGGGGTGTCAGGATTTTGGGATACAGGGTTACGGGGTTTCGGGGTTTCGGGGTTACGTGGTTACGGGGTTACAGGGTTTCGGGGTTTCGGGGTTACGGGGTTACGGGGTTACGAGTTACAGGGTTAAAGGCTTACGGGGTTACAGGGTTACGGGTTTATAGGGTTACAGTATTTTATTTTTAAGAAAATCAAAATCTATTTTTAAAAAAAGGGATAGGGTTGCGATTAGCATTAGGGTATAGGGTGTGAAACATTCGAGTTAAGAAACAGGACCAAGTGGAAGTGGAATATTAAATTCAAGTAAGTACCCGTGTAAAATATTATGTCTTAATTCCCAGTAGTTTTTTAGTTACTACCATTTAAAGTTGGTACTCTTTACTGTGGAAGTTTACAGTAACCCTGTTTTGGACTGAGTAAGCAGTCAGGCGTAGGAATTTGCCTGGCCAGGAAAAATAGATCCGTCCCCTCCCCCTTACTTTAATGTATTGGAAACTTTGCGAATTCATATCTCGGTCAGTTTTGGTCGTAGATCGTTGATCTTTTTTTTTAAATGCTCAGGAGACACAGATCTATCAGTTGGATTTGAAAACAAAGCTGTCTGAGTTTAATTTGATATTTATTAAATTAAAATAATTATTGAATAAGAAGAGTTAATGTTTTTTGAAATGTAGAGTTAATCTCTGGAGACAGAGCAGTTTAACTTTATTGAAATTAAAATATCAATTGATCTCAACTGAGGTGATTGTCATATGTAATTATTCAGACTGTACTTGTTGGAGGGAGATTTTTTAGCTGAATTTGTTCAGCTTGTTAAAATGCACTAGAACCATGTTAATTTTCAATTAAAAAGTGATAAATGTCATCGTCTGTGAGGGAAAGAAGAAAAAAGACTGAAAAAATGACCTCTTTTTTGCGCGGCTAGACACTTGGAGACTATTTGGCGGGGGTTAAAGGGGGTGGCGACCCCCTTGCTCGCGGAAATTTCAAATTTGACGTGTACTTTCAGTCATTTGAATCAAAATAAAAGTAGTTTCTCAGGGTACACACAGACACATTCTCCTAATGGTGACTATCTCGCCCTGTTTCATCTATGCGCTTGTTTTTCATTGAGGCTAGTCAGTGTTGTCATGGTTATTATATGAAATTGTACTTACATCAGGCAGGCATAGATTCCATTCATTTGATTCTGGCAAATATTGAAAAATCCAAGTTTCTTAGTGTTGAAAACTGTTTCAATGTGCTAATTGCAAACTCAGAGTACAATCTGAACAGGTAATTGATTTGATCATCAGCTATGAAAAAATCTCCTGCTGAATTATGAAATCTGTGAATAAATAAGAACTGTATAAATCTTCAAAGGCGACAACATACTTTGGATCTGGTTCAACCAATTTTTGTCACATACTGCTGCCTGCATGCCTCTACCAAATAATGTTTGTGAATGGCTGTGGTTGGGTTTGATAATTTACAGATCAAAATTTACCAAATGATGATATTTGAATCTTTTAGTAAGTCCACACACTGACTGAAGGTTAAATTTACCAGAAGAAGTACTTCTCAACTTACAATTGGTTGAAGAATTTAGAAAAAAAAAATTCAATAAATTTACAATACGCTGCATCTTCTATTAAATCCACACAATGACTGAATGTAAGTGTGTAAAATTTATCAAAAGATTGACTTATTAACTTACAATTGGGTGGACAATTCACATCTTGCATAGCTTTCACGTGAGGCAACGGTGCTGTGTGTTTTTTATTGAGATTTAAATGTTATTTTGGAACTGTAATTTGTTGCTAGATAAGTGCAAATGGTGTACTACTCAATAGCAAAAAAATAAGTAGTCAGGTGACAAAGGGTTTTTCGGTTATGAAGGGTTATGAAAGGTTTTGAGGGATGGAGTTATAGAGCTACCGGGTTATGGTAGCTATGGTTTTGAAGGTTATGCTGCTACAGGGTTTCGGGGTTACGGGGTTTCAAGGTTTTGGGTTAAGGGGTTTCGGGGTTTCGGGGTTACAGGTTCACGGGGTTTTGGGGTTACAGGGTTTCCGGGTTACAGGGTTTTGGGGTTACGGGGTTTTGGGGTTACGGAGTTACGGGGTTTCGGGGTTACGGGGTTACAGGGTTTTGGGGTTACAGGGTCTCGGGGGGTTACAGGTTTTCAGGTTACAGGGTTTTGGGTTACGGGGTGTCAGGGTTTTGGGATACAGGGTTACGGGGTTTCCGGGTTTCGGGGTTACGTGGTTACGGGGTTACAGGGTTTCGGGGTTTCGGGGTTACGGGGTTACGGGGTTACGAGTTACAGGGTTAAAGGCTTACGGGGTTACAGGGTTACGGGTTTATAGGGTTACAGTATTTTATTTTTAAGAAAATCAAAATCTATTTTTAAAAAAAGGGATAGGGTTGCGATTAGCATTAGGGTATAGGGTGTGAAACATTCGAGTTAAGAAACAGGACCAAGTGGAAGTGGAATATTAAATTCAAGTAAGTACCCGTGTAAAATATTATGTCTTAATTCCCAGTAGTTTTTTAGTTACTACCATTTAAAGTTGGTACTCTTTACTGTGGAAGTTTACAGTAACCCTGTTTTGGACTGAGTAAGCAGTCAGGCGTAGGAATTTGCCTGGCCAGGAAAAATAGACCCGTCCCCTCCCCCTTACTTTAATGTATTGGAAACTTTGCGAATTCATATCTCGGTCAGTTTTGGTCGTAGATCGTTGATCTTTTTTTTTAAATGCTCAGGAGACACAGATCTATCAGTTGGATTTGAAAACAAAGCTGTCTGAGTTTAATTTGATATTTATTAAATTAAAATAATTATTGAATAAGAAGAGTTAATGTTTTTTGAAATGTAGAGTTAATCTCTGGAGACAGAGCAGTTTAACTTTATTGAAATTAAAATATCAATTGATCTCAACTGAGGTGATTGTCATATGTAATTATTCAGACTGTACTTGTTGGAGGGAGATTTTTTAGCTGAATTTGTTCAGCTTGTTAAAATGCACCAGAACCATGTTAATTTTCAATTAAAAAGTGATAAATGTCATCGTCTGTGAGGGAAAGAAGAAAAAAGACTGAAAAAATGACCTCTTTTTTGCGCGGCTAGACACTTGGAGACTATTTGGCGGGGGTTAAAGGGGGTGGCGACCCCCTTGCTCGCGGAAATTTCAAATTTGACGTGTACTTTCAGTCATTTGAATCAAAATAAAAGTAGTTTCTCAGGGTACACACAGACACATTCTCCTAATGGTGACTATCTCGCCCTGTTTCATCTATGCGCTTGTTTTTCATTGAGGCTAGTCAGTGTTGTCATGGTTATTATATGAAATTGTACTTACATCAGGCAGGCATAGATTCCATTCATTTGATTCTGGCAAATATTGAAAAATCCAAGTTTCTTAGTGTTGAAAACTGTTTCAATGTGCTAATTGCAAACTCAGAGTACAATCTGAACAGGTAATTGATTTGATCATCAGCTATGAAAAAATCTCCTGCTGAATTATGAAATCTGTGAATAAATAAGAACTGTATAAATCTTCAAAGGCGACAACATACTTTGGATCTGGTTCAACCAATTTTTGTCACATACTGCTGCCTGCATGCCTCTACCAAATAATGTTTGTGAATGGCTGTGGTTGGGTTTGATAATTTACAGATCAAAATTTACCAAATGATGATATTTGAATCTTTTAGTAAGTCCACACACTGACTGAAGGTTAAATTTACCAGAAGAAGTACTTCTCAACTTACAATTGGTTGAAGAATTTAGAAAAAAAAAATTCAATAAATTTACAATACGCTGCATCTTCTATTAAATCCACACAATGACTGAATGTAAGTGTGTAAAATTTATCAAAAGATTGACTTATTAACTTACAATTGGGTGGACAATTCACATCTTGCATAGCTTTCACGTGAGGCAACGGTGCTGTGTGTTTTTTATTGAGATTTAAATGTTATTTTGGAACTGTAATTTGTTGCTAGATAAGTGCAAATGGTGTACTACTCAATAGCAAAAAAATAAGTAGTCAGGTGACAAAGGGTTTTTCGGTTATGAAGGGTTATGAAAGGTTTTGAGGGATGAAGTTATAGAGCTACCGGGTTATGGTAGCTATGGTTTTGAAGGTTATGCTGCTACAGGGTTTCGGGGTTACGGGGTTTCAAGGTTTTGGGTTAGGGGGTTTCGGGGTTTCGGGGTTACAGGTTCACGGGGTTTTGGGGTTACAGGGTTTCCGGGTTACAGGGTTTTGGGGTTACGGGGTTTTGGGGTTACGGAGTTACGGGGTTTCGGGGTTACGGGGTTACAGGGTTTTGGGGTTACAGGGTCTCGGGGGGTTACAGGTTTTCAGGTTACAGGGTTTTGGGTTACGGGGTGTCAGGGTTTTGGGATACAGGGTTACGGGGTTTCCGGGTTTCGGGGTTACGTGGTTACGGGGTTACAGGGTTTCGGGGTTTCGGGGTTACGGGGTTACGGGGTTACGAGTTACAGGGTTAAAGGCTTACGGGGTTACAGGGTTACGGGTTTATAGGGTTACAGTATTTTATTTTTAAGAAAATCAAAATCTATTTTTAAAAAAAGGGATAGGGTTGCGATTAGCATTAGGGTATAGGGTGTGAAACATTCGAGTTAAGAAACAGGACCAAGTGGAAGTGGAATATTAAATTCAAGTAAGTACCCGTGTAAAATATTATGTCTTAATTCCCAGTAGTTTTTTAGTTACTACCATTTAAAGTTGGTACTCTTTACTGTGGAAGTTTACAGTAACCCTGTTTTGGACTGAGTAAGCAGTCAGGCGTAGGAATTTGCCTGGCCAGGAAAAATAGATCCGTCCCCTCCCCCTTACTTTAATGTATTGGAAACTTTGCGAATTCATATCTCGGTCAGTTTTGGTCGTAGATCGTTGATCTTTTTTTTTAAATGCTCAGGAGACACAGATCTATCAGTTGGATTTGAAAACAAAGCTGTCTGAGTTTAATTTGATATTTATTAAATTAAAATAATTATTGAATAAGAAGAGTTAATGTTTTTTGAAATGTAGAGTTAATCTCTGGAGACAGAGCAGTTTAACTTTATTGAAATTAAAATATCAATTGATCTCAACTGAGGTGATTGTCATATGTAATTATTCAGACTGTACTTGTTGGAGGGAGATTTTTTAGCTGAATTTGTTCAGCTTGTTAAAATGCACTAGAACCATGTTAATTTTCAATTAAAAAGTGATAAATGTCATCGTCTGTGAGGGAAAGAAGAAAAAAGACTGAAAAAATGACCTCTTTTTTGCGCGGCTAGACACTTGGAGACTATTTGGCGGGGGTTAAAGGGGGTGGCGACCCCCTTGCTCGCGGAAATTTCAAATTTGACGTGTACTTTCAGTCATTTGAATCAAAATAAAAGTAGTTTCTCAGGGTACACACAGACACATTCTCCTAATGGTGACTATCTCGCCCTGTTTCATCTATGCGCTTGTTTTTCATTGAGGCTAGTCAGTGTTGTCATGGTTATTATATGAAATTGTACTTACATCAGGCAGGCATAGATTCCATTCATTTGATTCTGGCAAATATTGAAAAATCCAAGTTTCTTAGTGTTGAAAACTGTTTCAATGTGCTAATTGCAAACTCAGAGTACAATCTGAACAGGTAATTGATTTGATCATCAGCTATGAAAAAATCTCCTGCTGAATTATGAAATCTGTGAATAAATAAGAACTGTATAAATCTTCAAAGGCGACAACATACTTTGGATCTGGTTCAACCAATTTTTGTCACATACTGCTGCCTGCATGCCTCTACCAAATAATGTTTGTGAATGGCTGTGGTTGGGTTTGATAATTTACAGATCAAAATTTACCAAATGATGATATTTGAATCTTTTAGTAAGTCCACACACTGACTGAAGGTTAAATTTACCAGAAGAAGTACTTCTCAACTTACAATTGGTTGAAGAATTTAGAAAAAAAAAATTCAATAAATTTACAATACGCTGCATCTTCTATTAAATCCACACAATGACTGAATGTAAGTGTGTAAAATTTATCAAAAGATTGACTTATTAACTTACAATTGGGTGGACAATTCACATCTTGCATAGCTTTCACGTGAGGCAACGGTGCTGTGTGTTTTTTATTGAGATTTAAATGTTATTTTGGAACTGTAATTTGTTGCTAGATAAGTGCAAATGGTGTACTACTCAATAGCAAAAAAATAAGTAGTCAGGTGACAAAGGGTTTTTCGGTTATGAAGGGTTATGAAAGGTTTTGAGGGATGAAGTTATAGAGCTACCGGGTTATGGTAGCTATGGTTTTGAAGGTTATGCTGCTACAGGGTTTCGGGGTTACGGGGTTTCAAGGTTTTGGGTTAGGGGGTTTCGGGGTTTCGGGGTTACAGGTTCACGGGGTTTTGGGGTTACAGGGTTTCCGGGTTACAGGGTTTTGGGGTTACGGGGTTTTGGGGTTACGGAGTTACGGGGTTTCGGGGTTACGGGGTTACAGGGTTTTGGGGTTACAGGGTCTCGGGGGGTTACAGGTTTTCAGGTTACAGGGTTTTGGGTTACGGGGTGTCAGGGTTTTGGGATACAGGGTTACGGGGTTTCCGGGTTTCGGGGTTACGTGGTTACGGGGTTACAGGGTTTCGGGGTTTCGGGGTTACGGGGTTACGGGGTTACGAGTTACAGGGTTAAAGGCTTACGGGGCTACGGGGGTACGGGTTTATAGGGTTACGGTATTTCATTTTTAAGAAAATCAAAATCTATTTTTAAAAAAAGGGATAGGGTTGCGATTAGCATTAGGGTATAGGGTGTGAAACATTCGAGTTAAGAAACAGGACCAAGTGGAAGTGGAATATTAAATTCAAGTAAGTACCCGTGTAAAATATTATGTCTTAATTCCCAGTAGTTTTTTAGTTACTACCATTTAAAGTTGGTACTCTTTACTGTGGAAGTTTACAGTAACCCTGTTTTGGACTGAGTAAGCAGTCAGGCGTAGGAATTTGCCTGGCCAGGAAAAATAGATCCGTCCCCTCCCCCTTACTTTAATGTATTGGAAACTTTGCGAATTCATATCTCGGTCAGTTTTGGTCGTAGATCGTTGATCTTTTTTTTTAAATGCTCAGGAGACACAGATCTATCAGTTGGATTTGAAAACAAAGCTGTCTGAGTTTAATTTGATATTTATTAAATTAAAATAATTATTGAATAAGAAGAGTTAATGTTTTTTGAAATGTAGAGTTAATCTCTGGAGACAGAGCAGTTTAACTTTATTGAAATTAAAATATCAATAGATCTCAACTGAGGTGATTGTCATATGTAATTATTCAGACTGTACTTGTTGGAGGGAGATTTTTTAGCTGAATTTGTTCAGCTTGTTAAAATGCACTAGAACCATGTTAATTTTCAATTAAAAAGTGATAAATGTCATCGTCTGTGAGGGAAAGAAGAAAAAAGACTGAAAAAATGACCTCTTTTTTGCGCGGCTAGACACTTGGAGACTATTTGGCGGGGGTTAAAGGGGGTGGCGACCCCCTTGCTCGCGGAAATTTCAAATTTGACGTGTACTTTCAGTCATTTGAATCAAAATAAAAGTAGTTTCTCAGGGTACACACAGACACATTCTCCTAATGGTGACTATCTCGCCCTGTTTCATCTATGCGCTTGTTTTTCATTGAGGCTAGTCAGTGTTGTCATGGTTATTATATGAAATTGTACTTACATCAGGCAGGCATAGATTCCATTCATTTGATTCTGGCAAATATTGAAAAATCCAAGTTTCTTAGTGTTGAAAACTGTTTCAATGTGCTAATTGCAAACTCAGAGTACAATCTGAACAGGTAATTGATTTGATCATCAGCTATGAAAAAATCTCCTGCTGAATTATGAAATCTGTGAATAAATAAGAACTGTATAAATCTTCAAAGGCGACAACATACTTTGGATCTGGTTCAACCAATTTTTGTCACATACTGCTGCCTGCATGCCTCTACCAAATAATGTTTGTGAATGGCTGTGGTTGGGTTTGATAATTTACAGATCAAAATTTACCAAATGATGATATTTGAATCTTTTAGTAAGTCCACACACTGACTGAAGGTTAAATTTACCAGAAGAAGTACTTCTCAACTTACAATTGGTTGAAGAATTTAGAAAAAAAAAATTCAATAAATTTACAATACGCTGCATCTTCTATTAAATCCACACAATGACTGAATGTAAGTGTGTAAAATTTATCAAAAGATTGACTTATTAACTTACAATTGGGTGGACAATTCACATCTTGCATAGCTTTCACGTGAGGCAACGGTGCTGTGTGTTTTTTATTGAGATTTAAATGTTATTTTGGAACTGTAATTTGTTGCTAGATAAGTGCAAATGGTGTACTACTCAATAGCAAAAAAATAAGTAGTCAGGTGACAAAGGGTTTTTCGGTTATGAAGGGTTATGAAAGGTTTTGAGGGATGGAGTTATAGAGCTACCGGGTTATGGTAGCTATGGTTTTGAAGGTTATGCTGCTACAGGGTTTCGGGGTTACGGGGTTTCAAGGTTTTGGGTTAGGGGGTTTCGGGGTTTCGGGGTTACAGGTTCACGGGGTTTTGGGGTTACAGGGTTTCCGGGTTACAGGGTTTTGGGGTTACGGGGTTTTGGGGTTACGGAGTTACGGGGTTTCGGGGTTACGGGGTTACAGGGTTTTGGGGTTACAGGGTCTCGGGGGGTTACAGGTTTTCAGGTTACAGGGTTTTGGGTTACGGGGTGTCAGGGTTTTGGGATACAGGGTTACGGGGTTTCCGGGTTTCGGGGTTACGTGGTTACGGGGTTACAGGGTTTCGGGGTTTCGGGGTTACGGGGTTACGGGGTTACGAGTTACAGGGTTAAAGGCTTACGGGGTTACAGGGTTACGGGTTTATAGGGTTACAGTATTTTATTTTTAAGAAAATCAAAATCTATTTTTAAAAAAAGGGATAGGGTTGCGATTAGCATTAGGGTATAGGGTGTGAAACATTCGAGTTAAGAAACAGGACCAAGTGGAAGTGGAATATTAAATTCAAGTAAGTACCCGTGTAAAATATTATGTCTTAATTCCCAGTAGTTTTTTAGTTACTACCATTTAAAGTTGGTACTCTTTACTGTGGAAGTTTACAGTAACCCTGTTTTGGACTGAGTAAGCAGTCAGGCGTAGGAATTTGCCTGGCCAGGAAAAATAGACCCGTCCCCTCCCCCTTACTTTAATGTATTGGAAACTTTGCGAATTCATATCTCGGTCAGTTTTGGTCGTAGATCGTTGATCTTTTTTTTTAAATGCTCAGGAGACACAGATCTATCAGTTGGATTTGAAAACAAAGCTGTCTGAGTTTAATTTGATATTTATTAAATTAAAATAATTATTGAATAAGAAGAGTTAATGTTTTTTGAAATGTAGAGTTAATCTCTGGAGACAGAGCAGTTTAACTTTATTGAAATTAAAATATCAATTGATCTCAACTGAGGTGATTGTCATATGTAATTATTCAGACTGTACTTGTTGGAGGGAGATTTTTTAGCTGAATTTGTTCAGCTTGTTAAAATGCACTAGAACCATGTTAATTTTCAATTAAAAAGTGATAAATGTCATCGTCTGTGAGGGAAAGAAGAAAAAAGACTGAAAAAATGACCTCTTTTTTGCGCGGCTAGACACTTGGAGACTATTTGGCGGGGGTTAAAGGGGGTGGCGACCCCCTTGCTCGCGGAAATTTCAAATTTGACGTGTACTTTCAGTCATTTGAATCAAAATAAAAGTAGTTTCTCAGGGTACACACAGACACATTCTCCTAATGGTGACTATCTCGCCCTGTTTCATCTATGCGCTTGTTTTTCATTGAGGCTAGTCAGTGTTGTCATGGTTATTATATGAAATTGTACTTACATCAGGCAGGCATAGATTCCATTCATTTGATTCTGGCAAATATTGAAAAATCCAAGTTTCTTAGTGTTGAAAACTGTTTCAATGTGCTAATTGCAAACTCAGAGTACAATCTGAACAGGTAATTGATTTGATCATCAGCTATGAAAAAATCTCCTGCTGAATTATGAAATCTGTGAATAAATAAGAACTGTATAAATCTTCAAAGGCGACAACATACTTTGGATCTGGTTCAACCAATTTTTGTCACATACTGCTGCCTGCATGCCTCTACCAAATAATGTTTGTGAATGACTGTGGTTGGGTTTGATAATTTACAGATCAAAATTTACCAAATGATGATATTTGAATCTTTTAGTAAGTCCACACACTGACTGAAGGTTAAATTTACCAGAAGAAGTACTTCTCAACTTACAATTGGTTGAAGAATTTAGAAAAAAAAAATTCAATAAATTTACAATACGCTGCATCTTCTATTAAATCCACACAATGACTGAATGTAAGTGTGTAAAATTTATCAAAAGATTGACTTATTAACTTACAATTGGGTGGACAATTCACATCTTGCATAGCTTTCACGTGAGGCAACGGTGCTGTGTGTTTTTTATTGAGATTTAAATGTTATTTTGGAACTGTAATTTGTTGCTAGATAAGTGCAAATGGTGTACTACTCAATAGCAAAAAAATAAGTAGTCAGGTGACAAAGGGTTTTTCGGTTATGAAGGGTTATGAAAGGTTTTGAGGGATGGAGTTATAGAGCTACCGGGTTATGGTAGCTATGGTTTTGAAGGTTATGCTGCTACAGGGTTTCAGGGTTACGGGGTTTCAAGGTTTTGGGTTAGGGGGTTTCGGGGTTTCGGGGTTACAGGTTCACGGGGTTTTGGGGTTACAGGGTTTCCGGGTTACAGGGATTTGGGGTTACGGGGTTTTGGGGTTACAGGGTCTCGGGGGGTTACAGGTTTTCAGGTTACAGGGTTTTGGGTTACGGGGTGTCAGGGTTTTGGGATACAGGGTTACGGGGTTTCCGGGTTTCGGGGTTACGTGGTTACGGGGTTACAGGGTTTCGGGGTTTCGGGGTTACGGGGTTACGGGGTTACGAGTTACAGGGTTAAAGGCTTACGGGGCTACGGGGGTACGGGTTTATAGGGTTACGGTATTTTATTTTTAAGAAAATCAAAATCTATTTTTAAAAAAAGGGATAGGGTTGCGATTAGCATTAGGGTATAGGGTGTGAAACATTCGAGTTAAGAAACAGGACCAAGTGGAAGTGGAATATTAAATTCAAGTAAGTACCCGTGTAAAATATTATGTCTTAATTCCCAGTAGTTTTTTAGTTACTACCATTTAAAGTTGGTACTCTTTACTGTGGAAGTTTACAGTAACCCTGTTTTGGACTGAGTAAGCAGTCAGGCGTAGGAATTTGCCTGGCCAGGAAAAATAGATCCGTCCCCTCCCCCTTACTTTAATGTATTGGAAACTTTGCGAATTCATATCTCGGTCAGTTTTGGTCGTAGATCGTTGATCTTTTTTTTTAAATGCTCAGGAGACACAGATCTATCAGTTGGATTTGAAAACAAAGCTGTCTGAGTTTAATTTGATATTTATTAAATTAAAATAATTATTGAATAAGAAGAGTTAATGTTTTTTGAAATGTAGAGTTAATCTCTGGAGACAGAGCAGTTTAACTTTATTGAAATTAAAATATCAATAGATCTCAACTGAGGTGATTGTCATATGTAATTATTCAGACTGTACTTGTTGGAGGGAGATTTTTTAGCTGAATTTGTTCAGCTTGTTAAAATGCACTAGAACCATGTTAATTTTCAATTAAAAAGTGATAAATGTCATCGTCTGTGAGGGAAAGAAGAAAAAAGACTGAAAAAATGACCTCTTTTTTGCGCGGCTAGACACTTGGAGACTATTTGGCGGGGGTTAAAGGGGGTGGCGACCCCCTTGCTCGCGGAAATTTCAAATTTGACGTGTACTTTCAGTCATTTGAATCAAAATAAAAGTAGTTTCTCAGGGTACACACAGACACATTCTCCTAATGGTGACTATCTCGCCCTGTTTCATCTATGCGCTTGTTTTTCATTGAGGCTAGTCAGTGTTGTCATGGTTATTATATGAAATTGTACTTACATCAGGCAGGCATAGATTCCATTCATTTGATTCTGGCAAATATTGAAAAATCCAAGTTTCTTAGTGTTGAAAACTGTTTCAATGTGCTAATTGCAAACTCAGAGTACAATCTGAACAGGTAATTGATTTGATCATCAGCTATGAAAAAATCTCCTGCTGAATTATGAAATCTGTGAATAAATAAGAACTGTATAAATCTTCAAAGGCGACAACATACTTTGGATCTGGTTCAACCAATTTTTGTCACATACTGCTGCCTGCATGCCTCTACCAAATAATGTTTGTGAATGGCTGTGGTTGGGTTTGATAATTTACAGATCAAAATTTACCAAATGATGATATTTGAATCTTTTAGTAAGTCCACACACTGACTGAAGGTTAAATTTACCAGAAGAAGTACTTCTCAACTTACAATTGGTTGAAGAATTTAGAAAAAAAAAATTCAATAAATTTACAATACGCTGCATCTTCTATTAAATCCACACAATGACTGAATGTAAGTGTGTAAAATTTATCAAAAGATTGACTTATTAACTTACAATTGGGTGGACAATTCACATCTTGCATAGCTTTCACGTGAGGCAACGGTGCTGTGTGTTTTTTATTGAGATTTAAATGTTATTTTGGAACTGTAATTTGTTGCTAGATAAGTGCAAATGGTGTACTACTCAATAGCAAAAAAATAAGTAGTCAGGTGACAAAGGGTTTTTCGGTTATGAAGGGTTATGAAAGGTTTTGAGGGATGGAGTTATAGAGCTACCGGGTTATGGTAGCTATGGTTTTGAAGGTTATGCTGCTACAGGGTTTCGGGGTTACGGGGTTTCAAGGTTTTGGGTTAGGGGGTTTCGGGGTTTCGGGGTTACAGGTTCACGGGGTTTTGGGGTTACAGGGTTTCCGGGTTACAGGGTTTTGGGGTTACGGGGTTTTGGGGTTACGGAGTTACGGGGTTTCGGGGTTACGGGGTTACAGGGTTTTGGGGTTACAGGGTCTCGGGGGGTTACAGGTTTTCAGGTTACAGGGTTTTGGGTTACGGGGTGTCAGGGTTTTGGGATACAGGGTTACGGGGTTTCCGGGTTTCGGGGTTACGTGGTTACGGGGTTACAGGGTTTCGGGGTTTCGGGGTTACGGGGTTACGGGGTTACGAGTTACAGGGTTAAAGGCTTACGGGGTTACAGGGTTACGGGTTTATAGGGTTACAGTATTTTATTTTTAAGAAAATCAAAATCTATTTTTAAAAAAAGGGATAGGGTTGCGATTAGCATTAGGGTATAGGGTGTGAAACATTCGAGTTAAGAAACAGGACCAAGTGGAAGTGGAATATTAAATTCAAGTAAGTACCCGTGTAAAATATTATGTCTTAATTCCCAGTAGTTTTTTAGTTACTACCATTTAAAGTTGGTACTCTTTACTGTGGAAGTTTACAGTAACCCTGTTTTGGACTGAGTAAGCAGTCAGGCGTAGGAATTTGCCTGGCCAGGAAAAATAGATCCGTCCCCTCCCCCTTACTTTAATGTATTGGAAACTTTGCGAATTCATATCTCGGTCAGTTTTGGTCGTAGATCGTTGATCTTTTTTTTTAAATGCTCAGGAGACACAGATCTATCAGTTGGATTTGAAAACAAAGCTGTCTGAGTTTAATTTGATATTTATTAAATTAAAATAATTATTGAATAAGAAGAGTTAATGTTTTTTGAAATGTAGAGTTAATCTCTGGAGACAGAGCAGTTTAACTTTATTGAAATTAAAATATCAATTGATCTCAACTGAGGTGATTGTCATATGTAATTATTCAGACTGTACTTGTTGGAGGGAGATTTTTTAGCTGAATTTGTTCAGCTTGTTAAAATGCACTAGAACCATGTTAATTTTCAATTAAAAAGTGATAAATGTCATCGTCTGTGAGGGAAAGAAGAAAAAAGACTGAAAAAATGACCTCTTTTTTGCGCGGCTAGACACTTGGAAACTATTTGGCGGGGGTTAAAGGGGGTGGCGACCCCCTTGCTCGCGGAAATTTCAAATTTGACGTGTACTTTCAGTCATTTGAATCAAAATAAAAGTAGTTTCTCAGGGTACACACAGACACATTCTCCTAATGGTGACTATCTCGCCCTGTTTCATCTATGCGCTTGTTTTTCATTGAGGCTAGTCAGTGTTGTCATGGTTATTATGTGAAATTGTACTTACATCAGGCAGGCATAGATTCCATTCATTTGATTCTGGCAAATATTGAAAAATCCAAGTTTCTTAGTGTTGAAAACTGTTTCAATGTGCTAATTGCAAACTCAGAGTACAATCTGAACAGGTAATTGATTTGATCATCAGCTATGAAAAAATCTCCTGCTGAATTATGAAATCTGTGAATAAATAAGAACTGTATAAATCTTCAAAGGCGACAACATACTTTGGATCTGGTTCAACCAATTTTTGTCACATACTGCTGCCTGCATGCCTCTACCAAATAATGTTTGTGAATGGCTGTGGTTGGGTTTGATAATTTACAGATCAAAATTTACCAAATGATGATATTTGAATCTTTTAGTAAGTCCACACACTGACTGAAGGTTAAATTTACCAGAAGAAGTACTTCTCAACTTACAATTGGTTGAAGAATTTAGAAAAAAAAAATTCAATAAATTTACAATACGCTGCATCTTCTATTAAATCCACACAATGACTGAATGTAAGTGTGTAAAATTTATCAAAAGATTGACTTATTAACTTACAATTGGGTGGACAATTCACATCTTGCATAGCTTTCACGTGAGGCAACGGTGCTGTGTGTTTTTTATTGAGATTTAAATGTTATTTTGGAACTGTAATTTGTTGCTAGATAAGTGCAAATGGTGTACTACTCAATAGCAAAAAAATAAGTAGTCAGGTGACAAAGGGTTTTTCGGTTATGAAGGGTTATGAAAGGTTTTGAGGGATGGAGTTATAGAGCTACCGGGTTATGGTAGCTATGGTTTTGAAGGTTATGCTGCTACAGGGTTTCGGGGTTACGGGGTTTCAAGGTTTTGGGTTAGGGGGTTTCGGGGTTTCGGGGTTACAGGTTCACGGGGTTTTGGGGTTACAGGGTTTCCGGGTTACAGGGTTTTGGGGTTACGGGGTTTTGGGGTTACGGAGTTACGGGGTTTCGGGGTTACGGGGTTACAGGGTTTTGGGGTTACAGGGTCTCGGGGGGTTACAGGTTTTCAGGTTACAGGGTTTTGGGTTTCGGGGTTACGTGGTTACGGGGTTACAGGGTTTCGGGGTTTCGGGGTTACGGGGTTACGGGGTTACGAGTTACAGGGTTTCGGGGTTTCGGGGTTACGGGGTTACGGGGTTACGAGTTACAGGGTTAAAGGCTTACGGGGCTACGGGGGTACGGGTTTATAGGGCTACGGTATTTTATTTTTAAGAAAATCAAAATCTATTTTTAAAAAAAGGGATAGGGTTGCGATTAGCATTAGGGTATAGGGTGTGAAACATTCGAGTTAAGAAACAGGACCAAGTGGAAGTGGAATATTAAATTCAAGTAAGTACCCGTGTAAAATATTATGTCTTAATTCCCAGTAGTTTTTTAGTTACTACCATTTAAAGTTGGTACTCTTTACTGTGGAAGTTTACAGTAACCCTGTTTTGGACTGAGTAAGCAGTCAGGCGTAGGAATTTGCCTGGCCAGGAAAAATAGATCCGTCCCCTCCCCCTTACTTTAATGTATTGGAAACTTTGCGAATTCATATCTCGGTCAGTTTTGGTCGTAGATCGTTGATCTTTTTTTCTAAATGCTCAGGAGACACAGATCTATCAGTTGGATTTGAAAACAAAGCTGTCTGAGTTTAATTTGATATTTATTAAATTAAAATAATTATTGAATAAGAAGAGTTAATGTTTTTTGAAATGTAGAGTTAATCTCTGGAGACAGAGCAGTTTAACTTTATTGAAATTAAAATATCAATAGATCTCAACTGAGGTGATTGTCATATGTAATTATTCAGACTGTACTTGTTGGAGGGAGATTTTTTAGCTGAATTTGTTCAGCTTGTTAAAATGCACTAGAACCATGTTAATTTTCAATTAAAAAGTGATAAATGTCATCGTCTGTGAGGGAAAGAAGAAAAAAGACTGAAAAAATGACCTCTTTTTTGCGCGGCTAGACACTTGGAGACTATTTGGCGGGGGTTAAAGGGGGTGGCGACCCCCTTGCTCGCGGAAATTTCAAATTTGACGTGTACTTTCAGTCATTTGAATCAAAATAAAAGTAGTTTCTCAGGGTACACACAGACACATTCTCCTAATGGTGACTATCTCGCCCTGTTTCATCTATGCGCTTGTTTTTCATTGAGGCTAGTCAGTGTTGTCATGGTTATTATGTGAAATTGTACTTACATCAGGCAGGCATAGATTCCATTCATTTGATTCTGGCAAATATTGAAAAATCCAAGTTTCTTAGTGTTGAAAACTGTTTCAATGTGCTAATTGCAAACTCAGAGTACAATCTGAACAGGTAATTGATTTGATCATCAGCTATGAAAAAATCTCCTGCTGAATTATGAAATCTGTGAATAAATAAGAACTGTATAAATCTTCAAAGGCGACAACATACTTTGGATCTGGTTCAACCAATTTTTGTCACATACTGCTGCCTGCATGCCTCTACCAAATAATGTTTGTGAATGGCTGTGGTTGGGTTTGATAATTTACAGATCAAAATTTACCAAATGATGATATTTGAATCTTTTAGTAAGTCCACACACTGACTGAAGGTTAAATTTACCAGAAGAAGTACTTCTCAACTTACAATTGGTTGAAGAATTTAGAAAAAAAAAATTCAATAAATTTACAATACGCTGCATCTTCTATTAAATCCACACAATGACTGAATGTAAGTGTGTAAAATTTATCAAAAGATTGACTTATTAACTTACAATTGGGTGGACAATTCACATCTTGCATAGCTTTCACGTGAGGCAACGGTGCTGTGTGTTTTTTATTGAGATTTAAATGTTATTTTGGAACTGTAATTTGTTGCTAGATAAGTGCAAATGGTGTACTACTCAATAGCAAAAAAATAAGTAGTCAGGTGACAAAGGGTTTTTCGGTTATGAAGGGTTATGAAAGGTTTTGAGGGATGGAGTTATAGAGCTACCGGGTTATGGTAGCTATGGTTTTGAAGGTTATGCTGCTACAGGGTTTCGGGGTTACGGGGTTTCAAGGTTTTGGGTTAGGGGGTTTCGGGGTTTCGGGGTTACAGGTTCACGGGGTTTTGGGGTTACAGGGTTTCCGGGTTACAGGGTTTTGGGGTTACGGGGTTTTGGGGTTACGGAGTTACGGGGTTTCGGGGTTACGGGGTTACAGGGTTTTGGGGTTACAGGGTCTCGGGGGGTTACAGGTTTTCAGGTTACAGGGTTTTGGGTTTCGGGGTTACGTGGTTACGGGGTTACAGGGTTTCGGGGTTTCGGGGTTACGGGGTTACGGGGTTACGAGTTACAGGGTTTCGGGGTTTCGGGGTTACGGGGTTACGGGGTTACGAGTTACAGGGTTAAAGGCTTACGGGGCTACGGGGGTACGGGTTTATAGGGCTACGGTATTTTATTTTTATGAAAATCAAAATCTATTTTTAAAAAAAGGGATAGGGTTGCGATTAGCATTAGGGTATAGGGTGTGAAACATTCGAGTTAAGAAACAGGACCAAGTGGAAGTGGAATATTAAATTCAAGTAAGTACCCGTGTAAAATATTATGTCTTAATTCCCAGTAGTTTTTTAGTTACTACCATTTAAAGTTGGTACTCTTTACTGTGGAAGTTTACAGTAACCCTGTTTTGGACTGAGTAAGCAGTCAGGCGTAGGAATTTGCCTGGCCAGGAAAAATAGATCCGTCCCCTCCCCCTTACTTTAATGTATTGGAAACTTTGCGAATTCATATCTCGGTCAGTTTTGGTCGTAGATCGTTGATCTTTTTTTCTAAATGCTCAGGAGACACAGATCTATCAGTTGGATTTGAAAACAAAGCTGTCTGAGTTTAATTTGATATTTATTAAATTAAAATAATTATTGAATAAGAAGAGTTAATGTTTTTTGAAATGTAGAGTTAATCTCTGGAGACAGAGCAGTTTAACTTTATTGAAATTAAAATATCAATAGATCTCAACTGAGGTGATTGTCATATGTAATTATTCAGACTGTACTTGTTGGAGGGAGATTTTTTAGCTGAATTTGTTCAGCTTGTTAAAATGCACTAGAACCATGTTAATTTTCAATTAAAAAGTGATAAATGTCATCGTCTGTGAGGGAAAGAAGAAAAAAGACTGAAAAAATGACCTCTTTTTTGCGCGGCTAGACACTTGGAGACTATTTGGCGGGGGTTAAAGGGGGTGGCGACCCCCTTGCTCGCGGAAATTTCAAATTTGACGTGTACTTTCAGTCATTTGAATCAAAATAAAAGTAGTTTCTCAGGGTACACACAGACACATTCTCCTAATGGTGACTATCTCGCCCTGTTTCATCTATGCGCTTGTTTTTCATTGAGGCTAGTCAGTGTTGTCATGGTTATTATATGAAATTGTACTTACATCAGGCAGGCATAGATTCCATTCATTTGATTCTGGCAAATATTGAAAAATCCAAGTTTCTTAGTGTTGAAAACTGTTTCAATGTGCTAATTGCAAACTCAGAGTACAATCTGAACAGGTAATTGATTTGATCATCAGCTATGAAAAAATCTCCTGCTGAATTATGAAATCTGTGAATAAATAAGAACTGTATAAATCTTCAAAGGCGACAACATACTTTGGATCTGGTTCAACCAATTTTTGTCACATACTGCTGCCTGCATGCCTCTACCAAATAATGTTTGTGAATGGCTGTGGTTGGGTTTGATAATTTACAGATCAAAATTTACCAAATGATGATATTTGAATCTTTTAGTAAGTCCACACACTGACTGAAGGTTAAATTTACCAGAAGAAGTACTTCTCAACTTACAATTGGTTGAAGAATTTAGAAAAAAAAAATTCAATAAATTTACAATACGCTGCATCTTCTATTAAATCCACACAATGACTGAATGTAAGTGTGTAAAATTTATCAAAAGATTGACTTATTAACTTACAATTGGGTGGACAATTCACATCTTGCATAGCTTTCACGTGAGGCAACGGTGCTGTGTGTTTTTTATTGAGATTTAAATGTTATTTTGGAACTGTAATTTGTTGCTAGATAAGTGCAAATGGTGTACTACTCAATAGCAAAAAAATAAGTAGTCAGGTGACAAAGGGTTTTTCGGTTATGAAGGGTTATGAAAGGTTTTGAGGGATGGAGTTATAGAGCTACCGGGTTATGGTAGCTATGGTTTTGAAGGTTATGCTGCTACAGGGTTTCGGGGTTACGGGGTTTCAAGGTTTTGGGTTAGGGGGTTTCGGGGTTTCGGGGTTACAGGTTCACGGGGTTTTGGGGTTACAGGGTTTCCGGGTTACAGGGTTTTGGGGTTACGGGGTTTTGGGGTTACGGAGTTACGGGGTTTCGGGGTTACGGGGTTACAGGGTTTTGGGGTTACAGGGTCTCGGGGGGTTACAGGTTTTCAGGTTACAGGGTTTTGGGTTTCGGGGTTACGTGGTTACGGGGTTACAGGGTTTCGGGGTTTCGGGGTTACGGGGTTACGGGGTTACGAGTTACAGGGTTTCGGGGTTTCGGGGTTACGGGGTTACGGGGTTACGAGTTACAGGGTTAAAGGCTTACGGGGCTACGGGGGTACGGGTTTATAGGGCTACGGTATTTTATTTTTAAGAAAATCAAAATCTATTTTTAAAAAAAGGGATAGGGTTGCGATTAGCATTAGGGTATAGGGTGTGAAACATTCGAGTTAAGAAACAGGACCAAGTGGAAGTGGAATATTAAATTCAAGTAAGTACCCGTGTAAAATATTATGTCTTAATTCCCAGTAGTTTTTTAGTTACTACCATTTAAAGTTGGTACTCTTTACTGTGGAAGTTTACAGTAACCCTGTTTTGGACTGAGTAAGCAGTCAGGCGTAGGAATTTGCCTGGCCAGGAAAAATAGATCCGTCCCCTCCCCCTTACTTTAATGTATTGGAAACTTTGCGAATTCATATCTCGGTCAGTTTTGGTCGTAGATCGTTGATCTTTTTTTCTAAATGCTCAGGAGACACAGATCTATCAGTTGGATTTGAAAACAAAGCTGTCTGAGTTTAATTTGATATTTATTAAATTAAAATAATTATTGAATAAGAAGAGTTAATGTTTTTTGAAATGTAGAGTTAATCTCTGGAGACAGAGCAGTTTAACTTTATTGAAATTAAAATATCAATAGATCTCAACTGAGGTGATTGTCATATGTAATTATTCAGACTGTACTTGTTGGAGGGAGATTTTTTAGCTGAATTTGTTCAGCTTGTTAAAATGCACTAGAACCATGTTAATTTTCAATTAAAAAGTGATAAATGTCATCGTCTGTGAGGGAAAGAAGAAAAAAGACTGAAAAAATGACCTCTTTTTTGCGCGGCTAGACACTTGGAGACTATTTGGCGGGGGTTAAAGGGGGTGGCGACCCCCTTGCTCGCGGAAATTTCAAATTTGACGTGTACTTTCAGTCATTTGAATCAAAATAAAAGTAGTTTCTCAGGGTACACACAGACACATTCTCCTAATGGTGACTATCTCGCCCTGTTTCATCTATGCGCTTGTTTTTCATTGAGGCTAGTCAGTGTTGTCATGGTTATTATATGAAATTGTACTTACATCAGGCAGGCATAGATTCCATTCATTTGATTCTGGCAAATATTGAAAAATCCAAGTTTCTTAGTGTTGAAAACTGTTTCAATGTGCTAATTGCAAACTCAGAGTACAATCTGAACAGGTAATTGATTTGATCATCAGCTATGAAAAAATCTCCTGCTGAATTATGAAATCTGTGAATAAATAAGAACTGTATAAATCTTCAAAGGCGACAACATACTTTGGATCTGGTTCAACCAATTTTTGTCACATACTGCTGCCTGCATGCCTCTACCAAATAATGTTTGTGAATGGCTGTGGTTGGGTTTGATAATTTACAGATCAAAATTTACCAAATGATGATATTTGAATCTTTTAGTAAGTCCACACACTGACTGAAGGTTAAATTTACCAGAAGAAGTACTTCTCAACTTACAATTGGTTGAAGAATTTAGAAAAAAAAAATTCAATAAATTTACAATACGCTGCATCTTCTATTAAATCCACACAATGACTGAATGTAAGTGTGTAAAATTTATCAAAAGATTGACTTATTAACTTACAATTGGGTGGACAATTCACATCTTGCATAGCTTTCACGTGAGGCAACGGTGCTGTGTGTTTTTTATTGAGATTTAAATGTTATTTTGGAACTGTAATTTGTTGCTAGATAAGTGCAAATGGTGTACTACTCAATAGCAAAAAAATAAGTAGTCAGGTGACAAAGGGTTTTTCGGTTATGAAGGGTTATGAAAGGTTTTGAGGGATGGAGTTATAGAGCTACCGGGTTATGGTAGCTATGGTTTTGAAGGTTATGCTGCTACAGGGTTTCGGGGTTACGGGGTTTCAAGGTTTTGGGTTAGGGGGTTTCGGGGTTTCGGGGTTACAGGTTCACGGGGTTTTGGGGTTACAGGGTTTCCGGGTTACAGGGTTTTGGGGTTACGGGGTTTTGGGGTTACGGAGTTACGGGGTTTCGGGGTTACGGGGTTACAGGGTTTTGGGGTTACAGGGTCTCGGGGGGTTACAGGTTTTCAGGTTACAGGGTTTTGGGTTACGGGGTGTCAGGGTTTTGGGATACAGGGTTACGGGGTTTCCGGGTTTCGGGGTTACGTGGTTACGGGGTTACAGGGTTTCGGGGTTTCGGGGTTACGGGGTTACGGGGTTACGAGTTACAGGGTTAAAGGCTTACGGGGCTACGGGGGTACGGGTTTATAGGGTTACGGTATTTTATTTTTAAGAAAATCAAAATCTATTTTTAAAAAAAGGGATAGGGTTGCGATTAGCATTAGGGTATAGGGTGTGAAACATTCGAGTTAAGAAACAGGACCAAGTGGAAGTGGAATATTAAATTCAAGTAAGTACCCGTGTAAAATATTATGTCTTAATTCCCAGTAGTTTTTTAGTTACTACCATTTAAAGTTGGTACTCTTTACTGTGGAAGTTTACAGTAACCCTGTTTTGGACTGAGTAAGCAGTCAGGCGTAGGAATTTGCCTGGCCAGGAAAAATAGATCCGTCCCCTCCCCCTTACTTTAATGTATTGGAAACTTTGCGAATTCATATCTCGGTCAGTTTTGGTCGTAGATCGTTGATCTTTTTTTTTAAATGCTCAGGAGACACAGATCTATCAGTTGGATTTGAAAACAAAGCTGTCTGAGTTTAATTTGATATTTATTAAATTAAAATAATTATTGAATAAGAAGAGTTAATGTTTTTTGAAATGTAGAGTTAATCTCTGGAGACAGAGCAGTTTAACTTTATTGAAATTAAAATATCAATAGATCTCAACTGAGGTGATTGTCATATGTAATTATTCAGACTGTACTTGTTGGAGGGAGATTTTTTAGCTGAATTTGTTCAGCTTGTTAAAATGCACTAGAACCATGTTAATTTTCAATTAAAAAGTGATAAATGTCATCGTCTGTGAGGGAAAGAAGAAAAAAGACTGAAAAAATGACCTCTTTTTTGCGCGGCTAGACACTTGGAGACTATTTGGCGGGGGTTAAAGGGGGTGGCGACCCCCTTGCTCGCGGAAATTTCAAATTTGACGTGTACTTTCAGTCATTTGAATCAAAATAAAAGTAGTTTCTCAGGGTACACACAGACAAATTCTCCTAATGGTGACTATCTCGCCCTGTTTCATCTATGCGCTTGTTTTTCATTGAGGCTAGTCAGTGTTGTCATGGTTATTATATGAAATTGTACTTACATCAGGCAGGCATAGATTCCATTCATTTGATTCTGGCAAATATTGAAAAATCCAAGTTTCTTAGTGTTGAAAACTGTTTCAATGTGCTAATTGCAAACTCAGAGTACAATCCGAACAGGTAATTGATTTGATCATCAGCTATGAAAAAATCTCCTGCTGAATTATGAAATCTGTGAATAAATAAGAACTGTATAAATCTTCAAAGGCGACAACATACTTTGGATCTGGTTCAACCAATTTTTGTCACATACTGCTGCCTGCATGCCTCTACCAAATAATGTTTGTGAATGGCTGTGGTTGGGTTTGATAATTTACAGATCAAAATTTACCAAATGATGATATTTGAATCTTTTAGTAAGTCCACACACTGACTGAAGGTTAAATTTACCAGAAGAAGTACCTCTCAACTTACAATTGGTTGAAGAATTTAGAAAAAAAAAATTCAATAAATTTACAATACGCTGCATCTTCTATTAAATCCACACAATGACTGAATGTAAGTGTGTAAAATTTATCAAAAGATTGACTTATTAACTTACAATTGGGTGGACAATTCACATCTTGCATAGCTTTCACGTGAGGCAACGGTGCTGTGTGTTTTTTATTGAGATTTAAATGTTATTTTGGAACTGTAATTTGTTGCTAGATAAGTGCAAATGGTGTACTACTCAATAGCAAAAAAATAAGTAGTCAGGTGACAAAGGGTTTTTTGGTTATGAAGGGTTATGAAAGGTTTTGAGGGATGGAGTTATAGAGCTACCGGGCTATGGTAGCTATGGTTTTGAAGGTTATGCTGCTACAGGGTTTCGGGGTTACGGGGTTTCAAGGTTTTGGGTTAGGGGGTTTCGGGGTTTCGGGGTTACAGGTTCACGGGGTTTTGGGGTTACAGGGTTTCCGGGTTACAGGGTTTTGGGGTTACGGGGTTTTGGGGTTACGGAGTTAAGGGGTTTCGGGGTTACGGGGTTACAGGGTTTTGGGGTTACAGGGTCTCGGGGGTTACAGGTTTTCAGGTTACAGGGTTTTGGGTTACGGGGTGTCAGGATTTTGGGATACAGGGTTACGGGGTTTCGGGGTTTCGGGGTTACGTGGTTACGGGGTTACAGGGTTTCGGGGTTTCGGGGTTACGGGGTTACGGGGTTACGAGTTACAGGGTTAAAGGCTTACGGGGTTACAGGGTTACGGGTTTATAGGGTTACAGTATTTTATTTTTAAGAAAATCAAAATCTATTTTTAAAAAAAGGGATAGGGTTGCGATTAGCATTAGGGTATAGGGTGTGAAACATTCGAGTTAAGAAACAGGACCAAGTGGAAGTGGAATATTAAATTCAAGTAAGTACCCGTGTAAAATATTATGTCTTAATTCCCAGTAGTTTTTTAGTTACTACCATTTAAAGTTGGTACTCTTTACTGTGGAAGTTTACAGTAACCCTGTTTTGGACTGAGTAAGCAGTCAGGCGTAGGAATTTGCCTGGCCAGGAAAAATAGATCCGTCCCCTCCCCCTTACTTTAATGTATTGGAAACTTTGCGAATTCATATCTCGGTCAGTTTTGGTCGTAGATCGTTGATCTTTTTTTTTAAATGCTCAGGAGACACAGATCTATCAGTTGGATTTGAAAACAAAGCTGTCTGAGTTTAATTTGATATTTATTAAATTAAAATAATTATTGAATAAGAAGAGTTAATGTTTTTTGAAATGTAGAGTTAATCTCTGGAGACAGAGCAGCTTAACTTTATTGAAATTAAAATATCAATTGATCTCAACTGAGGTGATTGTCATATGTAATTATTCAGACTGTACTTGTTGGAGGGAGATTTTTTAGCTGAATTTGTTCAGCTTGTTAAAATGCACTAGAACCATGTTAATTTTCAATTAAAAAGTGATAAATGTCATCGTCTGTGAGGGAAAGAAGAAAAAAGACTGAAAAAATGACCTCTTTTTTGCGCGGCTAGACACTTGGAGACTATTTGGCGGGGGTTAAAGGGGGTGGCGACCCCCTTGCTCGCGGAAATTTCAAATTTGACGTGTACTTTCAGTCATTTGAATCAAAATAAAAGTAGTTTCTCAGGGTACACACAGACACATTCTCCTAATGGTGACTATCTCGCCCTGTTTCATCTATGCGCTTGTTTTTCATTGAGGCTAGTCAGTGTTGTCATGGTTATTATATGAAATTGTACTTACATCAGGCAGGCATAGATTCCATTCATTTGATTCTGGCAAATATTGAAAAATCCAAGTTTCTTAGTGTTGAAAACTGTTTCAATGTGCTAATTGCAAACTCAGAGTACAATCTGAACAGGTAATTGATTTGATCATCAGCTATGAAAAAATCTCCTGCTGAATTATGAAATCTGTGAATAAATAAGAACTGTATAAATCTTCAAAGGCGACAACATACTTTGGATCTGGTTCAACCAATTTTTGTCACATACTGCTGCCTGCATGCCTCTACCAAATAATGTTTGTGAATGGCTGTGGTTGGGTTTGATAATTTACAGATCAAAATTTACCAAATGATGATATTTGAATCTTTTAGTAAGTCCACACACTGACTGAAGGTTAAATTTACCAGAAGAAGTACTTCTCAACTTACAATTGGTTGAAGAATTTAGAAAAAAAAAATTCAATAAATTTACAATACGCTGCATCTTCTATTAAATCCACACAATGACTGAATGTAAGTGTGTAAAATTTATCAAAAGATTGACTTATTAACTTACAATTGGGTGGACAATTCACATCTTGCATAGCTTTCACGTGAGGCAACGGTGCTGTGTGTTTTTTATTGAGATTTAAATGTTATTTTGGAACTGTAATTTGTTGCTAGATAAGTGCAAATGGTGTACTACTCAATAGCAAAAAAATAAGTAGTCAGGTGACAAAGGGTTTTTCGGTTATGAAGGGTTATGAAAGGTTTTGAGGGATGGAGTTATAGAGCTACCGGGTTATGGTAGCTATGGTTTTGAAGGTTATGCTGCTACAGGGTTTCGGGGTTACGGGGTTTCAAGGTTTTGGGTTAGGGGGTTTCGGGGTTTCGGGGTTACAGGTTCACGGGGTTTTGGGGTTACAGGGTTTCCGGGTTACAGGGTTTTGGGGTTACGGGGTTTTGGGGTTACGGAGTTACGGGGTTTCGGGGTTACGGGGTTACAGGGTTTTGGGGTTACAGGGTCTCGGGGGGTTACAGGTTTTCAGGTTACAGGGTTTTGGGTTACGGGGTGTCAGGGTTTTGGGATACAGGGTTACGGGGTTTCCGGGTTTCGGGGTTACGTGGTTACGGGGTTACAGGGTTTCGGGGTTTCGGGGTTACGGGGTTACGGGGTTACGAGTTACAGGGTTAAAGGCTTACGGGGCTACGGGGTTACGGGTTTATAGGGTTACGGTATTTTATTTTTAAGAAAATCAAAATCTATTTTTAAAAAAAGGGATAGGGTTGCGATTAGCATTAGGGTATAGGGTGTGAAACATTCGAGTTAAGAAACAGGACCAAGTGGAAGTGGAATATTAAATTCAAGTAAGTACCCGTGTAAAATATTATGTCTTAATTCCCAGTAGTTTTTTAGTTACTACCATTTAAAGTTGGTACTCTTTACTGTGGAAGTTTACAGTAACCCTGTTTTGGACTGAGTAAGCAGTCAGGCGTAGGAATTTGCCTGGCCAGGAAAAATAGATCCGTCCCCTCCCCCTTACTTTAATGTATTGGAAACTTTGCGAATTCATATCTCGGTCAGTTTTGGTCGTAGATCGTTGATCTTTTTTTTTAAATGCTCAGGAGACACAGATCTATCAGTTGGATTTGAAAACAAAGCTGTCTGAGTTTAATTTGATATTTATTAAATTAAAATAATTATTGAATAAGAAGAGTTAATGTTTTTTGAAATGTAGAGTTAATCTCTGGAGACAGAGCAGTTTAACTTTATTGAAATTAAAATATCAATTGATCTCAACTGAGGTGATTGTCATATGTAATTATTCAGACTGTACTTGTTGGAGGGAGATTTTTTAGCTGAATTTGTTCAGCTTGTTAAAATGCACTAGAACCATGTTAATTTTCAATTAAAAAGTGATAAATGTCATCGTCTGTGAGGGAAAGAAGAAAAAAGACTGAAAAAATGACCTCTTTTTTGCGCGGCTAGACACTTGGAGACTATTTGGCGGGGGTTAAAGGGGGTGGCGACCCCCTTGCTCGCGGAAATTTCAAATTTGACGTGTACTTTCAGTCATTTGAATCAAAATAAAAGTAGTTTCTCAGGGTACACACAGACACATTCTCCTAATGGTGACTATCTCGCCCTGTTTCATCTATGCGCTTGTTTTTCATTGAGGCTAGTCAGTGTTGTCATGGTTATTATATGAAATTGTACTTACATCAGGCAGGCATAGATTCCATTCATTTGATTCTGGCAAATATTGAAAAATCCAAGTTTCTTAGTGTTGAAAACTGTTTCAATGTGCTAATTGCAAACTCAGAGTACAATCTGAACAGGTAATTGATTTGATCATCAGCTATGAAAAAATCTCCTGCTGAATTATGAAATCTGTGAATAAATAAGAACTGTATAAATCTTCAAAGGCGACAACATACTTTGGATCTGGTTCAACCAATTTTTGTCACATACTGCTGCCTGCATGCCTCTACCAAATAATGTTTGTGAATGGCTGTGGTTGGGTTTGATAATTTACAGATCAAAATTTACCAAATGATGATATTTGAATCTTTTAGTAAGTCCACACACTGACTGAAGGTTAAATTTACCAGAAGAAGTACTTCTCAACTTACAATTGGTTGAAGAATTTAGAAAAAAAAAATTCAATAAATTTACAATACGCTGCATCTTCTATTAAATCCACACAATGACTGAATGTAAGTGTGTAAAATTTATCAAAAGATTGACTTATTAACTTACAATTGGGTGGACAATTCACATCTTGCATAGCTTTCACGTGAGGCAACGGTGCTGTGTGTTTTTTATTGAGATTTAAATGTTATTTTGGAACTGTAATTTGTTGCTAGATAAGTGCAAATGGTGTACTACTCAATAGCAAAAAAATAAGTAGTCAGGTGACAAAGGGTTTTTCGGTTATGAAGGGTTATGAAAGGTTTTGAGGGATGGAGTTATAGAGCTACCGGGTTATGGTAGCTATGGTTTTGAAGGTTATGCTGCTACAGGGTTTCGGGGTTACGGGGTTTCAAGGTTTTGGGTTAGGGGGTTTCGGGGTTTCGGGGTTACAGGTTCACGGGGTTTTGGGGTTACAGGGTTTCCGGGTTACAGGGTTTTGGGGTTACGGGGTTTTGGGGTTACGGAGTTACGGGGTTTCGGGGTTACGGGGTTACAGGGTTTTGGGGTTACAGGGTCTCGGGGGGTTACAGGTTTTCAGGTTACAGGGTTTTGGGTTACGGGGTGTCAGGGTTTTGGGATACAGGGTTACGGGGTTTCCGGGTTTCGGGGTTACGTGGTTACGGGGTTACAGGGTTTCGGGGTTTCGGGGTTACGGGGTTACGGGGTTACGAGTTACAGGGTTAAAGGCTTACGGGGCTACGGGGTTACGGGTTTATAGGGTTACGGTATTTTATTTTTAAGAAAATCAAAATCTATTTTTAAAAAAAGGGATAGGGTTGCGATTAGCATTAGGGTATAGGGTGTGAAACATTCGAGTTAAGAAACAGGACCAAGTGGAAGTGGAATATTAAATTCAAGTAAGTACCCGTGTAAAATATTATGTCTTAATTCCCAGTAGTTTTTTAGTTACTACCATTTAAAGTTGGTACTCTTTACTGTGGAAGTTTACAGTAACCCTGTTTTGGACTGAGTAAGCAGTCAGGCGTAGGAATTTGCCTGGCCAGGAAAAATAGATCCGTCCCCTCCCCCTTACTTTAATGTATTGGAAACTTTGCGAATTCATATCTCGGTCAGTTTTGGTCGTAGATCGTTGATCTTTTTTTTTAAATGCTCAGGAGACACAGATCTATCAGTTGGATTTGAAAACAAAGCTGTCTGAGTTTAATTTGATATTTATTAAATTAAAATAATTATTGAATAAGAAGAGTTAATGTTTTTTGAAATGTAGAGTTAATCTCTGGAGACAGAGCAGTTTAACTTTATTGAAATTAAAATATCAATTGATCTCAACTGAGGTGATTGTCATATGTAATTATTCAGACTGTACTTGTTGGAGGGAGATTTTTTAGCTGAATTTGTTCAGCTTGTTAAAATGCACTAGAACCATGTTAATTTTCAATTAAAAAGTGATAAATGTCATCGTCTGTGAGGGAAAGAAGAAAAAAGACTGAAAAAATGACCTCTTTTTTGCGCGGCTAGACACTTGGAGACTATTTGGCAGGGGTTAAAGGGGGTGGCGACCCCCTTGCTCGCGGAAATTTCAAATTTGACGTGTACTTTCAGTCATTTGAATCAAAATAAAAGTAGTTTCTCAGGGTACACACAGACACATTCTCCTAATGGTGACTATCTCGCCCTGTTTCATCTATGCGCTTGTTTTTCATTGAGGCTAGTCAGTGTTGTCATGGTTATTATATGAAATTGTACTTACATCAGGCAGGCATAGATTCCATTCATTTGATTCTGGCAAATATTGAAAAATCCAAGTTTCTTAGTGTTGAAAACTGTTTCAATGTGCTAATTGCAAACTCAGAGTACAATCCGAACAGGTAATTGATTTGATCATCAGCTATGAAAAAATCTCCTGCTGAATTATGAAATCTGTGAATAAATAAGAACTGTATAAATCTTCAAAGGCGACAACATACTTTGGATCTGGTTCAACCAATTTTTGTCACATACTGCTGCCTGCATGCCTCTACCAAATAATGTTTGTGAATGGCTGTGGTTGGGTTTGATAATTTACAGATCAAAATTTACCAAATGATGATATTTGAATCTTTTAGTAAGTCCACACACTGACTGAAGGTTAAATTTACCAGAAGAAGTACTTCTCAACTTACAATTGGTTGAAGAATTTAGAAAAAAAAAATTCAATAAATTTACAATACGCTGCATCTTCTATTAAATCCACACAATGACTGAATGTAAGTGTGTAAAATTTATCAAAAGATTGACTTATTAACTTACAATTGGGTGGACAATTCACATCTTGCATAGCTTTCACGTGAGGCAACGGTGCTGTGTGTTTTTTATTGAGATTTAAATGTTATTTTGGAACTGTAATTTGTTGCTAGATAAGTGCAAATGGTGTACTACTCAATAGCAAAAAAATAAGTAGTCAGGTGACAAAGGGTTTTTCGGTTATGAAGGGTTATGAAAGGTTTTGAGGGATGGAGTTATAGAGCTACCGGGTTATGGTAGCTATGGTTTTGAAGGTTATGCTGCTACAGGGTTTCGGGGTTACGGGGTTTCAAGGTTTTGGGTTAGGGGGTTTCGGGGTTTCGGGGTTACAGGTTCACGGGGTTTTGGGGTTACAGGGTTTCCGGGTTACAGGGTTTTGGGGTTACGGGGTTTTGGGGTTACGGAGTTACGGGGTTTCGGGGTTACGGGGTTACAGGGTTTTGGGGTTACAGGGTCTCGGGGGGTTACAGGTTTTCAGGTTACAGGGTTTTGGGTTACGGGGTGTCAGGGTTTTGGGATACAGGGTTACGGGGTTTCGGGGTTTCGGGGTTACGTGGTTACGGGGTTACAGGGTTTCGGGGTTTCGGGGTTACGGGGTTACGGGGTTACGAGTTACAGGGTTAAAGGCTTACGGGGCTACGGGGTTACGGGTTTATAGGGTTACGGTATTTTATTTTTAAGAAAATCAAAATCTATTTTTAAAAAAAGGGATAGGGTTGCGATTAGCATTAGGGTATAGGGTGTGAAACATTCGAGTTAAGAAACAGGACCAAGTGGAAGTGGAATATTAAATTCAAGTAAGTACCCGTGTAAAATATTATGTCTTAATTCCCAGTAGTTTTTTAGTTACTACCATTTAAAGTTGGTACTCTTTACTGTGGAAGTTTACAGTAACCCTGTTTTGGACTGAGTAAGCAGTCAGGCGTAGGAATTTGCCTGGCCAGGAAAAATAGATCCGTCCCCTCCCCCTTACTTTAATGTATTGGAAACTTTGCGAATTCATATCTCGGTCAGTTTTGGTCGTAGATCGTTGATCTTTTTTTTTAAATGCTCAGGAGACACAGATCTATCAGTTGGATTTGAAAACAAAGCTGTCTGAGTTTAATTTGATATTTATTAAATTAAAATAATTATTGAATAAGAAGAGTTAATGTTTTTTGAAATGTAGAGTTAATCTCTGGAGACAGAGCAGTTTAACTTTATTGAAATTAAAATATCAATAGATCTCAACTGAGGTGATTGTCATATGTAATTATTCAGACTGTACTTGTTGGAGGGAGATTTTTTAGCTGAATTTGTTCAGCTTGTTAAAATGCACTAGAACCATGTTAATTTTCAATTAAAAAGTGATAAATGTCATCGTCTGTGAGGGAAAGAAGAAAAAAGACTGAAAAAATGACCTCTTTTTTGCGCGGCTAGACACTTGGAGACTATTTGGCGGGGGTTAAAGGGGGTGGCGACCCCCTTGCTCGCGGAAATTTCAAATTTGACGTGTACTTTCAGTCATTTGAATCAAAATAAAAGTAGTTTCTCAGGGTACACACAGACAAATTCTCCTAATGGTGACTATCTCGCCCTGTTTCATCTATGCGCTTGTTTTTCATTGAGGCTAGTCAGTGTTGTCATGGTTATTATATGAAATTGTACTTACATCAGGCAGGCATAGATTCCATTCATTTGATTCTGGCAAATATTGAAAAATCCAAGTTTCTTAGTGTTGAAAACTGTTTCAATGTGCTAATTGCAAACTCAGAGTACAATCCGAACAGGTAATTGATTTGATCATCAGCTATGAAAAAATCTCCTGCTGAATTATGAAATCTGTGAATAAATAAGAACTGTATAAATCTTCAAAGGCGACAACATACTTTGGATCTGGTTCAACCAATTTTTGTCACATACTGCTGCCTGCATGCCTCTACCAAATAATGTTTGTGAATGGCTGTGGTTGGGTTTGATTATTTACAGATCAAAATTTACCAAATGATGATATTTGAATCTTTTAGTAAGTCCACACACTGACTGAAGGTTAAATTTACCAGAAGAAGTACTTCTCAACTTACAATTGGTTGAAGAATTTAGAAAAAAAAATTCAATAAATTTACAATGCGCTGCATCTTCTATTAAATCCACACAATGACTGAATGTAAGTGTGTAAAATTTATCAAAAGATTGACTTATTAACTTACAATTGGGTGGACAATTCACATCTTGCATAGCTTTCACGTGAGGCAACGGTGCTGTGTGTTTTTTATTGAGATTTAAATGTTATTTTGGAACTGTAATTTGTTGCTAGATAAGTGCAAATGGTGTACTACTCAATAGCAAAAAAATAAGTAGTCAGGTGACAAAGGGTTTTTCGGTTATGAAGGGTTATGAAAGGTTTTGAGGGATGGAGTTATAGAGCTACCGGGTTATGGTAGCTATGGTTTTGAAGGTTATGCTGCTACAGGGTTTCGGGGTTACGGGGTTTCAAGGTTTTGGGTTAGGGGGTTTCGGGGTTTCGGGGTTACAGGTTCACGGGGTTTTGGGGTTACAGGGTTTCCGGGTTACAGGGTTTTGGGGTTACGGGGTTTTGGGGTTACGGTGTTACGGGGTTTCGGGGTTACGGGGTTACAGGGTTTTGGGGTTACAGGGTCTCGGGGGGTTACAGGTTTTCAGGTTACAGGGTTTTGGGTTACGGGGTGTCAGGGTTTTGGGATACAGGGTTACGGGGTTTCGGGGTTTCGGGGTTACGTGGTTACGGGGTTACAGGGTTTCGGGGTTTCGGGGTTACGGGGTTACGGGGTTACGAGTTACAGGGTTAAAGGCTTACGGGGCTACGGGGTTACGGGTTTATAGGGTTACGGTATTTTATTTTTAAGAAAATCAAAATCTATTTTTAAAAAAAGGGATAGGGTTGCGATTAGCATTAGGGTATAGGGTGTGAAACATTCGAGTTAAGAAACAGGACCAAGTGGAAGTGGAATATTAAATTCAAGTAAGTACCCGTGTAAAATATTATGTCTTAATTCCCAGTAGTTTTTTAGTTACTACCATTTAAAGTTGGTACTCTTTACTGTGGAAGTTTACAGTAACCCTGTTTTGGACTGAGTAAGCAGTCAGGCGTAGGAATTTGCCTGGCCAGGAAAAATAGATCCGTCCCCTCCCCCTTACTTTAATGTATTGGAAACTTTGCGAATTCATATCTCGGTCAGTTTTGGTCGTAGATCGTTGATCTTTTTTTTTAAATGCTCAGGAGACACAGATCTATCAGTTGGATTTGAAAACAAAGCTGTCTGAGTTTAATTTGATATTTATTAAATTAAAATAATTATTGAATAAGAAGAGTTAATGTTTTTTGAAATGTAGAGTTAATCTCTGGAGACAGAGCAGTTTAACTTTATTGAAATTAAAATATCAATTGATCTCAACTGAGGTGATTGTCATATGTAATTATTCAGACTGTACTTGTTGGAGGGAGATTTTTTAGCTGAATTTGTTCAGCTTGTTAAAATGCACTAGAACCATGTTAATTTTCAATTAAAAAGTGATAAATGTCATCGTCTGTGAGGGAAAGAAGAAAAAAGACTGAAAAAATGACCTCTTTTTTGCGCGGCTAGACACTTGGAGACTATTTGGCGGGGGTTAAAGGGGGTGGCGACCCCCTTGCTCGCGGAAATTTCAAATTTGACGTGTACTTTCAGTCATTTGAATCAAAATAAAAGTAGTTTCTCAGGGTACACACAGACACATTCTCCTAATGGTGACTATCTCGCCCTGTTTCATCTATGCGCTTGTTTTTCATTGAGGCTAGTCAGTGTTGTCATGGTTATTATATGAAATTGTACTTACATCAGGCAGGCATAGATTCCATTCATTTGATTCTGGCAAATATTGAAAAATCCAAGTTTCTTAGTGTTGAAAACTGTTTCAATGTGCTAATTGCAAACTCAGAGTACAATCCGAACAGGTAATTGATTTGATCATCAGCTATGAAAAAATCTCCTGCTGAATTATGAAATCTGTGAATAAATAAGAACTGTATAAATCTTCAAAGGCGACAACATACTTTGGATCTGGTTCAACCAATTTTTGTCACATACTGCTGCCTGCATGCCTCTACCAAATAATGTTTGTGAATGGCTGTGGTTGGGTTTGATAATTTACAGATCAAAATTTACCAAATGATGATATTTGAATCTTTTAGTAAGTCCACACACTGACTGAAGGTTAAATTTACCAGAAGAAGTACTTCTCAACTTACAATTGGTTGAAGAATTTAGAAAAAAAAAATTCAATAAATTTACAATACGCTGCATCTTCTATTAAATCCACACAATGACTGAATGTAAGTGTGTAAAATTTATCAAAAGATTGACTTATTAACTTACAATTGGGTGGACAATTCACATCTTGCATAGCTTTCACGTGAGGCAACGGTGCTGTGTGTTTTTTATTGAGATTTAAATGTTATTTTGGAACTGTAATTTGTTGCTAGATAAGTGCAAATGGTGTACTACTCAATAGCAAAAAAATAAGTAGTCAGGTGACAAAGGGTTTTTCGGTTATGAAGGGTTATGAAAGGTTTTGAGGGATGGAGTTATAGAGCTACCGGGTTATGGTAGCTATAGTTTTGAAGGTTATGCTGCTACAGGGTTTCGGGGTTACGGGGTTTCAAGGTTTTGGGTTAGGGGGTTTCGGGGTTTCGGGGTTACAGGTTCACGGGGTTTTGGGGTTACAGGGTTTCCGGGTTACAGGGTTTTGGGGTTACGGGGTTTTGGGGTTACGGAGTTACGGGGTTTCGGGGTTACGGGGTTACAGGGTTTTGGGGTTACAGGGTCTCGGGGGGTTACAGGTTTTCAGGTTACAGGGTTTTGGGTTACGGGGTGTCAGGGTTTTGGGATACAGGGTTACGGGGTTTCGGGGTTTCGGGGTTACGTGGTTACGGGGTTACAGGGTTTCGGGGTTTCGGGGTTACGGGGTTACGGGGTTACGAGTTACAGGGTTAAAGGCTTACGGGGCTACGGGGTTACGGGTTTATAGGGTTACGGTATTTTATTTTTAAGAAAATCAAAATCTATTTTTAAAAAAAGGGATAGGGTTGCGATTAGCATTAGGGTATAGGGTGTGAAACATTCGAGTTAAGAAACAGGACCAAGTGGAAGTGGAATATTAAATTCAAGTAAGTACCCGTGTAAAATATTATGTCTTAATTCCCAGTAGTTTTTTAGTTACTACCATTTAAAGTTGGTACTCTTTACTGTGGAAGTTTACAGTAACCCTGTTTTGGACTGAGTAAGCAGTCAGGCGTAGGAATTTGCCTGGCCAGGAAAAATAGATCCGTCCCCTCCCCCTTACTTTAATGTATTGGAAACTTTGCGAATTCATATCTCGGTCAGTTTTGGTCGTAGATCGTTGATCTTTTTTTTTAAATGCTCAGGAGACACAGATCTATCAGTTGGATTTGAAAACAAAGCTGTCTGAGTTTAATTTGATATTTATTAAATTAAAATAATTATTGAATAAGAAGAGTTAATGTTTTATGAAATGTAGAGTTAATCTCTGGAGACAGAGCAGTTTAACTTTATTGAAATTAAAATATCAATAGATCTCAACTGAGGTGATTGTCATATGTAATTATTCAGACTGTACTTGTTGGAGGGAGATTTTTTAGCTGAATTTGTTCAGCTTGTTAAAATGCACTAGAACCATGTTAATTTTCAATTAAAAAGTGATAAATGTCATCGTCTGTGAGGGAAAGAAGAAAAAAGACTGAAAAAATGACCTCTTTTTTGCGCGGCTAGACACTTGGAGACTATTTGGCGGGGGTTAAAGGGGGTGGCGACCCCCTTGCTCGCGGAAATTTCAAATTTGACGTGTACTTTCAGTCATTTGAATCAAAATAAAAGTAGTTTCTCAGGGTACACACAGACAAATTCTCCTAATGGTGACTATCTCGCCCTGTTTCATCTATGCGCTTGTTTTTCATTGAGGCTAGTCAGTGTTGTCATGGTTATTATATGAAATTGTACTTACATCAGGCAGGCATAGATTCCATTCATTTGATTCTGGCAAATATTGAAAAATCCAAGTTTCTTAGTGTTGAAAACTGTTTCAATGTGCTAATTGCAAACTCAGAGTACAATCCGAACAGGTAATTGATTTGATCATCAGCTATGAAAAAATCTCCTGCTGAATTATGAAATCTGTGAATAAATAAGAACTGTATAAATCTTCAAAGGCGACAACATACTTTGGATCTGGTTCAACCAATTTTTGTCACATACTGCTGCCTGCATGCCTCTACCAAATAATGTTTGTGAATGGCTGTGGTTGGGTTTGATTATTTACAGATCAAAATTTACCAAATGATGATATTTGAATCTTTTAGTAAGTCCACACACTGACTGAAGGTTAAATTTACCAGAAGAAGTACTTCTCAACTTACAATTGGTTGAAGAATTTAGAAAAAAAAAATTCAATAAATTTACAATACGCTGCATCTTCTATTAAATCCACACAATGACTGAATGTAAGTGTGTAAAATTTATCAAAAGATTGACTTATTAACTTACAATTGGGTGGACAATTCACATCTTGCATAGCTTTCACGTGAGGCAACGGTGCTGTGTGTTTTTTATTGAGATTTAAATGTTATTTTGGAACTGTAATTTGTTGCTAGATAAGTGCAAATGGTGTACTACTCAATAGCAAAAAAATAAGTAGTCAGGTGACAAAGGGTTTTTCGGTTATGAAGGGTTATGAAAGGTTTTGAGGGATGGAGTTATAGAGCTACCGGGTTATGGTAGCTATGGTTTTGAAGGTTATGCTGCTACAGGGTTTCGGGGTTACGGGGTTTCAAGGTTTTGGGTTAGGGGGTTTCGGGGTTTCGGGGTTACAGGTTCACGGGGTTTTGGGGTTACAGGGTTTCCGGGTTACAGGGTTTTGGGGTTACGGGGTTTTGGGGTTACGGTGTTACGGGGTTTCGGGGTTACGGGGTTACAGGGTTTTGGGGTTACAGGGTCTCGGGGGGTTACAGGTTTTCAGGTTACAGGGTTTTGGGTTACGGGGTGTCAGGGTTTTGGGATACAGGGTTACGGGGTTTCGGGGTTTCGGGGTTACGTGGTTACGGGGTTACAGGGTTTCGGGGTTTCGGGGTTACGGGGTTACGGGGTTACGAGTTACAGGGTTAAAGGCTTACGGGGCTACGGGGTTACGGGTTTATAGGGTTACGGTATTTTATTTTTAAGAAAATCAAAATCTATTTTTAAAAAAAGGGATAGGGTTGCGATTAGCATTAGGGTATAGGGTGTGAAACATTCGAGTTAAGAAACAGGACCAAGTGGAAGTGGAATATTAAATTCAAGTAAGTACCCGTGTAAAATATTATGTCTTAATTCCCAGTAGTTTTTTAGTTACTACCATTTAAAGTTGGTACTCTTTACTGTGGAAGTTTACAGTAACCCTGTTTTGGACTGAGTAAGCAGTCAGGCGTAGGAATTTGCCTGGCCAGGAAAAATAGATCCGTCCCCTCCCCCTTACTTTAATGTATTGGAAACTTTGCGAATTCATATCTCGGTCAGTTTTGGTCGTAGATCGTTGATCTTTTTTTTTAAATGCTCAGGAGACACAGATCTATCAGTTGGATTTGAAAACAAAGCTGTCTGAGTTTAATTTGATATTTATTAAATTAAAATAATTATTGAACAAGAAGAGTTAATGTTTTTTGAAATGTAGAGTTAATCTCTGGAGACAGAGCAGTTTAACTTTATTGAAATTAAAATATCAATTGATCTCAACTGAGGTGATTGTCATATGTAATTATTCAGACTGTACTTGTTGGAGGGAGATTTTTTAGCTGAATTTGTTCAGCTTGTTAAAATGCACTAGAACCATGTTAATTTTCAATTAAAAAGTGATAAATGTCATCGTCTGTGAGGGAAAGAAGAAAAAAGACTGAAAAAATGACCTCTTTTTTGCGCGGCTAGACACTTGGAGACTATTTGGCGGGGGTTAAAGGGGGTGGCGACCCCCTTGCTCGCGGAAATTTCAAATTTGACGTGTACTTTCAGTCATTTGAATCAAAATAAAAGTAGTTTCTCAGGGTACACACAGACAAATTCTCCTAATGGTGACTATCTCGCCCTGTTTCATCTATGCGCTTGTTTTTCATTGAGGCTAGTCAGTGTTGTCATGGTTATTATATGAAATTGTACTTACATCAGGCAGGCATAGATTCCATTCATTTGATTCTGGCAAATATTGAAAAATCCAAGTTTCTTAGTGTTGAAAACTGTTTCAATGTGCTAATTGCAAACTCAGAGTACAATCCGAACAGGTAATTGATTTGATCATCAGCTATGAAAAAATCTCCTGCTGAATTATGAAATCTGTGAATAAATAAGAACTGTATAAATCTTCAAAGGCGACAACATACTTTGGATCTGGTTCAACCAATTTTTGTCACATACTGCTGCCTGCATGCCTCTACCAAATAATGTTTGTGAATGGCTGTGGTTGGGTTTGATTATTTACAGATCAAAATTTACCAAATGATGATATTTGAATCTTTTAGTAAGTCCACACACTGACTGAAGGTTAAATTTACCAGAAGAAGTACTTCTCAACTTACAATTGGTTGAAGAATTTAGAAAAAAAAAATTCAATAAATTTACAATACGCTGCATCTTCTATTAAATCCACACAATGACTGAATGTAAGTGTGTAAAATTTATCAAAAGATTGACTTATTAACTTACAATTGGGTGGACAATTCACATCTTGCATAGCTTTCACGTGAGGCAACGGTGCTGTGTGTTTTTTATTGAGATTTAAATGTTATTTTGGAACTGTAATTTGTTGCTAGATAAGTGCAAATGGTGTACTACTCAATAGCAAAAAAATAAGTAGTCAGGTGACAAAGGGTTTTTCGGTTATGAAGGGTTATGAAAGGTTTTGAGGGATGGAGTTATAGAGCTACCGGGTTATGGTAGCTATGGTTTTGAAGGTTATGCTGCTACAGGGTTTCGGGGTTACGGGGTTTCAAGGTTTTGGGTTAGGGGGTTTCGGGGTTTCGGGGTTACAGGTTCACGGGGTTTTGGGGTTACAGGGTTTCCGGGTTACAGGGTTTTGGGGTTACGGGGTTTTGGGGTTACGGTGTTACGGGGTTTCGGGGTTACGGGGTTACAGGGTTTTGGGGTTACAGGGTCTCGGGGGGTTACAGGTTTTCAGGTTACAGGGTTTTGGGTTACGGGGTGTCAGGGTTTTGGGATACAGGGTTACGGGGTTTCGGGGTTTCGGGGTTACGTGGTTACGGGGTTACAGGGTTTCGGGGTTTCGGGGTTACGGGGTTACGGGGTTACGAGTTACAGGGTTAAAGGCTTACGGGGCTACGGGGTTACGGGTTTATAGGGTTACGGTATTTTATTTTTAAGAAAATCAAAATCTATTTTTAAAAAAAGGGATAGGGTTGCGATTAGCATTAGGGTATAGGGTGTGAAACATTCGAGTTAAGAAACAGGACCAAGTGGAAGTGGAATATTAAATTCAAGTAAGTACCCGTGTAAAATATTATGTCTTAATTCCCAGTAGTTTTTTAGTTACTACCATTTAAAGTTGGTACTCTTTACTGTGGAAGTTTACAGTAACCCTGTTTTGGACTGAGTAAGCAGTCAGGCGTAGGAATTTGCCTGGCCAGGAAAAATAGATCCGTCCCCTCCCCCTTACTTTAATGTATTGGAAACTTTGCGAATTCATATCTCGGTCAGTTTTGGTCGTAGATCGTTGATCTTTTTTTTTAAATGCTCAGGAGACACAGATCTATCAGTTGGATTTGAAAACAAAGCTGTCTGAGTTTAATTTGATATTTATTAAATTAAAATAATTATTGAATAAGAAGAGTTAATGTTTTTTGAAATGTAGAGTTAATCTCTGGAGACAGAGCAGTTTAACTTTATTGAAATTAAAATATCAATTGATCTCAACTGAGGTGATTGTCATATGTAATTATTCAGACTGTACTTGTTGGAGGGAGATTTTTTAGCTGAATTTGTTCAGCTTGTTAAAATGCACTAGAACCATGTTAATTTTCAATTAAAAAGTGATAAATGTCATCGTCTGTGAGGGAAAGAAGAAAAAAGACTGAAAAAATGACCTCTTTTTTGCGCGGCTAGACACTTGGAGACTATTTGGCGGGGGTTAAAGGGGGTGGCGACCCCCTTGCTCGCGGAAATTTCAAATTTGACGTGTACTTTCAGTCATTTGAATCAAAATAAAAGTAGTTTCTCAGGGTACACACAGACACATTCTCCTAATGGTGACTATCTCGCCCTGTTTCATCTATGCGCTTGTTTTTCATTGAGGCTAGTCAGTGTTGTCATGGTTATTATATGAAATTGTACTTACATCAGGCAGGCATAGATTCCATTCATTTGATTCTGGCAAATATTGAAAAATCCAAGTTTCTTAGTGTTGAAAACTGTTTCAATGTGCTAATTGCAAACTCAGAGTACAATCCGAACAGGTAATTGATTTGATCATCAGCTATGAAAAAATCTCCTGCTGAATTATGAAATCTGTGAATAAATAAGAACTGTATAAATCTTCAAAGGCGACAACATACTTTGGATCTGGTTCAACCAATTTTTGTCACATACTGCTGCCTGCATGCCTCTACCAAATAATGTTTGTGAATGGCTGTGGTTGGGTTTGATTATTTACAGATCAAAATTTACCAAATGATGATATTTGAATCTTTTAGTAAGTCCACACACTGACTGAAGGTTAAATTTACCAGAAGAAGTACTTCTCAACTTACAATTGGTTGAAGAATTTAGAAAAAAAAAATTCAATAAATTTACAATACGCTGCATCTTCTATTAAATCCACACAATGACTGAATGTAAGTGTGTAAAATTTATCAAAAGATTGACTTATTAACTTACAATTGGGTGGACAATTCACATCTTGCATAGCTTTCACGTGAGGCAACGGTGCTGTGTGTTTTTTATTGAGATTTAAATGTTATTTTGGAACTGTAATTTGTTGCTAGATAAGTGCAAATGGTGTACTACTCAATAGCAAAAAAATAAGTAGTCAGGTGACAAAGGGTTTTTCGGTTATGAAGGGTTATGAAAGGTTTTGAGGGATGGAGTTATAGAGCTACCGGGTTATGGTAGCTATGGTTTTGAAGGTTATGCTGCTACAGGGTTTCGGGGTTACGGGGTTTCAAGGTTTTGGGTTAGGGGGTTTCGGGGTTTCGGGGTTACAGGTTCACGGGGTTTTGGGGTTACAGGGTTTCCGGGTTACAGGGTTTTGGGGTTACGGGGTTTTGGGGTTACGGAGTTACGGGGTTTCGGGGTTACGGGGTTACAGGGTTTTGGGGTTACAGGGTCTCGGGGGGTTACAGGTTTTCAGGTTACAGGGTTTTGGGTTACGGGGTGTCAGGGTTTTGGGATACAGGGTTACGGGGTTTCGGGGTTTCGGGGTTACGTGGTTACGGGGTTACAGGGTTTCGGGGTTTCGGGGTTACGGGGTTACGGGGTTACGAGTTACAGGGTTAAAGGCTTACGGGGCTACGGGGTTACGGGTTTATAGGGTTACGGTATTTTATTTTTAAGAAAATCAAAATCTATTTTTAAAAAATGGGATAGGGTTGCGATTAGCATTAGGGTATAGGGTGTGAAACATTCGAGTTAAGAAACAGGACCAAGTGGAAGTGGAATATTAAATTCAAGTAAGTACCCGTGTAAAATATTATGTCTTAATTCCCAGTAGTTTTTTAGTTACTACCATTTAAAGTTGGTACTCTTTACTGTGGAAGTTTACAGTAACCCTGTTTTGGACTGAGTAAGCAGTCAGGCGTAGGAATTTGCCTGGCCAGGAAAAATAGATCCGTCCCCTCCCCCTTACTTTAATGTATTGGAAACTTTGCGAATTCATATCTCGGTCAGTTTTGGTCGTAGATCGTTGATCTTTTTTTTTAAATGCTCAGGAGACACAGATCTATCAGTTGGATTTGAAAACAAAGCTGTCTGAGTTTAATTTGATATTTATTAAATTAAAATAATTATTGAATAAGAAGAGTTAATGTTTTTTGAAATGTAGAGTTAATCTCTGGAGACAGAGCAGTTTAACTTTATTGAAATTAAAATATCAATTGATCTCAACTGAGGTGATTGTCATATGTAATTATTCAGACTGTACTTGTTGGAGGGAGATTTTTTAGCTGAATTTGTTCAGCTTGTTAAAATGCACTAGAACCATGTTAATTTTCAATTAAAAAGTGATAAATGTCATCGTCTGTGAGGGAAAGAAGAAAAAAGACTAAAAAATGACCTCTTTTTTGCGCGGCTAGACACTTGGAGACTATTTGGCGGGGGTTAAAGGGGGTGGCGACCCCCTTGCTCGCGGAAATTTCAAATTTGACGTGTACTTTCAGTCATTTGAATCAAAATAAAAGTAGTTTCTCAGGGTACACACAGACACATTCTCCTAATGGTGACTATCTCGCCCTGTTTCATCTATGCGCTTGTTTTTCATTGAGGCTAGTCAGTGTTGTCATGGTTATTATATGAAATTGTACTTACATCAGGCAGGCATAGATTCCATTCATTTGATTCTGGCAAATATTGAAAAATCCAAGTTTCTTAGTGTTGAAAACTGTTTCAATGTGCTAATTGCAAACTCAGAGTACAATCCGAACAGGTAATTGATTTGATCATCAGCTATGAAAAAATCTCCTGCTGAATTATGAAATCTGTGAATAAATAAGAACTGTATAAATCTTCAAAGGCGACAACATACTTTGGATCTGGTTCAACCAATTTTTGTCACATACTGCTGCCTGCATGCCTCTACCAAATAATGTTTGTGAATGGCTGTGGTTGGGTTTGATTATTTACAGATCAAAATTTACCAAATGATGATATTTGAATCTTTTAGTAAGTCCACACACTGACTGAAGGTTAAATTTACCAGAAGAAGTACTTCTCAACTTACAATTGGTTGAAGAATTTAGAAAAAAAAAATTCAATAAATTTACAATACGCTGCATCTTCTATTAAATCCACACAATGACTGAATGTAAGTGTGTAAAATTTATCAAAAGATTGACTTATTAACTTACAATTGGGTGGACAATTCACATCTTGCATAGCTTTCACGTGAGGCAACGGTGCTGTGTGTTTTTTATTGAGATTTAAATGTTATTTTGGAACTGTAATTTGTTGCTAGATAAGTGCAAATGGTGTACTACTCAATAGCAAAAAAATAAGTAGTCAGGTGACAAAGGGTTTTTCGGTTATGAAGGGTTATGAAAGGTTTTGAGGGATGGAGTTATAGAGCTACCGGGTTATGGTAGCTATGGTTTTGAAGGTTATGCTGCTACAGGGTTTCGGGGTTACGGGGTTTCAAGGTTTTGGGTTAGGGGGTTTCGGGGTTTCGGGGTTACAGGTTCACGGGGTTTTGGGGTTACAGGGTTTCCGGGTTACAGGGTTTTGGGGTTACGGGGTTTTGGGGTTACGGAGTTACGGGGTTTCGGGGTTACGGGGTTACAGGGTTTTGGGGTTACAGGGTCTCGGGGGGTTACAGGTTTTCAGGTTACAGGGTTTTGGGTTACGGGGTGTCAGGGTTTTGGGATACAGGGTTACGGGGTTTCGGGGTTTCGGGGTTACGTGGTTACGGGGTTACAGGGTTTCGGGGTTTCGGGGTTACGGGGTTACGGGGTTACGAGTTACAGGGTTAAAGGCTTACGGGGCTACGGGGTTACGGGTTTATAGGGTTACGGTATTTTATTTTTAAGAAAATCAAAATCTATTTTTAAAAAATGGGATAGGGTTGCGATTAGCATTAGGGTATAGGGTGTGAAACATTCGAGTTAAGAAACAGGACCAAGTGGAAGTGGAATATTAAATTCAAGTAAGTACCCGTGTAAAATATTATGTCTTAATTCCCAGTAGTTTTTTAGTTACTACCATTTAAAGTTGGTACTCTTTACTGTGGAAGTTTACAGTAACCCTGTTTTGGACTGAGTAAGCAGTCAGGCGTAGGAATTTGCCTGGCCAGGAAAAATAGATCCGTCCCCTCCCCCTTACTTTAATGTATTGGAAACTTTGCGAATTCATATCTCGGTCAGTTTTGGTCGTAGATCGTTGATCTTTTTTTTTAAATGCTCAGGAGACACAGATCTATCAGTTGGATTTGAAAACAAAGCTGTCTGAGTTTAATTTGATATTTATTAAATTAAAATAATTATTGAATAAGAAGAGTTAATGTTTTTTGAAATGTAGAGTTAATCTCTGGAGACAGAGCAGTTTAACTTTATTGAAATTAAAATATCAATTGATCTCAACTGAGGTGATTGTCATATGTAATTATTCAGACTGTACTTGTTGGAGGGAGATTTTTTAGCTGAATTTGTTCAGCTTGTTAAAATGCACTAGAACCATGTTAATTTTCAATTAAAAAGTGATAAATGTCATCGTCTGTGAGGGAAAGAAGAAAAAAGACTAAAAAATGACCTCTTTTTTGCGCGGCTAGACACTTGGAGACTATTTGGCGGGGGTTAAAGGGGGTGGCGACCCCCTTGCTCGCGGAAATTTCAAATTTGACGTGTACTTTCAGTCATTTGAATCAAAATAAAAGTAGTTTCTCAGGGTACACACAGACACATTCTCCTAATGGTGACTATCTCGCCCTGTTTCATCTATGCGCTTGTTTTTCATTGAGGCTAGTCAGTGTTGTCATGGTTATTATATGAAATTGTACTTACATCAGGCAGGCATAGATTCCATTCATTTGATTCTGGCAAATATTGAAAAATCCAAGTTTCTTAGTGTTGAAAACTGTTTCAATGTGCTAATTGCAAACTCAGAGTACAATCCGAACAGGTAATTGATTTGATCATCAGCTATGAAAAAATCTCCTGCTGAATTATGAAATCTGTGAATAAATAAGAACTGTATAAATCTTCAAAGGCGACAACATACTTTGGATCTGGTTCAACCAATTTTTGTCACATACTGCTGCCTGCATGCCTCTACCAAATAATGTTTGTGAATGGCTGTGGTTGGGTTTGATTATTTACAGATCAAAATTTACCAAATGATGATATTTGAATCTTTTAGTAAGTCCACACACTGACTGAAGGTTAAATTTACCAGAAGAAGTACTTCTCAACTTACAATTGGTTGAAGAATTTAGAAAAAAAAAATTCAATAAATTTACAATACGCTGCATCTTCTATTAAATCCACACAATGACTGAATGTAAGTGTGTAAAATTTATCAAAAGATTGACTTATTAACTTACAATTGGGTGGACAATTCACATCTTGCATAGCTTTCACGTGAGGCAACGGTGCTGTGTGTTTTTTATTGAGATTTAAATGTTATTTTGGAACTGTAATTTGTTGCTAGATAAGTGCAAATGGTGTACTACTCAATAGCAAAAAAATAAGTAGTCAGGTGACAAAGGGTTTTTCGGTTATGAAGGGTTATGAAAGGTTTTGAGGGATGGAGTTATAGAGCTACCGGGTTATGGTAGCTATGGTTTTGAAGGTTATGCTGCTACAGGGTTTCGGGGTTACGGGGTTTCAAGGTTTTGGGTTAGGGGGTTTCGGGGTTTCGGGGTTACAGGTTCACGGGGTTTTGGGGTTACAGGGTTTCCGGGTTACAGGGTTTTGGGGTTACGGGGTTTTGGGGTTACGGAGTTACGGGGTTTCGGGGTTACGGGGTTACAGGGTTTTGGGGTTACAGGGTCTCGGGGGGTTACAGGTTTTCAGGTTACAGGGTTTTGGGTTACGGGGTGTCAGGGTTTTGGGATACAGGGTTACGGGGTTTCGGGGTTTCGGGGTTACGTGGTTACGGGGTTACAGGGTTTCGGGGTTTCGGGGTTACGGGGTTACGGGGTTACGAGTTACAGGGTTAAAGGCTTACGGGGCTACGGGGTTACGGGTTTATAGGGTTACGGTATTTTATTTTTAAGAAAATCAAAATCTATTTTTAAAAAAAGGGATAGGGTTGCGATTAGCATTAGGGTATAGGGTGTGAAACATTCGAGTTAAGAAACAGGACCAAGTGGAAGTGGAATATTAAATTCAAGTAAGTACCCATGTAAAATATTATGTCTTAATTCCCAGTAGTTTTTTAGTTACTACCATTTAAAGTTGGTACTCTTTACTGTGGAAGTTTACAGTAACCCTGTTTTGGACTGAGTAAGCAGTCAGGCGTAGGAATTTGCCTGGCCAGGAAAAATAGATCCGTCCCCTCCCCCTTACTTTAATGTATTGGAAACTTTGCGAATTCATATCTCGGTCAGTTTTGGTCGTAGATCGTTGATCTTTTTTTTTAAATGCTCAGGAGACACAGATCTATCAGTTGGATTTGAAAACAAAGCTGTCTGAGTTTAATTTGATATTTATTAAATTAAAATAATTATTGAATAAGAAGAGTTGATGTTTTTTGAAATGTAGAGTTAATCTCTGGAGACAGAGCAGTTTAACTTTATTGAAATTAAAATATCAATTGATCTCAACTGAGGTGATTGTCATATGTAATTATTCAGACTGTACTTGTTGGAGGGAGATTTTTTAGCTGAATTTGTTCAGCTTGTTAAAATGCACTAGAACCATGTTAATTTTCAATTAAAAAGTGATAAATGTCATCGTCTGTGAGGGAAAGAAGAAAAAAGACTGAAAAAATGACCTCTTTTTTGCGCGGCTAGACACTTGGAGACTATTTGGCGGGGGTTAAAGGGGGTGGCGACCCCCTTGCTCGCGGAAATTTCAAATTTGACGTGTACTTTCGGTCATTTGAATCAAAATAAAAGTAGTTTCTCAGGGTACACACAGACAAATTCTCCTAATGGTGACTATCTCGCCCTGTTTCATCTATGCGCTTGTTTTTCATTGAGGCTAGTCAGTGTTGTCATGGTTATTATATGAAATTGTACTTACATCAGGCAGGCATAGATTCCATTCATTTGATTCTGGCAAATATTGAAAAATCCAAGTTTCTTAGTGTTGAAAACTGTTTCAATGTGCTAATTGCAAACTCAGAGTACAATCCGAACAGGTAATTGATTTGATCATCAGCTATGAAAAAATCTCCTGCTGAATTATGAAATCTGTGAATAAATAAGAACTGTATAAATCTTCAAAGGCGACAACATACTTTGGATCTGGTTCAACCAATTTTTGTCACATACTGCTGCCTGCATGCCTCTACCAAATAATGTTTGTGAATGGCTGTGGTTGGGTTTGATAATTTACAGATCAAAATTTACCAAATGATGATATTTGAATCTTTTAGTAAGTCCACACACTGACTGAAGGTTAAATTTACCAGAAGAAGTACTTCTCAACTTACAATTGGTTGAAGAATTTAGAAAAAAAAAATTCAATAAATTTACAATACGCTGCATCTTCTATTAAATCCACACAATGACTGAATGTAAGTGTGTAAAATTTATCAAAAGATTGACTTATTAACTTACAATTGGGTGGACAATTCACATCTTGCATAGCTTTCACGTGAGGCAACGGTGCTGTGTGTTTTTTATTGAGATTTAAATGTTATTTTGGAACTGTAATTTGTTGCTAGATAAGTGCAAATGGTGTACTACTCAATAGCAAAAAAATAAGTAGTCAGGTGACAAAGGGTTTTTCGGTTATGAAGGGTTATGAAAGGTTTTGAGGGATGGAGTTATAGAGCTACCGGGCTATGGTAGCTATGGTTTTGAAGGTTGTGCTGCTACAGGGTTTCGGGGTTACGGGGTTTCAAGGTTTTGGGTTAGGGGGTTTCGGGGTTTCGGGGTTACAGGTTCACGGGGTTTTGGGGTTACAGGGTTTCCGGGTTACAGGGTTTTGGGGTTACGGGGTTTTGGGGTTACGGAGTTACGGGGTTTCGGGGTTACGGGGTTACAGGGTTTTGGGGTTACAGGGTCTCGGGGGGTTACAGGTTTTCAGGTTACAGGGTTTTGGGTTACGGGGTGTCAGGGTTTTGGGATACAGGGTTACGGGGTTTCGGGGTTTCGGGGTTACGTGGTTACGGGGTTACAGGGTTTCGGGGTTTCGGGGTTACGGGGTTACGGGGTTAGGAGTTACAGGGTTAAAGGCTTACGGGGTTACGGGGTTACGGGTTTATAGGGTTACGGTATTTTATTTTTAAGAAAATCAAAATCTTTTTTTTAAAAAAGGGATAGGGTTGCGATTAGCATTAGGGCATAGGGTGTGAAACATTCGAGTTAAGAAACAGGACCAAGTGGAAGTTGAATATTAAATTCAAGTAAGTACCCGTGTAAAATATTATGTCTTAATTCCCAGTAGTTTTTTAGTTACTACCAATTAAAGTTGGTACTCTTTACTGTGGAAGTTTACAGTAACCCTGTTTTGGACTGAGTAAGCAGTCAGGCGTAGGAATTTGCCTGGCCAGGAAAAATAGATCCGTCCCCTCCCCCTTACTTTAATGTATTGGAAACTTTGCGAATTCATATCTCGGTCAGTTTTGGTCGTAGATCGTTGATCTTTTTTTTTAAATGCTCAGGAGACACAGATCTATCAGTTGGATTTGAAAACAAAGCTGTCTGAGTTTAATTTAATATTTATTGAATTAAAATAATTATTGAATAAGAAGAGTTAATGTTTTTTGAAATGTAGAGTTAATCTCTGGAGACAGAGCAGTTTAACTTCATTGAAATTAAAATATCAATTGATCTCAACTGAGGTGATTGTCATATGTAATTATTCAGACTGTACTTGTTGGAGGGAGATTTTTTTTAGCTGAATTTGTTCAGCTTGTTAAAATGCACTAGAACCATGTTAATTTTCAATTAAAAAGTGATAAATGTCATCGTCTGTGAGGGAAAGAAGAAAAAAGACTAAAAAAATGACCTCTTTTTTGCGCGGCTAGACACTTGGAGACTATTTGGCGGGGGTTAAAGGGGGTGGCGACCCCCTTGCTCGCGGAAATTTCAAATTTGACGTGTACTTTCGGTCATTTGAATCAAAATAAAAGTAGTTTCTCAGGGTACACACAGACAAATTCTCCTAATGGTGACTATCTCGCCCTGTTTCATCTATGCACTTGTTTTTCATTGAGGCTAGTCAGTGTTGTCATGGTTATTATATGAAATTGTACTTACATCAGGCAGGCATAGATTCCATTCATTCGATTCTGGCAAATATTGAAAAATCCAAGTTTTTTAGTGTTGAAAACTGTTTCAATGTGCTAATTGCAAACTCAGAGTACAATCCGAACAGGTAATTGATTTGATCATCAGCTATGAAAAAATCTCCTGCTGAATGATGAAATCTGTGACTAAATAAGAACTGTATAAATCTTCAAAGGCGACAACATACTTTGGATCTGGTTCAACCATTTTTTGTCACATACTGCTGCCTGCATGCTTCTACCAAATAATGTTTGTGAATGGCTGTGGTTGGGTTTGATAATTTACAGATCAAAATTTACTAAATGATGATATTTGAATCTTTTAGTAAGTCCACACACTGACTGAAGGTTAAATTTACCAGAAGAAGTTCATCGGAGTTTGCCACACACCTTGTCGAAGCTTTGTCGTCCTCTGTTGTTGTCGAGAAGTTCAAGGAAATTATGACCGTGGACTATGACAAAATAGCTGATCTCGTTGCAACTAAAGTGGATAGAAGAATGGCAAAGTTGGAAGAAAAGTTGAAGGAGAAAGATGATGTCATTGAGGACTTAAATAGTATAGTCAATGCTTTGGAGAGTAAAATTGATGACTTGGAGCAGTATAGTCGCAGGACATCAATAAGAATACACGGCCTCAAAGAGGAAGAGGGTGAGAACATGGAAGCCAAGGTGGAGAATGTGATGAAAAGTATTGGTGGTGTCGATTCGTCGATTAATCGTTTTCACCGTGTTGGTAAGCCTAAGCCTGCAGAAAACAAAGCAACTACAGCTACGCGGCAAGTCATAGTTCAATTTAAGGATTATACTTCTAAGAAGCAGGTCATGAAAGCGAGATCTAAATTGCGAGAGTAACATAGACATATTTTCATTAATGAAGATCTCACCATCAAGAAAGCGAAATTGTTTGCAGAGGCAAGGCTATTCAAGAAGGACAAGAAGGTGAACGATGTGTGGACGTATGATGGTCGAATAGTTGTTAAAGATGTTAAGAACAAAATACACACTGTGAGTACCATCTAGGACATTAACAGGATTTGCAAGTAGACTGATGTAGTCTGTTTCATCATATGTTGACAATACCTGCTGATCTAGTATTAGAATTGTATACTGTTTGTTTTATTTTTGTAGTTCATATGCACCATGTAACGTTAATCAAATATGATAGACCTATAATGGCATTGATGTATTACCTTATAGATTTGTTTCTAGTATTTTACATGTGTAAATTGCTATATTTCTCAGTAGAAAATGGATAAATCTGATATATTTCCATTCGCAAATATAAGTAATAGAGAGTTGTTTCTAGAATTTAATTCCACACAAATGCAGGCATGTTCTAAAAATAATTTCCAACAATTTAAATATAAGGCTTATACATTTGGTGATAGGAATACAGATCTTGATCCTGATAAAATTTTTTATAATGCTGTAAATATAAGTTGTGAATACTATACACAGGGACAAGTCAGTAATATGTTGAAAAACTGCAATGGCCTAGCTGTTATGCATTTTAATGCAAGAAGTTTACAAGCTAATTTTGATAAAATAGAGTTATGTGTAACTCAGATTAATACTACTGTAGATATTGTTGCGGTTTCTGAAACCTGGCTGGCTGATAATGACAGCGGTAGTTTGTATGAATTAAATGGTTATATTTCCGTCCACATCCCTAGGAAATATAATAAAGGAGGTGGTGTATCCTTGTATATTGGAAATCAATAATATATTTTAATAAATTGAATGCTCTGTCTCAAGTTATAGAAAATGTGATGGAAACTGGCTTTGTAGAAGTTTCAAGCTCGAAAAATAATTTAAAAAACTATTGTTGGATGCATTTACAGAACACCTGGTGCTAATTTACAATTATTTATTAACCAACTTGAAAATTTTCTTACAGATTTATTTAAGAAAAATAATACCATATTTTCAGTGGGTGATTACAATATTGATTTGTTAAAATATGAACATAATTGTGGTACAAGAATGTTCCTTGATATGATGTATAGTCATGGGCTGTATCCCCTTATAAATAAACCAACTCGTATAACGCAATTTACAGCAACAATAATTGACAATGTATTTACAAATAATATTGCACATGAAACTGTTAATGGCATAATCACCACTGATATAAGTGATCATTTACCTGCATTTACAATGTGTAATGGTATTTTTGAAAAGCACACAACAACTTGTAAATCTAAATTTAAAAGAGTGCGACAAATTAGTGATACAAGAATAGCAGATCTAAATTTGGATTTATCTGGTCAAAATTGGGATTGTATTATGTCCAGCAATGATGTTCATCCATCATACAAGACTTTTGTAAATCTTTTTACTAATTTGTATGATAAACATTGTCCTTTCAAAGAAAAGATGGTTTATAATAATGATTTAAAACCATGATTTACTAAATGTTTGAGAAATGCATGTAAGAAAAATAATAGATTGTACAGAAGGTTCCTTTCACATAGATCATTGGAAAATAAGACACGTTATCAATTGTATAAGAATAAATTAACATTTATATTAAGAATGGCAGAAAAAAAACTATTATTCTAAATTATTACAAAAACATAAAAACGATGTGAAAGGTACCGAGAAATTCCTAATAATGTTATTAAGAAAAAGAACAGCACATGTACTTCCTTTCTTGAATTTTTCAAAGTGAGTAAGAAGTGAGTGGGTGAGTGAGTGAGTGAGTGAGTGAGTGAGTGAGTGAGTGAGTGAGTGAGTGAGTGAGTGAGTGAGTGAGTGAGTGAGTGAGTGAGTGAGTGAGTGAGTGAGTGAGTGAGTGAGTGAGTCAGTGAGTGAGTCAGTGAGTGAGTGAGTGAGTGAGTCAGTGAGTGAGTGAGTGAGCCAGTGAGTCAGTGAGTCAGTGTCAGTGAGTGTCATTATATACATTTGAATTTCTGTGAATGGGTTGTGCAATGCTCCCAAAAAATGGGTAACAATGCGTTATCAGAATTAAACCACCGAGAAATGGAGAATATTATGCTGGCTTCCCATGAAATATCCAAGTCATATATCAAACGTAGGCTCAGAACAGCCTTAATGTAATGGATCATAGCATTCTCACTTGGATATATAGTAGCTTTTCTCAATAAGAATTACAAAACAACTCCAGTTTGGCCGTGTCACATACCAGCATGACCGAGAAATGCAAGACATTGAACAATTGTTAGACTCATGCTGGGCCAGCGTCGCAGACGGTGGACCAACATTGATCCAACGATGGGTCGAACGTCTTGTGTTTGTTTGGTGGGGAATATATTTTTTAAATGCGGCCGCCCTAAGTATTGTACTCTAATCTGAATCTCTCTCACTTCGGCATTTCGTTATAAAGTGGTGTGACTAAATGACGCTTGTAATTAGTTACAGTAGAGTAGAATATTTGAGCCGTCATGTGGACAAATTCCGGAAAACATATTCATATAAGAATAAAATAACTTATTCAATGAAATAAGTTTGCTAATGGGTACAAGTGTAAGCACATTACTTCTGAAATCGTTCTTTTGAGTCAACAAATAACTAGTTATTACTATGATGCTGAGACCTGCTGTGCTATGCCTCCTTTAAAAATAGATCCATGTTATCTGTATCATATATTTATTATTTTTGATTTCCTTGAACTGTTGATTAATCTATGTATATGTACATAAATCAGATGATGTGGCTTTTTAATTTGTGAAATGTATGTATGTATATATATTATATAAGCCAACATTTGACTTAGATTATCAGTATTCGAATATTACTTGACTAGACATAAAATCCATTCTTTTTTCTTTTAATATATTAATTAGGAAAAAATATTTTTATTACGTGTGACTCTAAAATAAGTTCATTATTTTTTAAACATTTTGTTGTTTTTAATTTTTTAAAGTTGAATGCCTCATTTTGAGTTGTACATAATTAAAACCAATTACACACGTTAAAAAAAACAATAACACAAAAGCTTATTCCCAAAGAACTGCAATTGCTGACGTAATTTCAAGCTTAAAATGACGACAAATAGTAGTATAAATATAACAAATGAACATCTACACAATTGAATTATTTGATTGACTGTCACAATCTATTTTATGGATAATTTATTTGGTCTGAAATTAAAATCGTAAATATGCAAGCCTAGTATTACAATGGCGAATGTAGCAATGTAACGTATTTAACTAGATAATGATAGCAAACATCATTTAATAACTTTAATAATTTTAAGTTGGGATCATTTTCAATGATGCAACTTTATCATAACTTTAAGCAAGTTAAGGTCATCTTAACTTTTTAATGATAAATTACTGATATATAAACTATTTTTTAGTAAAAAATACCTGAATAGCCTGGATAATAATGTGCTGAGAGGGGTTTATTAATTGATATTCTGTATTTCGTATTTGAATAAGGATCTCGCCATCAGTTTGGCCACCAGCCTGTCAGCCCCCCCCCCCGTCCAGCCTGCCCCCCCCCCCTCCAGAAGCCGGACTAGCCAGCCAAACACCTCCCGCGTGGCTTCCGTTTTCAAAATATTTCGCCTGGAAAATGACCAGAGGGCAGCAGGGTTTACTTCTGTTTACCGTTATTATTATCCTGGCACGCATCCTCCTGACTGTGCGCGCGCTTCCTCCTGGGAAAACAGCGCATGCTTTCAGGGCGAGATTGAGCGTCCTGTTCCCGCGGCCGGATATAGATGCTAGTGTTACAGGGCGAGATACACCATCAGGTCCCCGAGGCTGAAAATAACAGTTTGTGTTGGCAGCACTTTCTAGCATGAACATACCAACACTGCCCGGCAAAGGAAAACAGCAGTAACTGCTTACTTGAAAAGTAAGCAGTTACTGCTGTTTGCCTTTGCCGTGCCTTAACATATTAGCACTGCCCTGTCAAGACAAACAGCAGTAACTGCTTACTTAAAATATCTATATTTTACTATAATTATAGTAAATGACTACTATTTGCTTATGTACTGGCATCAAAGGCAAAAAATTTGCCTTTGTCGTACACACTCGAAAATAAGGTAATTGCTGCTATTTGTTTGTATTGGAACCAAAAGCAGACAGCTGTAATTGCTTACTTTGCAAGTACGCAGTTGTTGTTGTTTGCGGTTTAGCCTATATTGACGACAACGACAGACCAAAGTAACTGCTTACTTTAAAAGTAGGCAGTCACTGCTGTTTGACTTTGCTTGTGCGACAAAGATAAACAGAAGTCACTACTTATTAGGAACTAAGTAAATAATTATTAATTGTGTTGAAGTAGTTGTCCATTTTTCACTGTGAACCATCAACGGGATAATAATATACCCAGAAAACATAACGCTCATGTTAGTGATAGTAAGGGTAAACACCACCCGGTGAGTATATATAAACTAAACAGAGTTGACAAGGTTTTGAATAAAGCACGACATGACATGTTGAAATTAATTTCGTTGAAAATAAAATAAAAAAGTCAATCAAATAAATATCAATAGTTCTGCTTTCTTGTAACATTTACTCTCTAACCTATGTAATTTAATTTGTCACCCAATTGAAGTTGTGTCTCGCTACCGCGACCCACAACTTTCAATCAATCAAATCAATCAATCAAAAGTTTTATTTGACATCAAATTATACATCAGAATTATAGGAGTTGTACATGTTTGTTGTAATGTGTCAGGAGACCCCCGTTAAGGTACAATATTTGTACGGCTATCACGGGGGCCACCGGGATACATACATACAGAAATACATTCATACATACTCAAATGACAATGAATAGATTTGAAAATAACCAGACATTTTCGTAACAGTATTTTTGAACTCTGATTATTATTTATACTTGTCATATAAGATGTTAAAGCTGAGGTTATGGAAGAACTCTGGGGGCTAATGCAATTTAATGTGATTTAATGTAATCTTTGGCAAACATAGCAATTTGATAGGGAACAAGTATCAGAGTAATTGTTTATCATACATTTCTTTATGTAAGAGCTAAACCCACCGAGACAATGTGTGTGTATTTTATCAAGAATCAGTGACGGGCTTTTATTCATGAGATGTGGTATGTCGTAACGAATTGTCATTTTGGCAAATTCGTGTTTTACTTTAGGGACTAGAAGAGAACATTTATTTCTTGTATTGTGCTGATGAATATCACTCAGAGAGGTTAATGGTAAAGAATTGAAATATGCTGGTAGTGAGCTGTTATATAGCTTATGGATAAATTTGTATTGATTCATTTTGTGTATGGCATCTATGTTAAGTAGATTTAGGGTCTTGAATATTGGTTCCGAGTGTGAAATATAGTTGCTTAGAGTTATTATTCTAACTGCTCGTTTCTGTAACTTGAAAATTCTGTTTTTGTTGTAACCCCAGAGTAAAATGCCATAGTGTATATAAGGCAGAACGAGACTGGAATATATAGTCAGCAATATATGTTTGGCCACATAGTGTTTCAATTTGTTCATCATTCCCAATGTTTTGGCAATTTTGCAAGATATATTGTTTATATGGGTTTCCCATTTTAAATCTTTTTGTAGAGTTATACCAAGGAAGTTAAAACTATCTATATTTTTTAAAGGTGTATTATCTATTTTAATTTGAGGTATGTCAAATTTACGGGTGGACCTACGAAAAAGCATAAATTGTGATTTCTAAGCATTTAGTGACAGCTTGTTCACCTTCAGCCATGTGCTTATTTTTCCAAGTTCAGCATTTAGAGTTAAATTCAGCAGAACAATATTCTTGAAATCATCAACAGTTAGACTTCTTGATAGTGTTGTATCATCCGCATATATAAGAATGTTAAAATAAGTACTTGCAAGTTCAATATCATTTATGTAGATGAGGAAAAGCAGTGGACCCAAAATTGATCCTTGCGGTACTCCTGTTACGATATGTTTAAAGTCTGATTTTGTATTTCCAACCTGAACGTACTGTTTCCTGTTTGACAAATATTCTTTAAATAGTTTTATTTCAGTTCCACGTATACCATAATACTTTAATTTGTCAAGAAGAATTTCATGATCTAGGGTATCAAAAGCTTTCGAAAAGTCTAAATAAACATTGATAGGGATACTTCCATTATCCATTTGAAGAGCTATATCGTCAACTAAATGCAAAGCAGCTAATTCGGTTGAGTGTTTGGGTCTAAAACCGTATTGGTTCTTACAAAATAAGCCATTTAATGTGAAATAGTCATTTATTTGATTGCAAATGACTTTTTCTAGTACCTTAGACATAGCAGGAAGCAATGAAATGGGCCTATAATTTATAATAATATTGTTGTCGTCTTTTTTGTGAAGAGGAATAACCTTCGCTACTTTCATATTGTCAGGAAAAACACCAGTGTTCATACATTGATTAATTATCAAAGCTATTGACTTTATTACTTCAAGAAGAATTTCTTTTAGTAGCCGGGTGGATAATCCATCATAGCCAAAACTACTTTTAGACTTTAATTGTTTTATTATTTTCATTACGGATGCTTCAGTTACAGGTTCAAAATGAAAAGTACACTTTGCTGGATTTTTCAGATAATCTTTGAAAGACGCATCTTCAGGCGCATGAATCTCGGAGGCGAGATTTGACCCAGTGTTTGTAAAGTAGTTATTAAACGTATCTGCTATATCTTGTTTGTTTTTTATTTCTTTGCCTTTTAGATAGAATACATCTGGGAATGTATTTTGTTTCTGGTCTCTATTTAGTACTTGTTTGATACTCGCCCATGTGTTTTTTATGTCATGCTTATATTTATGAAATTGTTTACAGTAATACGATTTCTTTGCATTGTAAATACTTCTTTTTAGTATTTTGTTATAAGAAGCGAGATTACTTTTTAATGTTTGATATTCTGCATCAGCTACATTGGTTTTTTTCAGTGTTGCATATTGTTTATCTCTAAATCTTATTGACCTGATAATACCGTGTGTAATCCATTTTGAGTGTTTGTGTTTGTGCTTATTGAACTTCATTGATTTAACAGGCAAATGTTTAGACTGCAGTTTCATAATTAAATTATTTAAACGATTATAGTTTTCGTTTGGATCACACAGTTGATTTGTATTTAGTGAGCTAAATATATCTGCAGCTGCTAAACTCTGCCTCAAAAGTGCGATAGAGTTTGTGTCATTTGTATTTATTTCAATGTATTTGGGTGGTGTTATTTTTGTTGTTTCTGTGTTTAAGAAAATGAAGTATGGAAGGTGATCAGATAGTTGTGTTACAAAGATTCCTGTTTGGGAATTTGCACATTTAGCTGTTAGTTTGCAGAAGAAATTATCAATTAATGTGGCTGTGTGTTCAGAAAATCTTGTAGGGAACGTTATACGTGGGATGAAATGATGAGATGTGACTAGATCAAAAAAATCACTGTACATTTGTTTATCATTTACTTTTAACAGGTCTATGTTGAAATCACCTGTGAGGATTAATTCGCCACGCCTGTTGTTTAAAGTTTGTAGAACTGGTTCAAGTTCAGTTAGAAACCTAATATAATTTTGATTAATGTCTCTAGGTGGGCGGTAAATATTTCCGATAATTATTTTTCCTTTCAAAGTGTTCCCGCTAATTTCTAAAAATTGACCCTCCCAAATATCAGAATCTTTGTACAATGATAAAATCTTATAAGTATACTCTTTCTTCAAGTAAATTAGAAGACCTCCGTGTGCTGAACATATTTTGCCCTGAGGATAGATATAATATCCCTGTGTATCCATCTAATTGTAGTAAAGCTGTATCAGAGTCATGCGACAGCCAGCTTTCTTGCAAACATATCGCGCTAAATTGATAACCTTGTTGGTCGAGGTCTGCAAGAATTATTCTTAACTGATTTATTTTAGCATTCAATGATTGAATATTTACACTTAGTATTGAGAAAGTTCTTTTTTGTTTTTTAAACATGGAGACTAAATGTTCCTGGTTAAAATAGTTTGATTGGAGTGAGTTTTCTGGAAACGGTTCAGAAATTTCATGCTGATTATCATTTTCAGCACCAGTTATATAGTTCAAAGAATTTACATCAACCCCTCCAAAGTTCTTCAGCATATCCTCATCAAGATACATTATTTTTTGTTTTTTCTACACTGAAAGTGTTACGACAGCATGTTTTGAAGATAAAATAAAGTTTGTTCTTTGGACATGTTACTATTTCTTTTAGAGTATGTGGTTTGATGTGCTTGTATCTTAGAAAGGTATACAAATAAAATAATATTGTATGATAAAGATAACTAAAAATACACATCGCCTTGCAGTGCATACTGTCACTACAATGTGTAGATAATAAAGAAAAATGTGTACAGTCGATACAACGATAAACCGTGTACCATACTTTGCATAAAAGCGTAAAAAATTATACATTCCCACTGTCATGAATAATATAATTAAAGGAAAACAGAAATTACTGGGAATGTTGACATGGGGCCGGGGTAGGCCAGGTAATAAGAAAATTACAGTTATGTAAATGTGGATTTACAGAAAATAACAAAAATATACATGATTGTGATGAAATCTCATACGTAGACTATAAACAAATTATGCGTACTAAATTATAATTTAGATGTGAATAGACTATTCTAGAATAAAACCCTGGATCTCACTCTATAGATTCTGCCAAAGCCATTTTTAAAGTTGATTTAGTAGTGTAGTAATAATAAATAGACATTATGATTGTCCTAATACCTAATGCCAATAACGGCTAATCATTATGAACATTGGCTTTTTTTTCATTTAGACTCTAATTTAAAATAAATATTTATTTATTTAGGCCTACAAAGAGTGATATATGGCTCTATTTTCTACATGACTAATGTTTATACACTAGTAGGCCTATGTTCGGCATTAATATATTTTCAGATAGATTAGGATATTTTGCAGTCAGGTCTCGAAATGTTGTAATCTAAAACCAGTTTTTTTGTAGTTATATATCTACCTGGGCTATAGGCGTGATAATAATATCCTATAATCTAGAAAGTGGTCTATAGTCTAGACGGTTTAAGTTGCAGAGTTATCAAAAAGGGTATTATATATAAATGACTTTCAGACTTGAACATTTTATTAGGATTAATGATTTAGAAATCAAATGTAGGCCTAATCCTCATCTAGCCTAGTCTAGATAGCAAAAAAAAAAGATACTATTTATTTTTGTTTTAGATTGAACTATAGACTAACTAGTACTAGTAGTAGCCTAGGCCTATTACGACCTAGTGGGCCTACGAGGCTACTTAACATGGATTGCATCATGATGACACTTTGTCTTCAAATTTTGACACCAGTCACCACTTCTCTGGCGATGCAAAACGTGCCACTAGAAGATAGTCTACTGATGCACTGCCAGCCGGGTTGGATGATATCATGGGCACTGGCCGGTAGCCTACATCAGATCGAGTCTGTCATCTGTCACACTTAGCCTAGTTCATATACACAGTCAGCTTGAGCCACAGTGACATTTATCACATACACAAGTTCACAACTGCATGCACTGTCACCAGGTCACTGGGTCTTCGTCAAGATCATGATGTTCGGAGTTCAGTTCACATTACACATTCTGAGGAAGGATAGTGTTCCAGGTATTGCCTTGTTTGTAAATTAGTTTGGCTGTGTTTGTGAACGGGATGAGGGCAAGCAGACCGTCCTGTCGCAATGAATGCATTTTAGGGAGCAGAGCACGTCTTTGTTGTTGCGTGTAAACACAGACATCGTCAACCAGCCGTGCACGGGTATTGTTGAACGGCCGGTTTTTCAATGCCTTGTTAGCGTATTTCAGCAGGGATTTCACGGTGTTGTTGTCGGTACACTTGACCAGCACAGGACGTGCACGCGCTCCACCTGTTTGTCCATCAGCCTGTCTGTTTTTGATATGAGGCTCCGCCCCCTCCTGCCTGCCCAATCGCTGTACTGTTAAAACTGTACACACTGCTTGCACATCCTGGGCCTGGGCATTGGGGCGGTTTTGTCCGAGAAAGTTTAAAATGTTTTTAACTTTTAGAGGTAGATCTTCATTTAATTCTTCAGGTAAATTTATAATTTTGAAATTACTTGACCTCTGCTCATTTTCCATCACTTCGAGTCGTTTGTCAAGGGTCACTTGCATCATCGTATTGCTTGGGCCTGGCTGTTGTTTTTGCCTGCTGGCGGTGCTGTCAAGTTTATCAATCTTCTTTTTCATGTCAGCTATCTCGGCCTTTAGCACGTCCACATCACCGAAACAATGCTCCTGGTCATTCTCCACACTTCCGATCCTCTCTTCCAGGGCCTCCACTCGCAGGTTTATGTTGTCGAGCTTCCCTTCAATCCGCTCCAGCTTCTCCCAGATAACTTCCAGCGTGATAATTGATGTTTTTCCACCACTGTTTATTGTTGCTGGCTGGTTGCCATGCGCCGTCGCCATGTTGGTGTTTGTTTCAATGCTGGCGTGGGACAGTCCCGTGTTCTCGCAGTCCATGCTGTTATTATTTTCGGTGCTCATTGTTGATAATATATATCAAAAGTGTCTATAGATGTTAATACAACTTTTGATAATGTTTTTAAATCACCGACTGCTGATTTTACCACGGTTTTGATGGTATTTGTCCCCCGGCGAAACCCACGTGTGTTTGATTGTTTACATCACGTGCCGATATCTTCAAGTGAGTAGGCCTACAACTTACTCATATCTGTTTGTTTTGAGACCAAGCATTTGCAAATCTTTATATTTAAACACTCATTTCACTCCTAATAACTGGTATTTAACCTGCTAAAACAGGATAAAAATGAATATAGGACACTGTGCTTGGCAAGGTGCTATCCCCTTGAGTCATTCACCCAATATTGATTTAATGTTTGGCAAGCGTTGTAGACGGTGAGCCAACTCAAAACCAATATTGGGTTAATTGGGAGTTGCTGCAACAATTCACATTTCGAGAAAATATATATAAAAATACTTAGTACTTAAAGGGTCAAATAGAGACCTCACTTAGCACCCTGATGAGGACAGGCGACTCTTGGACAGTTATTAATTCACCAAACATTAATTCATTCACTGTTTGCTGCTTCTTACTCTGTTTTGACCCCTTAAGCTCTAGAAGTGAGCAGGAGTTGTCATCCACAAAATTAATTAATAGATCACTTATGTGATTCTTAGACTCATCTGGATAAAGAAACGTCTAATTGTCTCTGATAAAACGAGTCTAACAAGTTAGCGGGTAATCATGTCCATAATAGTCCTGATATGTTTCGTTATCATTTTAGAAAATAGGCTAGGTTACATGTAATCTGCAGTAATTGAAAAATAAACCCTGTTAAGTGAGTGAGCCTGGAGCGTTCAGATGCTGAGAAAAGTGTTGTTGTGTGAAGGCAGTGTGCCGGCCAGAAGTTGGTCAATAGTGGCCCAATGGTGGCGAATCGGAATTCATTTTTTATTTTACAGCTGTGTTTGTCGAATCATTCACTAGGTGTCTCTGTCAGGCTGTACCCCCCGTGGCGAGAAGTGAGAGTTGAGCGTGAAGTATCGTGAAGTGTGGGGCGCACACAGATTGTCTTTGTTCCAGACAAACAAACAGACACATCACATTTCTCCCTCACTGCGCATACTCCGGATCATATTCAACAGGGCTCTGATTCACATCGGATCACATTCACCAGCCCAGCTAGCACGAGACATTGACCCAATATGGTTTTAATGTTAGGCCAGCGTCGAAGACGGCGGGCCAACAAACAAACAAAATTGGGTCAATGCCTCGTGTTAGCTGGAAAGGCACGCTCTGATTCACCATTCCCAGTAGTGTTGTTTTAATGTTGGGCCAGCATCGCAGACGATGAACTAGCAGTGAAAAAACATTGACTGACAGTCTGGACTTTGCTTCAGGCCACCCTCTTCATCACTTCATCACTCATACCGCTCAGGTATCCTGGCTTCAAATAAACCAAATGTATTCATTCATTCATTCATTCATTCATTCATTCATTTATTCATTCATTCATTCATTCATTCATTCATTCATTCATTCATTCATTGATTTATTCCTTGGTTCATTTATTCATTTCTTCATTCATTCATTTGTTCGTTCGTTCGTTCATTCATTCATTCATTCATTTATTCATTCATTCGTTCGTTCGTTTATTTATTCATTCATTCATTCATTCATTCATTCATTCATTCATTCATTCATTCATTCATTCATTCATTCATTCATTCATTTGTTTGTTCGTTCATTCATTCATTCATGCATTCATTCATTCATTCAATCATTCATTCATTCATTCATTCATTCATTTATTCATTCATTCATTCATTCATTCATTCATTCACTAATTCATTCATTTATTCATTCATTCATTCATTCGTTCGATTGTTAGTTCATTCATTTAATTATTCATTCATTCATTCATTCATTCATTCATTCGTTCATTCAGTCGTTCATTCATTTATTCATTCATTCATTAATTCATTCATTTATTTATTTATTCATTTATTTATTTATTTATTCATTCATTTATTTATTTATTCATTCATTTATTCATTCATTTCCAACACTAAGTATTATATGTAATTTTTTGGGGAATCACGAGTTTAATGTGGTCAGCCTTTTTCAGCGTTTCATACACATCATCCTGTCAAAAATTACTTGCATCAGTTATTTTTGTCCTGCCACTATTGGTACATGTGGTGTTGTATTCAGGGTCAGTCTTTTGACATATGATGCATTACATGCCTCAGGATCAACTGAAGGGCCCAATGAGGGTGACAACATTGTCGCCCTTTTATGTGGCAGGTAAGACCTGAAAGGTAGTACTCTATCCTCACTGGGGGACTGCTTTCGTGTTTCAGTATTTATTTTTGTGACAATAAATCTATGTTACTGACTAGTAATATTTAGTATAAAAAAATATAATTTATTCTGCACCACGCTTCAACTAAGAATGCACCAGACACCACAAACTGCAAATTAAAACAAGATTGCCCTTTGACAATAATTTAGCAATTAGTCAACATATTCGATTTCCATTCCTGGATGGCATACGAGAAGAAAATATTTCCCTTCCAGGTGACACCCCACCCCATGGGCGCCTGGTCTACTAATGGCGATGATCATGATTATGCTAGAATACACTATCTGGTAAAAGTAGGAACGTCTAGTAAAAGTTGAAATGTGGCCAGTTAAACTGATCGGAGATTGGGACTTTAAATGTTAACAACTATGAACGTATCTGTGGCAACACAACTCACAAGGTAATTATAAAATTCAACACACACAAATAATTAGATGTGTTGGTTTTCTTCCTATTTTTAATATAACCCCCTTTTTGTAACAAAATGAAATGATATTTATACTGTTAAAACTCTTAACCTTTGATCGTTAAGCACGATTTTTAATCTTAATTCATTCTATGATAGAGGTAATTTAACCTTTAAATGTTAAAACGACAGTAATTTATATCCTGATCTGAATTTGCTGCTTATTGCTTTGAACTGATTACAGTATGGTCACGTTTGTTAAAGAGTAACACTATTGAAATACTGTTTTCCAGGTCAAGCAGTTGCAGTAGGCCTACAGAATATTATATAATTTAATGCTTTTGAAGTACAAGTGTTCAATCTTCATAGGTCAATATATTTCAATGATTTTACATAAAAAATGTTTATCGTGAAATTGAATCGTGATGAAACAAAACTTTAGTTATTTATATGGAAAAATACACCATAATTACATAGAACGAAACGTAAGGGCAAGATTTAGCACAAAATCCAATGCGGATAACATTTCGATCAGTATATTCTGAAGAGCAGTTCTACTTCATGTGAGTGTTCTATGTAATAATGTTATGTTACAATCAGAATTAAGAGTTGATTTTATTAACTAGTTTCAAACGGAATAAAGACTTGTAGTCGGTCAGTTTCAAATATTTATACTTGTGTAATGTATATATATTTCAGATGGAAAATCATTCCAACAGCCCCTGTCATTTGCGTTATTGAACCAGGTAATGCAGCTCATTAATTCGTTTTTAAACAAAGGAAGGTCACTCGTAACAAAATACGTCAAGTAGCCTAATATCTGATATTACAATACAACTAAATTTAAAAAGAATGCAGGTGCTGACAATTAAGTCTCAGAAGATCTCGATGAAAACGTTAGTCTTTTCTAATGAGCTCAATAGGGTTCACGTACACAATTAAGTTCCGAATAACACATCCGTGTTTCCATGCCCCAGAATAGCAGTCATGATAAGTAAGACACATTCTTGATTAACGTCACTTTTCTATTCGAGCGGTTATTTCTGTGACTGTGTAATAGGTATACGTTAAAAACAATTAAATGATAAATGAATGATGTGCATATGATGATGTGAATGTGAAGTGATCGGGTATGGTGGGCTATGGGGACTTTTCATTCACTCACTACATAGGAGTTCTGAGCACTCCTGGGGTATTTATACATTCGTTCGTTCATTCATTCATTCATTCATTCATTTATTCATTCATTCATTCATTCATTCATTCATTTATTCATTCATTCATTTATTCATTCATTCATTCATTCGTTCATTTGTTCATTCATTTATTCATTCATTCATTCATTCATTCATTCATTCATTCATTCATTCATTCATTCATTCATTCATTCATTCATCCATTCGTTTATTCATTCATTCATTCATTCATTTATTCATTCATTCATTAATTAATTCATTCATTCATTCATTAAATGATAAATGAATGATGTGCATATGATGATCTGAATGTGGAGTGATCGGGTATGGTGAGCTATGGGGACTTTTCATTCACTCACTACATAGGAGTTCTGAGCACTCCCGGGGTATTTATACATTCGTTCGTTCATTCATTCATTCATTTATTCATTCATTCATTCATTCATTCATTCATTCATTCATTCATTCATTCATTCATTCATTTATTCATTCATTCATTCATTCATTCATTCGTTCGTTCGTTCGTTCGTTCGTTCGTTCATTTATTCATTCATTCATTCATTTATTCATTCATTCATTCATTCATTCATTCATTCATTCATTCATTCATTCATTCATTCATTTATTCATTGTTTTATTAATTTATTAATTAATTTATTTATTAATTCATTTATTTATTCATTTCCAACACTAAGTATTATATGTAATTTCTGGGGAATCACGAGTTTAAGGTGGTCAGCCTTTTTCAGCGTTTCATACACATCATCCTGTCGAAAATTGCTTGCATCAGTTACTTTTGTCCTGCCACTATTGGTACATGTGGTGTTGTATTCAGGGTCAGTCTTTTGACATATGATGCATTACATGCCTCAAGATCAACTGAAGGGCCCAATGAGGGTGACAACATTGTCGCCCTTTTATGTGGCAGGTAAGACCTGAAAGGTAGTACCGTATCCTCACTGGGGGACTGCTTTGGTGTTTCAGTATTTATTTTTGTGAAAATAAATCTATGTTACTGACTAGTAATATTTAGTATAAAAAAATATAATTTAATCTGCGCCATGCTTCAACTAAGAATGCATTAGACACCATAAACTGCAAATTGAAAAAAGATTGCCCTGTGACAATAATTTAGCAATTAGTCAACATATTCGATTTTTATTCCTGGATTGCATAGCAACAAGAAAATACCAGAAGAAATTATTTCCCTTCCAGGTGACACCCCACCCCATGGGCGCCTGGTCTACTAATGGCGATGATCATGATTATGCTAGAATACACTGTCTGGTAAAAGTAGGAACATCTAGTAAAAGTAGAAATGTGGCCACTTAAACTGATCGGTGATTGGGACTTTAAATGTTAACAACTATAAACGTATCTGTGGCAACACAACTCACAAGGTAATTATAAAATTAAACACACACAAATAATTAGATGTGTTGGTTTTCTTCCTATTTTTAAAATAACCCTCTTTTTGTAACAAAATGAAATGATAATTAAACTGTTAAAACTCTTAACCTTTGATCGTTAAGCACGATTTGTAATGTTAAGTGATTCTACGATGTAGCTAATTTAACCTTTAAATGTTAAAACGACAGTACTTTATATCCTTATCTGAATTTGCTGCTTATTGCTTTGAACTGATTACAGTACGGTTATGTATGTTGAAGAGTAACACTATTGAAATCATCTTTTCCAGGTCAAGCAGTTGCAGTAGGCCTACATAATATTATAAAATTTAATGCTTTTGAAGTACAAGTGTTTAATCTTCATAGGTCAATATATTTCAATGATTTTACATAATAAATGTTTATCGTGATATTGAATCGTGATGAAACAAAACTTCAGTTATTTATATGGAAAAATACACCATAATTATATTGAATGAAACGTAAGGGCAAGATTGAGCACAAAATCCAATGTGGATAACATTTCGATCAGTATATTCTGAAGAGCAGTTCCACTTCATGTGAGTGTTCTATGTAATAATGTTATGTTACAATCAGAATTAAGAGTTGATTTTATTAACTAGTTTCAAACGGAATAAAGACTTGTAGTCGGCCAGTTTCAAATATTTATACTTGTGTAATGTATATATATTTCAGATGGAAAATCATTCCAACAGCCCCTCTCATTTGCGTTATTAAACCAGGTAATGCAGCTCATTAATTCGTTTTTAAACAAAGGAAGGTCGCTCGTAACAAAATACGTCAAGTAGCCTAATATCTGATATTACAATACAACTAAATTTAAAAAGAATTCAGGTGCTGGCAATTAAATCTCAGAAGATCGCGATGAAAACGTTAGTCTTTTCTAATGAGCTCAATAGGGTTCACGTACACAATTATGTTTAGATTAACACATCTGTGTTTACATGCCCCAGAATGGCAGTCATGATAAGTAAGACACATTCTTGATTAACATCACTTTTCTATTCGAGCGGTTATTTCTGTGACTATGTAATAGGTATACGTTAAAAACAATTAAATGATAAATAAATGATGTGCATATGATGATGTGAATGTGGAGTGATCAAGTATGGTGGGCTATGGGGACTTTTCATTCACTCACTACATGGGAGTTCTGGGCACTCCTGGGGTATTTATATGGCAAGCCGTGTTGGACAATAATCCCACATTATACACGTACCCTAGCCTCCGTTATGCATACCTGAGCCTCGGTTACGCATACCCGAACTTCGGCTATGCGTAGGCGAACTACGGCTACGCTTAGCCGATTTGGCCAAGCGAACACAAGTACTCCCCCTTTGATTGATTTTTTTTTTATTGAATAAAATATACAATAAAAAAGTTGCAGTGTAGTATCATTAAAACATTGTCAGACTATAATCATGATAATCATGCTCATTCAAAGCAAAGAGTCATATTCAATAAATAAATAAAATAAATAAAATGATCATTGTCTGAGTCAGTGTTGTATCATCTGGGTAGGATGACACAACAAAGATCCAGTCTCGGGCAAGCCATCAAACGCGAGACATCGAGCCAATGCCGGTCAATGTAGCCCCACCTTCTGCGACGCCGGACCAGCATCAAAGCGGCACCGGCCCAACGTCTGGCATTTGCTGGGAAGAGATCGCCCAGCAAGTCCGAGAACAAGGCTGGGGCGATGCAGGCACGTAGTCTTCGACGTCGGGCCCGCATCAAGCCGACAGTAGCTCAACGTCTGGCACTTGCTGGGTGTCGAGGTTGTCCAACACCGACCCAATAATATGGTGGGCCATTATCATACCAACTCTGGACAGACACCTTACATCAGCTGTCAAATACGTATCTTCAGTCCACCACTCCAGCAAACGCAGACGCCCAGCAAGTGTTGTTCTGATGCCGGGCCATCGCCGCAGGTGCTGAACCAACGCCGGCTCAGGGCGTTTAATTTTTATTTCTTTGAGACATACAATTTTATTTTTTAGATATATCTTTTATTTACAAATCTTGGACTCCTAATCGCCTGTTCCATTTGGCCCAACTGAAAGTTACATGCAACGATGAATTATAATTTGTGTACAACACTTTTTATTTGACTATTATATTTGTGTTTAACCCATCTGCGGCTCGGCTCGGATTATTTGAATCTATAATTCTAATGTATGATTTTACTGCATTTTTAACCAACATCATTTGTACTATCCAGTTATTTTATTACTTTATTTTATCAAATATGTATTTTTCATGAATTATTCCATTGTTTATTTTTAAATCTTTTATAACATTAATATCACTCAACTGCCATTCTTTCATATTTAACACATTGTGAATTTTCTTTTCTTTACTATATACTCTATATGGAAGTTGCCCCTCTAACTCCTCTAAAATATATTTTTTTCTAAGGGCAGTTATTTTTTGTTACACTTAGCGTATGAAATAACAACATCTTGATAGAATTTAGTTACCTTTTCAAGATCTAGTAACATTTCTGCCTTATCAGTTCATTTTTGATATTATATTTAAAGTTGATGTTATTTTTTCCAAGTTAAATCTTCCCAGGGCACACCAATTAGAATTTGGACTACAATTTATTTTTTTCAGCCATGAAGCTTTCAAAGCACTGAAAAAACTCTCTGTATTTAACATGTTTGCTCCACCTTCATTGATTGGTTTATACATAAGTTTTCGTACAATAAAATCTTTTTTACCCCATATAAATTGGAATAGAGTCTTATTTATTTGTTTGATTATTGAATCGGGTATTGTTAGGTTTTGTGCCACAAAGGTTAGCTTTGATATTGCCAAGGTTTTAATATTTGTTATTTTACCAAATATAGTTAAATCTCTTGATTTCCATAAAACTAGAGTTTCCTTCTTTTTTTTATATTATCATCCCAATTTAATTTCATGTATTCTTCCGAGTCGTTCCCTACATATATCCCCAGGGATTTTATCGGCTTTTCATTTATTTTTATTCTGTGTACATCTCCTTTTATATCTCTTAATCTACCTATTCCCATACATCCGTTTTATCGATATTAATTTTTAGTCTAGAAACTTCAGAAAATGTTTTCAGGAGTTTGAGGAGAGGAGTAATACTTGTTTCGTCTTCAAGTAAAAGGGTTGTGTCGTCGGCATATTGAGTAAGTTTTACTTCCCTTAAAGTGCCTGTGGTGTTTTTCATTTTTATTCCGTGTATGTTGCGATCTTGTTTAATTTTTATGGATAGTATCTCCGTTACAAGTATGAACAGGATCGCTGAAATCGGACAGCCTTGTTTAACGTCTCTATTTAGGGAGAAAAAATCAGAAATATATCCGTTATTTTTTACACACACTGATGTAGGGATTTTATCGGCTTTTCATTCATTTTTATTCCGTGTACATCTCCTTTTATATCTTTTAATCTACCTATTCCCTTACATTCCGTTTTATCGATATTAATTCTTAGTCTAGAAACTTCAGAAAATGTTTTCAGGAGTTTGAGGAGAGGAGTAATACTTGTTTCGTCTTCAAGTAAAAAGGTTGTGTCGTCGGCATATTGAGTAAGTTTTACTTCCCTTAAAGTGCCTGTGGTGTTTTTCATTTTTATTCCGTGTATGTTGCGATCTTGTTTAATTTTTATGGATAGTATCTCTGTTACAAGTATGAACAGGATCGCTGAAATCGGACAGCCTTTTAAAGAACATACAATATTTCTCGTCATATCGCCAATTGAATGGTCCATATGTTCTACAAGTTCGTATACTTTGACTTTATATCTTAATTCTGTTTTTATGTATTGTTTGTATTTTTGGATATTATGAACCATATGGATATTATGAACTTTACCTTTGGTAGTTTCATCTTTATATACCAACCATTATTTATTAATTGAGTATCCTAAAATAGACAGTATGTTATTCAATTCTAAGTTATTAGTTAACCCGAAATTATAGCTTCAACATCAATTCTGATGCCTAAAATTGTAGATATAATATTGCAAAGAGTATTGGTTAGATTACATGAGAATAACAAATGAGGGATGGCATGAGCATGTTGACAAAATATACATGAATCATCATAAATTAGTCTCCACTGTTTAAGATTTACACCACAGGGAAGAACATTATTAAAAAATTTATAGTTAAACTCTTTAATTTTTATTTCTTTGATACATACTATTTTATTTTTTAGATATATCTTTTATTTACAAATCTTGGACTCCTGATCGCCTGTTCCATTTGGCCCAACATTTAACCAACATCATTTGTACTATCCAGTTATTTTTTTACTTTATTTTATCAAATATGTACTTTTCATCAATTATTCCATTGTTGATTTTTAAATCTTTTTAACATTAATATCACTCAACTGCCATTCTTTCATATTTAACACATTGTAAATTTTATTTTCTTTATTATATACCGTTATATGGCAGTTTCCCCTCTAACTCCTCTACAATATATTTTTTTTCTAAGGGAAGTTATTTTTTGTTACACTTAGCGTATGAAATAACATCTTGATAGAATTTAGATACCTTTTTAAGATCTAGTAACATTTCTGCCTTATCAGTTCATTTTTTATATTATATTTAAAGTTGCTGTTATTTTTTCCAAGTTAAATCTTCCCAGGGCACACCAATTAGAATTTGGACTATCATTTATTTTTTTCAGCCATGAAGCTTTCAAAGCACTGAAAAAACTCTCTATATTTAACATGTTTGCTCCACCTTCATTGATGGGTTTATACATAAGTTTTCGTACAATAAAATATTTTTTACCCCATATAAATTGGAATATATTTTTATTTATTTGTTTGATTATTGAATCGGGTATTATTAGGTTTTGTGCCACAAAGGTTAGCTTTGATAATGCCAAGGTTTTAATATTTGTTATTTTACCAAATATAGTTAAATCTCTTGATTTCCATGAAACTAGAGTTTCCTTCATTTTTTTTATATTATCATCCCAATTTAATTTCATGGATTCTTCCGAGTCGTTCCCTACATATATCCCCAGGGATTTTATCGGCTTTTCATTTATTTTTATTCCGTGTACATATCCTTTTATATCTCTTAATCTACCTATTCCCATACATTCCGTTTTATCGATAATAATTTTTAGTCTAAAAACTTCAAAAAATGTTTTCAGGAGTTTGAGGAGAGGAGTAATACTTGTTTCGTCTTCAAGTAAAAAGGTTGTGTCGTCGGCATATTGAGTAAGTTTTACTTCCCTTAAAGTGCCTGTGGTGTTTTTCATTTTTATTCCGTGTATGTTGCGATTTTGTTTAATTTTTATGGATAGTATCTCTGTTACAAGTATGAACAGGATCGCTGAAATCGGACAGCCTTGTTTAACGTCTCTATTTAGGCAGAAAAAATCAGAAATATATCCGTTATTTTTTACACACACTGATGTAGGGATTTTATCGGCTTTTCATTTATTTTTATTCCGTGTACATCTTCTTTTATATCTCCTAATCTACCTATTCCCATACATTCCGTTTTATCGATATTAATTTTTAGTCTAGAAACTTCAGAAATGTTTTCAGGAGTTTGAGGAGAGGAGTAATACTTGTTTCGTCTTCAAGTAAAAAGGTTGTGTCGTCGGCATATTGAGTAAGTTTTACTTCCCTTAAAGTGCCTGTGGTGTTTTTCATTTTTATTCCGTGTATGTTGCGATCTTGTTTAATTTTTATGGATACTATCTCTGTTACAAGTATGAACAGGATCGCTGAAATCGGACAGCCTTGTTTAACGTCTCTACTTAGGCAGAAAAAAGCAGAAATATATCCGTTATTTTTTACACACACTGATGTAGGGATTTTATCGGCTTTTCATTTATTTTTTATTCCGTGTACATCTTCTTTTATATCTCCTAATCTACCTATTCCCATACATTCCGTTTTATCGATAATAATTTTTAGTCTAGAAACTTCAGAAATGTTTTCAGGAGTTTGAGGAGAGGAGTAATACTTGTTTCGTCTTCAAGTAAAAAGGTTGTGTCGTCGGCATATTGAGTAAGTTTTACTTCCCTTAAAGTGCCTTTGGTGTTTTTCATTTTTATTCCGTGTATGTTGCGATCTTGTTTAATTTTTCTGGATAGTATCTCTGTTACAAGTATGAACAGGATCGCTGAAATCGGACAGCCTTGTTTAACGTCTCTATTTAGGGAGAAAAAATCAGAAATATATCCGTTATTTTTTACACATACTGATGTAGGGATTTTATCAGCTTTTCATTTATTTTTATTCCGTGTACATCTCCTTTTATCTCTCTTAATCTACCTATTCCCATACATTCCGTTTTATCGATATTAATTTTTAGTCTAGAAACTTCAGAAAATGTTTTCAGGAGTTTGAGGAGAGGAGTAATACTTGTTTCGTCTTCAAGTAAAAAGGTTGTGTCGTCGGCATATTGAGTAAGTTTTACTTCCCTAAAGTGCCTGTGGTGTTTTTTCTTTTTATTCCGTGTATGTTGCGATCTTGTTTAATTTTTATGGATAGTATCTCTGTTACAAGTATGAACAGGATCGCTGAAATCGGACAGCCTTGTTTAACGTCTCTATTTAGGGAGAAAAAATCAGAAATATATCTGTTATATTTCACACACACTGATGAGTTTGTATATAATGTTTTTATCCATTTGATAAAGTCATTACCAAAATTAAACTTTTTTAAAGTCTCAAAAAGAAAGGAGTGTTCTAAGCTATCGAATGCTTTTTCAAAATATATAAACATTAGAATTCCGCTTGAATTGTTTATTTTATTATGCTCTATTATGTCTTGGATTAGTCTTATAGTTTGTCCTATGTACCTGGATTTTACATATGCAGTCTGGTCATCACTGATAATTGAAAGTATAACTTTCTTTATACATTGGGAAAGCGTAAATGCTAAAATTTTGTAATCAATATTAGTCAGGCTTACAGGCCGATAATTTTTAATTTGTCTCCTTTCTTATATATTAAAGTAAGCACTGCCCCACGTTGTGATGTTCCCATATATCCGGCTTTAAAAGATTCGTTAAAAACCTCTATTGAGAATTTGCTAATATCTTCCAAAATGTCTGAACAAATTCAGCTGTGAGCCCATCCGTTACAACTTGGTCAAATTCTTCAATTTTTATTTTTCCTTCGCATTCTCTTTGTTGTTGTAGTGTTAATGTTTTTGGGGTTTTCGATATGGTTCATAAATCGCTGTATCTTATTTATATCAGGGTTATCGCATGTGTATAGCTTAGAGTAAAACTGGCCTACGTGATCCAGTATTTCTTTATTGGCTTCCACTGTTTTCCCATTATGTGATATTACTGATTTTATAGTATTATTGGATTGTCTGGCCGCTTCTAATCTTAGGAAAAAGGACGTACTTTTTTGACCCTCTTCAATCCATTTTGCTATTGAACGGATTTTAGCACCTTCTGATTTTAATTTGGCAAATTCTTTTATTTTTTGTTTTAGCTCTGCTCTTTTATTAATAAGGTTTATATTTTCTCTATCACGTACTAGGAGATTTTCTCTTTTTTTTCTAGTAAATTTAAGGCTACAAAGTGTGATGTGACTTTCAATTTTTTTTTTTTAGATAACAAGGTGGATACTCCTCTACTATGATTTGAGGATGAAAATGCGTGAAAATGCAATCCTGGCCATTCACGACCAATCTTTTCACTTCTTGAAGAAAGATGATGTCAGCACATTGATTTCTAAACCAAATAAATCGTATTTTACGCTTAGCATCATCACGCAGACCCCTGACATTCAGGGTTGAAATGTTTATGTTTAAATCTTCCAGAGCCATCTTTATTTTTGTTCATTATTCTATAATTATATCTTACATAATTACATAATGGTCATTATCATCCGTTACCTTAGTCCTTGATTCAGAAATATCAGTCGTAATCCTTTTTGCCAGTCCTACTATATTTACACATAAATTATGGTGGTTCGTGTTGATCTGCTCATGACTTTGAAGCAGTCCTTGAAGGGTGCTCACTGCCCTCTGCTGCTTTGGCAGCCAGTTTTGGTCTACTGCTGCCGTTTTCTTTTGGTAGTGTCACTCACGGCGGTCTTTTCCCTTTTCTGAGGAGACCTTTCTATAGTCAGATTTCTTTTTGGTGAGCATGATTCACTTCTATGTTCAGTGTAACGTGTTGGTACAGTTCCAGAGCGTGTAGCTCTGTTCTTCATCTGACTCACTTTAAACTCAGGACGGCTTTTGCGTTCTGGTGTACCATTACTCTCTTGGTTTAAAGTAGTGTCTCTTTCAGGCAATGTTGTGGTTGTTGTTGGTGCAAGGTCAACGATATCTTCGTTGTTAATGTTTATTGTCTGCGGTGTAGATGGAGGTTCCAGTGATTCATTTTCTGCATGTAAGGGTTGCTGTAAGGGTTGCAATTCTGTCTGCCCATCTGTAGGTTTCATATCCTTGCGTAGCTTCATCATAAGTTTTCGCCTTTCTTCTGGATTTTTTTGTCTCGTTATCGCTGGGTTTTGATCATACAATGAGACAGTTGTCCCTCTTATTTTTTTTATTTTTTTTTTAACACATAACTGTAATTGTGCAGAACGATTTCGCAAATAAATCCGCCATATGATGTTCTGTGCACCTTTATTATTGTATTTTCCAGTCACATGCCATGCATACGTCATAGCAGGTTATGCTTCTACCACCTTCTCCATCCTCTATGTCTTGCTGTTTGAAGAAAATCGGCAAAGACGTGTCCGATTTATCGCTATGCTTGCTTGCCATTCCAGGTTGCTTATCATCCATATTCTGTACATGCTTCTGGTGTGCGTGTATACTGTACAGTGCATGAGTTGATTGATGATTGATGAGTAAGTATGTTGGTTTCTCAAACGAATATGTTCTGTACCTGTGCCGTAAAACGACAACGATCACAGATTTCATAAATGCTCAATACAGAGTGGGATGTAGATTTTACTGAACATTTTTATAAATGAGATGATTAAAGTAAACTACTCATTAAATAGAACTAGACAACAAAGCATAGGCCTATGCAGTACGTTTTATTATATTTTAACGTTTGATCAGTCTTTCCTAAATGAATCATATAGCAGCGCTTGCACTGTATGTCAAACCCTGCATATGCCACCGGTATTTAAATAGTAGGACTATACAATTTTAACGAACTACAATAAGTAGCTAACTGCACGTGATTAATGGAAATATATTAATTCATCTTTATTTTGGAAATTATATTATACAATATATCTTTTGGTTAGATTTTGTAATGAAACACTCACTCACTCACTCACTCACTCACTCACTCACTCACTCACTCACTCACTCACTCACTCACTCACTCACTCACTCACTCGCTCGCTCGCTCGCTCGCTCGCTCGCTCGCTCGCTCGCTCACTCACTCACTCACTCACTCACTCACTCACTCACTCACTCACTCACTCACTCACTCACTCACTCACTCACTCACTCACTCACTCACTCACTCACTCACTCACTCACTTACTCACGACATTGTGGGTAAAATACAAAATGATCGGCATCTGTGCAAGGTCAAGCAATATATATCATTTTCGACAGAATAGAGTCAGATTCGAGATTTTGGTATCTACTCTACCATATAGGCTTATCATATGCAAACGCCCCCAAAACACATTTTAGACAATCTCTAGATTCCAGAGACCAATCACCAAACAAAGTGGGGGTTAGAACAGAGTAAAAAATATCTATAACTTTTGTAGGAATTAAGAAATGCTTATAATTACGGTGTCATCTAAAGTGGTCGATCAATGTGGTAAAAATCGCGATGGCCATAATGCAATCAATGCGCCATGACAGTGCAAGAATTGTTTATAACCTTTGCCAAAATGGAGATAAATCGTTGGTGTTTGTGTCTATCATAGGGTTTTTAGGTACGAGTGATATGACGATGTCATCAGAAAATATTTTTTTAGATGATCGTGATGATTAAAACCATGATGACGGTTACAAGGCAAACAGTGCGTGTCACCGAGAAATGTGTAAAGTTTTTTCTGGAATCTATTATAGATCAATAATTTTGGTTTCTATAACAGGAGTTTTAGAAAGGAGCCATATAGCCCTAACAGGACAATACAGGACAATACTTTATCTCTTTTGATAAGATTTTGTTAAGATGTTTCTTCTTGGCACATTGGCAGGTATTCTGACTGTCTAATAGCCACATCTTAACTTTGGTTTGTCTGGAGGAAGCCGGGTGTGTGTAAGACAGGAATGATAACCACTCTTATCATTGAGTGAACTATTCAGCCACATTGGTAATACTCATAATCTCAGGGATAAAACTCTTCAAAATGTTTTGTATTTTTAATATCATAGCAGTTTATTGAATATTGCTGAATTGCAGATGAACAAGATATCCAGAATTTTAAATTTTCTATTGATAGGGGAGTCCATAAGTTACGTCATAAAATATGCTAATGATGCTAATAAAAATGTTCAACATATAAAAATTAGCATCCAACAATTTCTGACTCCTTGGATTGTATAGATACTATTTCCATCCAAAAAAACCTTGATGTAAAAGCCTTTTTGGCTTCGTTACGGTTCAGATTAGTATTATATTCATGTAACATGCATAATATTAATATAATTTGTATTTGTTAGGAGTAGTTAGATATGTTAGTTGTGTTATGCACAGCAGTGTAACTGTATACATTCGTGGCTCTGTAGTGATACAGTATTTTCCTTGGTATAACGTGCCCACATTAAATTAACATGTATAAGTTTCCAATTAGTCAGGGGGTCAAATGCATATTTTTGGTCGAACCTGGAAAGTGGGTCAAAAGTTTTTTTCTCAGTGTTTCCATGTTATATAGGTATTGTACCCAGGAAACTGCATAATGGCATTCTCACAACATTGAGCATTTTAATATAACACATTTATAAAATCGCGTCAATCGGGACACAAAATAATGGTTTTACACGTTTCAAAAAATATAAATATTTATGTGAAGCACTAAGCTGATCTATATTTGCCATCATTGGAAATAGTATGTCTTCAGTGTTAACAAAAGTGACATAATTGTACAAATTGATTGAACCAGTAGTTTTGAGTCATGTGAGCCCTTTGATCCCAAGGCTTTTCATAAACAAAATTTCCAGTGTGAAAACCTCAAATTTCACAATAATATAATAATTTGACATATCAAAATGAAATGAATTTCATTACGAACCTGAATATGATGTCGCAGAGTAACTATAAAACATATGTACCGCAATAATTAATATTTATATATATATATATATCGACGAGATATATAATGTATAATTTTAGCCATACGTTCTAAAAATTTGTATACTACGTCATCCAATGATGTTAACACTTAACATCAAAGTATTTGTTCATATATGTATACATTTTTGAAAGAAATCATTGTGTGGTTTATTACCTCTACCAAAGGAGTTTGTGTTTTTTGTCTCGATGGTCTCTCTGTCCCCCAGTAGGATTATTTACACATTAAAAAATAGATTTGCATGAAACTTTTACCAGAGGTGTGTCTCGGGCCAAAGAACAATCCATTAAATTTGAAAATAATTCGGATTAGTTTACGATCCGGATCCAATACGCAATCACTGCTGCGAAAGTTTGCGGTCCCTGGCTGACTGTCTAGTTCTATTTTATGATATGTCTATGTTTCTGCAAGTAGTACCTATCACATTATACCCCTATTGCAAAGTATAAGTGCACCTTCAATTGATGACAGATATTGTAACCACAGCTTAGTGTTATGCTTTTCGAATTAAAATATATTTTTTTTTTCATTTATTTGGAATTACTTGTGCGCACTGTTCGTCGTGATCGACATGTCTCCGTCTTTCGCTCTACCCGAGTTGCCACTGAGCGAAGAGAACGAGGTAAACATGTTAGAGAAGGGTCAATGAAGGGTCAATTGTCTGGGCATTTTTGTCATGAAATCTACAAATCGTCAAACTGAATAATTTGTAGAAAAGCAGACAGTGTGTGAAACTCAAAACACTCGTAGCATAATTATGCATTATTGTATAGGCTTACCAATTATCGTTATGCCACATGCACACCATGACACTGCTGTAACAGATATGACCCGCCGTAAAAAAATTATGACAGATGTCCTTTGGCTGTATCCAGATAATTGTTCATCAGAGACATATCCCCGGGTTGGTGGTACACATCTCTTCGTGGGTTTTATCAGAGTACAACTCTGATGGCAGGATCAGTAGACCATAGTGCAGACTTACATTTAGTCATTTAAACACAAAATAAAGCCAATGCTACACAAGAAAATGTGATGATGGGTGAACCCTAGCACCCGAAGGACGCTAAGAGTGAGATAAAGGCAACAGAACGTGTTAAAAAGCTGCTTTTAGCCTCTCCAATTCTTCATTAATATATAATCATTGCAGATGTCTGGATGCCAGGGGAGGCAAGGAACCTGGAAACAAAAGCATTTAAAATTTAAGTAATTGAGATGCGCCCTCAGCGCACAGAGGGTTGTGGTGGTCTAAATGAGATGTTGAATCAGCCAGTAGCTATCATCAAGAACTTTATATAGATTATATAAAGTTCTTGCTATCCTGTATCTCGTGTCCTATCTCGTAAAGTCACAATGAGAAGAGGCCGATAAAGTTGTAATTTAGCAGATCCTTTCAATGTACATTTGAGACATTTATTTTATTAGACCTATGTCTCTTGTGCATATTTTTAAAATTCACTTAGTATGTTAACATACTTTAAATTGTTATCTGTGCTTGCTGTCCAACATGTTGCTTTCCAAGATAATGTCACTACATATAGTATTTTATATGCGTTACTACGATTCCAGCACTAAATTTTGAGCACGAATAGCCAGATGTAGGGTATCTAAGTTGAAACATATCCCTGCTCCAACAGCCTTGGTGACTGTTCCTAGTAATGACAGCTCATCACACTGAATAGGTCATGACATACACGAGAGCACATGCACACTCTTAATACCAGGACCGAACAAGACGCTAATCACGAAGGAGCTGGCAACAGCATATAGTGCACCTTCACAGGAGGTATTTAGCATATTAAACTGTGATGGCTGGCGATACATAATCATAGACCAATCTGCTGCACAGCTTTAGGAGACAAATATTCCCATTATTATGCAATCGCCTATACATAATGTGTCATAGAACTTATAGTGACCTGGGCACTGCCAAATATTTAGACCTCATTCCTAACCTGCTGCATGGACCCTCCTGATCTTGATGTAATACTATGGCTGATGCTTTGGTATTGGAATTATTGGAGATATTATTGTCTTCTGCCTCGATATAGTAAGGAAATTATTCTGCGGTCAGTAACCCGGCCAGGGGAGCATCACCTGTTGATAATTATGTTAATTGCCATCAACTGAGCAAGACTTCCAGGAACATTTGAAAATAGAACATTTACAAACTTTTCGGTGAAGAATGCCTTGATGCTGGAGTCACAAAAATTAGACACGTTAGCATATGAATGGAGCATAGATGGCATTATGTTATGTTCAACTACAGTTCCTGAGTGACGTGAACTGGTCTCAGATTGCATCTCAACTGGTCTCTAATTACATTAAAAAATCTTCAAGTATGGTTGCTCCAGTAAGAACCATGTGATAGTGTTAGATGTAGAATCAACAAAGCAGGAATGCAGGACGCATTGCCATTAACTAAGAATATGATGCTTACTAGTACTACATTAACAAAGGTGATGAAACAAACAATGACAAGGAAGGTAATAGTGTCATTGCTGATTATGTAACTTATTTAAGATAAATCACTATTTTTTTAAATTACTATTATGTACAATTTTGGTATTTTAGCAGGAACAGTAGTTTAGCAGGTACAGTAACTTGAATTATTACACGACATATTGATAATCGATGCATCCAAATAGTCAGATAAAGATATCCTGTGCTATTGGAACTATACATAAGAAACCAAAAGGTTAAATATCAAGAATTATTTATTCATCTGTTAAACTGTTATAACCACATGGACGAAACATATATGTCACAGTTAAATTCAGACCACATTGTCATTGATGAACCAACTTCATATTTTCCACAATACAATCATATACCTTGACACAGATGCTGGCCAATTGGCATTTAACTTTACCCAATTAGAGCCTACAAATTTCCTCCGTGTGTCTCAATAGCAGCCGGGCATCTAAACGTTGGGGATGCGTTAATTTGGGTCAATGCATCAATCAATGGTGATTTCACGGTGTGCCAGTGATGCAGATAATGACCCAACATTGGGTTAGTGAATCATGTGGACTGGCCCATACAATGGAATGCCAACGTATAACACATTGCTGCACAATTCAAACAATATAAAATTCCCTTTATCTTTTTAATCCTAGCAACTATATACGGTCAAGTAGGCCACATTTGGATTGTGGCCTAGAGGAGCGAAAATATGTGAGCGACAGGTTGTCTAGTTTATTAATATCATAGCACTTCATTATTTTAAGACAATCGTTACAGTTTCAGCCATAGAAACACATACAAATCTGGAGGATGTAATATAAGGCCTACAAATGATACTGAATTAGGCATGTTTGACCTGATTTTGTGAACTTTGACTTTGAATTATAGCATTGACCTTTGACCAAATCGTTATTTCCAAATGCTCATTGCTGTGAGAATGCCATCACGCGGTTTCATAGAGTACAATACCTATATAACATGAAAACATTGAGCAAAAAACTTTGGACCCACTTTTCAGGTTCAGCTCCTGGCCCCCTGACTAAATATGGTAATCATCGTCTCTACTATTTGACGATGTTCTGTGCTGTTTGCACGCTCATCAAGTGACGAGTGATCCATCTAGGCGCATCCAAGACAAACTGACCATGATGTACAACCCTTCCTCGTGCGGAATAAATATGATTGTTGCCAGTTCTGGTTTGGACTTGTTGTGTTGAGACGTATTTCACGTTTTAAGCTATTACTTATAAAGGGACTGTTTCTGCTGAAATGATTAAAGATTATTGTGGAATTGTACTGCGCTCGCACAACACTTGCGCAACGTTGACTGGCGTGAGCTTGACTACAACCACAAGCTGCTAGGATACTGACGACATGCTGCTCCCCTGATTCACATTTTTCACCAAGCCTGCACTCGCGCACAGCACTTCATCGTCATCCTGAAAAGGTATCCAGCCAAGAACACTGAACTTAAATGCATTGGAAGCACTACATTGTCACTTGTCATTATCTTTCTGGCTTAAATTTCTGAATTATACTCCTGGGCCTTTAATTATACCATGATAAAAAGTTTTACTGAGTTGTTTGCACTTGCATCCGTTCATTTGTCTCGTTCTTTGTTTGAATCAATTTTTATTTTTACCATTTTCATTTATCATTATATTGGGATTTGGCCTGGGAGACAGACCCGGTCGTAATAGGTTTAACACATTATGTCAATGGGAGTGGCAAACAGACTATCAGTCATTACCGACCCAAAGAAATTCAGTCTGCTCATAGCCGAGACACCCTACACATAGCTGATGTGTAACCAATTTCGGTTACGCATAGCTGAGACACTTTCGCTTAGCGAAAATGTCGGCTATGTGTAAACTCACGCATGTAAATGAAATGATTCGGGCTTTAGGCAACCTCTGTGCACATATAGGCTAAACTGGGCCAGGTAAACCTCCAGAGGATGATGAGATGAATGAGATGACACTGTCCTCCAGACACAGGATTCGGAATTCGAGCCCTGGCAGTCTGAGGTCGAGCACGCTACCTCTCGGTCACGGAGGCTCCCCACAATACTGAGTTTCACACGTGGATGGGGAAGAAACATTTTATTTCTTTCAAACCGCCAAGACCGGGAACCAAACCCCGAACTCTGGCGTGAAAGGCAGCGGTGCTAACCACTACCCTAGGGCCCCCGCCCCTCACGCATGTAACACACTTTGGCTACGAGTAGATGAGACATCTTATGTGTAGCTGAGACACCTTGTGAGCAAACAAAATTTTGGCTACGTGTCCAAGACGGCTTATGGTTATGTGTAACCAACATCGGCCATGCATAGCCGAGACACTTTACGCGTATATAAAATCCTGGCTGTGTGTAACCAATTTCGGCTATGTGTACCTGAGACACGTTACGCATACACAAAATGGTTCACTTCGGATAACCAAGGATTTAGGTGTTATAGAAGTTTATTATTATTATTTTTATTATTGTATGTAACCGATTCGGCTACTCATACCCGACACACCTTACGTGTGAACGAAATATTGGCTCCGCATAGCCGAAGTCGGCTACATGTAACTGATAGGTATTAATTAGTATGATTATACATAAACATACTGATTTATGCATAAGGTTTAAATCTTACAATTCTAATTTAGCATCCGAAATCAGTTACGTGCAGCCTTAGTTTGGCTATGCATAGCCCAATTTCGGTTATGCGTAACTGAGGCTCGGGTACGGGTAGCAGAGGCTCGGGTATGCATAAAATGTGGGATTTATGTCCGAAACCGCTTGCCATAGATTTACCCCCAGACGGCCGGAGTTTTTCGCTGTGCAATTTAATGCTGAAACGTGGTGACTTTTCTCTCAGCTGCGCTATCCTCTGTTCAGATATTCCCCAGAGTATGCATATATTGATACTTGCAATAAGTTTTATATGTGTTATAATTAACGTTTTGACAAGTTTATCTGAATGATTTCATTTTTTTGTAGTTTGAGACCTTCACGTCTTTGTTTCATCATGATTCTGAGGATTGCCGTACTTCACATCTGTTTGCTTGTCCGGGCGGACATCACATCTTGGACTGGTTCTCTCAGACAGAAGGCCATGCAGCTGGCATTTGTGTTTCAAGACATGGATGCTTGTATTAGCAACCAAAAGCCATTATCATTACTGCACACTTTTAAAAGTCAATTTGTCTGCGTCAATAAACATTTGTTACGCTGCCTCTTGACAACCAATCTGAGAATGGAAGAATATTCTAAGCTAAATTATTTGTCTTCCTCTCGATATTGTGGTGCTATTGCTTTAAGTGAGAACAGTATAATTTCATCGCAGACGTTTTTGTTTATAGAAGGTAAAATAGGATACATTTTAAATCATGAGGTATTGAAATTCAGCTTTGTGACATCCAGAGCTTTTACGTGTGGTGATCATGGTATGGCATTTATGTATAAGGGACACATAAATCAGAGGTTTTGTGGGACACGCGTGCCATGGACAATACTCATACCGTCTGACAAATTAACGTTGATCTTGACAATAACAAAATATCAGCAATATGAACTGTCAATGCTCTATAGCAGTGTACAGAAAAACTGGATCAGTCGTTTACTATATGTCAGACTATTAAGGGCTATTTCAAAAGTTCTATATCACAGAGACAAAATAAATGCCCAATATTATATTGTCACAGGATACGACCAACGTATTTCTCTAAATATATTGACTAGTGGTCTAATAAATGGCAGTGTCACTGTCACAGATGGACCTGGTCATCTTTCAAACCATATTGCCATGATTAATAGCGAAAATTCACCACGTAACATTAAGGTCGAAACATCAGCATTTTGGGCGTTTGTACAAGTTTTCTTACAGTACAATAAGAATACAAATACAGTTATTGAAATACAAATACAATCATCAAATCTCGGAAAAATAACCGACTGTGTCCATGCTCATGATGAACACGAAATATATATTACAGCAACTTCCAGTTATCATGGAAACGTAGTTTGCTCATTTGTGGTGGGGGTAGATGGTATTGATCGGCATGCAGTGCTATTTGTTAATAGTTTTCAATTTTACGGGCCTAACAGATTAACTCACCAAACCTCTTTGTGTGAATATGGCGGGCTATATATAAAATTTGAATTAAGTGACGGCGGATTTGAATTTTGTCAAGATATAGACAATTTAAACATTCACGCAAAACATAATTATATACGAATCACACTAATCTGGTTCCATGGCTATACTAAAGGACACTTCTTGGGAAATATCATAATGTCTGATTGTCAAGTATTCTATCTTGAAAGTGATTCTTCACATCACATGTACCAAGGTAATATTTTCATCAAAATGAAGAATCGCCCTGACTGTTACTATGTTGTGTGCCCGCCGGTACAGACTGATATACAATTATCATGTACTATTCAACTTGGTCCACCTGCCGTGGGTACGACAAGTTTACACATAACAACACATGACACATTACAACCTTGTTTTACCAACGAGGATACAAACGAGTTAACGTCATATGTAATAAATGCAACGTTTACTGAAGAATGGCCATTCGGCTTATTCAATAATACTAGGACATCTCTTAAGCATTATAATGTGACACAGTCTCACAAATATAACTTCTTGCTTTTTGCCACAATAAAGTTATCATTGAGATGCAGTAAGCAGTCACCGCGAAAGCAAATGGCTCTTCGTGTCAGCACATCAACATGTCATAAAGCACCAAACAGCTACATGTATGCTGTAGCGAACAACATTCCACCGCTTTCTGAAGGTTGTATGATGGTGGTATATCATTTCATATCTATGACAGAGTCCACTAGCGACATTAAGAATTACCATGAGTTTATTTATAAAGGAAGGCCTAAAGGACGTATCACTACTGGACATGAAGTATCTGTGTCATATAGGCAATGTCCGGAAGAATGCAAGACCTTTAAATATTCATTATTTGTGAGTAGCCCAAATCGTAAAGCTATTATTGAGCACATAGCACACGTTGGAAATATTATATTTACAGGATACTTTCACAAAGGGTTTCTTGTTAAAATAATTGAACCAAAGAACCATTGCCAAACACAGCTATGTCACCTGAAGTTATCAATCCAAAAACCACAACATGGAATTGGTTTGATGAAGAAAGGCTATATACACAAAAGGTAGGTAGTGTAGCGGTAGACACGAAACATTCACCCAGTGTTGGTGTCAGGTTGGTCCACTGTCTACGACGCTGGCCCAGCATTGCTCCAACATTTGGCGAACGTTTCCTGTTTGTTGGGAGGACAAGTCTTGATTATTATTAATTTAAGTTGCGCATCAGCATGATCACTGATCATCAGCATGATCACTGATCATCAGCATGATCACTGATCATCAGCATGATCACTGATCACCAGCATGATCACTGATAACCAGCATGATCACTGATCATCAGCATGATCACTGATCATCAGCATGATCACTGATCACCAGCATGATCACTGATAACCAGCATGATCACTGATCATCAGCATGATCACTGATCATCAGCATTATCACTGATCATCACCAGCATTATCACTGATCACCAGCATAATCATTTATCACCAGCATTATCACTGGTCACCAGCATGATCACTGATCACCAGCATAATCACTGATCATCACCAGCATAATCACTGATCACATCACAATCATGATCACTGATCATCAGTGTGATCACCAGCATGATCACTGATCACCAGCATGATCACTGATTACATCGTCAGCATGATTACTGATCACCGGCATGATCACTAATCACCAGCATAATGACTGATCACCAGCATAATCACTGATCACCAGCATGATCACTGATTACATCACCATCATGATCACTGATCTTCACCAGTATTATCATTGATCACCAGAATGATCACTGATCACATCACCAGCATGATCACTGATCATCACGAGCATGATCACTGATCATCAGCAAGATCACTGATTACATCACCAGCATGATCACTGATCATCAGCATGATCACTGATCACCAGCATTATCACTAATCACCAGCATGATCAGTGATCACCAGCATGATCACTGATTACATCACCATCATGATCACTGATCATCACCAGCATTATCACTGATCACCAGCATGATCACTGATTACATCACCATCAGGATCACTGATCATCACCAGCATTATCACTGATCACCAGCATGATCACTGATTACATCACCAGCATGATCAATAACATGATTACTGATCACCGGCATGATCACTAATCACCAGCATAATGACTGATCACCAGCATAATCACTGATCACCAGCATGATCACTGATTACATCACCATCATGATCACTGATCTTCACCAGTATTATCATTGATCACCAGAATGATCACTGATCACATCACCAGCATCACTGATCATCACGAGCATGATCACTGATCATCAGCAAGATCACTGATTACATCACCAGCATGATCACTGATCATCAGCATGATCACTGATCACCAGCATTATCACTAATCACCAGCATGATCACTGATCACCAGCATGATCACTGATTACATCACCATCATGATCACTGATCATCACCAGCATTATCACTGATCACCAGCATGATCACTGATTACATCACCAGCATGATCACTGACCATCACCAGCATGCTCACTGATCATCAGCATGATCACTGATCACCAGCATGATCACTAATCACCAGCAAGATCACTGATCACCATTATAATCACTGATCACCAACATGATCACTGATTACATCACCATCAGGATCACTGATCATCACCAGCATTATCACTGATCACCAGCATGATCACTGATTACATCACCAGCATGATCAATAACCATCACCAGCATGATCACTGATCATCAACATGATCACTGATCACCAGCATGATCATGATTACATCACCAGCATGATCACTGATCACCTGCAATATCACTGATCACCAGCATGATCACTGATTACATCACCAGCATAATCACTGACCATCATCAACATGATCACTGACCATCATCAGAATGATCACTGATCATCCGCATGATCATTGACTATCATCAGCATGATCACTGATCATCAGCATGATCACTGATCATCAGCATTATCACTGATCACCATCATGTTCAGTGATCATCAGCATTATCACTGATCAACATCATGATAGCTGATCATCAGCATGATCACTGACTATCAGCATGATCACTGTTCACCAGCATGATCACTGATTACATCACCAGCATGACCACTGACCAGCACCAGTATGATCACATATCACCAGCATGATCACTGATCATCACCAGCATGATCACTGATCACCAGCTTGTTCACTGATCATCAGCATGATCACTGATCACCAGCATGATCACTGACCATCAGCATGATCACTGATCACCAGCATGATCACTTATTACCTGCATGATCATTGACCATCAGCATGATCAGTGATCAACAGCGTGATCACTGATCACCAGCATGATCACTGATCACCAGTATAATCAATGATCACCAGCATGATCACTGATTACCAGCATGATCACTGACCATCAGCATGATTACTGATCATCACCATGATCACTGATCAACCGCATGATCACTGATGATCACCAGCATGATCACTGATAATCACCAACATGATCACGTATCACCAGCATGCTCACCAGCATTATCACTGATGATCACCAGCATGATCACTGATGATCACCAGCATGATCACTGATCACTAGCATGATTACTGATGATCACCAGCATTATCACTGACCATCAGATTGATGACTTATCACCAGGATGATCACTGACTGATCATCAGCATTTTCACTGATCACTAGCAAGATCACTGATCCTCGGCATACTCGCTGATATGTTAAACTATTCGCAGCTAATATTCCTGTGTGTAATTTCAGATGTGAAAGGATTAATTAAGGATCGTTTCTTGGAGAAGTAATTACAAAAAAAATGAATTTAAAAATGTTGTAATACCAGATTGTTCATAACATTTGTACAGAAATGATAAAGACAATAAGTATTCCCCTTTAGGGAATAAATAAACACCATAAAAGTAATTATGATGATGCATATATAATGAATGATCTTAATTACCAGCATCATTATATGTGTAACAGGACAGTATCGTGGTTAGAAGCTCAGAGACATTGTCAGTCATTCAACACGACATTATTTCAATTTGAAGAACTCAACGATCACATTTTTATCCAGCGTCTTCATTATAATATGGCAGAAAATTTTCGTGAAATGTTTTTTCTAGGATTGAAAAAGAATAACAAGGTGTGTTCAAATACTATTTTATCTTTCGCAAGTCTTTTTTAAAATCAACCAGAAAAACGCAAACATTTTTGAGACGATGATTGCTTTGAGTCGTAAGTCATTTTGGTGTACAAATGCCCCATGCAAGGATGGCATCATTTGGAAAGAAATATTCAATTCCTGTTTCATGACAGTCGGTCTGAATTAATGAAAATGAAAATGAAGAACTGGGAAATAGGAGGGTTTATTAGATATATCAGACAAGGTGAACGAAATTTTTGTAAGGGTTGTTTTAAGATCATTGTGGCATTTTGAAAATATTATAGGCCAATATCTTGTTAATTCGCGTCATCGTATAACTATTCACTCATTTTACTTAGTCATAATTATTGCGGATTACAGTTTTTAAAGTTTAAATCTATTAAACGTATGATATATTTTATTATATGTTTACTATATTGGCAGACACGTCAGTTATAATTTTCAAAGTGTACTTTACATTACATTATTTTCTGCTGCCCATGTACGTCAAACATCAAGCTTGTTATTTTCATCTATTCTTAATGGAGATACAATATTTTATTTGTCTCTAAATACGAAGTTGATATTAAGGCACATTTGCACTTAATTGTTATATTTTACAGGGGAATTTCACCCATTGGATGGATGGATCACCTATTTATCAGACTGATTGGTATGACCCTGCATATCATCACCTTATCAATCGTACCTCACACATCTATAAAGATGGAACATTTATTAAAACTGATAAATCAAGAGACGTTAATTACAGTCAAACACAACCAGAACACTCAACGTTACATAACTGTACTGCTGCAATAATGGACGACACGATGCTCAATTATCCTTGGATAACAATTCCTTGTGACAAAAAGTTTAAAGTATCCTATGCTTGTCAAAATCCTCATTCACCTAGTGTTGGTCCCGCTGCCACAACAATGGTATTAAATAGGACATGTTCTGATAATTGGTTACTACTTGAAGGGTCTGAAACATGTGCTTTGGTTTTTGACAATGACAACATCAACATATCATACCATGATAGTCAAAATATGTGTTCCTTACGTAATGCTTCACTATTCAATGTAAACGTCTCAGATGCTACTTATATTGAAGGCAGAACCAAACTCTTGAAATCGCATCTGCTTGATACATTACATTTAAATGTTTATATGCAACGTAGGGTTCAGAATATGTTGGCTCTTAATATTCGAAACATGTTATTTGGAAGGCGACTACACTTTGCGTCGCCACAGTCCATGTTGCCTTTAATCTTGTATAGTATTGACCAGTCAAGAAATGAAAAGGCCGAGATCATATCTTATTTTGCACGTTATAATAACACATGCTCTCTTGTAGAATATTCACACCTTAGTTGGTCATATAATGATTATTTACCTGATGCATGGGGAGTGAAATGTAGACCTTGTTACAAAAGGATTAAGGTATCGGGTGTAATATGTGTAAAACCTAGCGACATACAGGTAATAATATGTCAACAATTTCATTTTCAATGTCGTGACAAAACGTGTATATTGCAAATTTATAAATGTGATCATGTTGCTGACTGTTTAGACCACAGTGATGAGCACATGTGTGTCTATAATATAAGTGACAAGTTCCCAAATCAATTTGTAACAATTCCCTGTTCATCTAGTATTGAGTGTGACATTAGCATTGAACGCAAAAAACACGTTCATGAGATATGTGATGGGTTATATTCCAATGATACATTTGTGCACGAAGAAGATGTTTGCGTGACATATAATCACAATATAATCGTACCAATAACCACGAAACCCAAAACTAAAGATAGTATGTCTCCATTTTTCGCGAACAAACTGCTTATGCTATTTTGGCATGAACGTATGTATACTTGCGGAAACCATAGCAATATGTTATCTGGACAGAATAATTATTCATATGCAAATGACATCATTTTTCAAGGAGGGCTATCAAAGATGAATAGCAAAATTAATGACTATTGTATATTTAATGTGAACAAACCTCTCAGCTCACATAAAGGTTCATCAATATGTTATATTGTTGTATGCCCTGGGATGTTTAAATGTCATGACCAGTTTTGCATTCTTCTTTCCTCAGTTTGTGATAACACAAATAATTGCCGGCAGGGTGAAGATGAAATTATGTGCTCATTATTTACTTGCCCTGGGTCCCTCAAATGTCGTGGGGAGAATAGGTGTATATCTACAGCTGAAATATGTGACAAACGTGTTAATTGTCTTTATTCAATGGACGATGAGCTTGGATGTGGCAAATGTCCAGTTAATTGTCAATGTAGAGGGTATGTGATGTCATGCTACTCAAAGAATACTGAGTACATTGTACAGCATGATGAAGTATTGCTCACCAAAGCACTAGTAGTAAGTGGTACACAAACTATACTGGTTACAAAACATCTATATTTTATAGGCCTACTTTTTCTAAATATGTCTCATTGTAAACTGGAAAAAATCGATGTTGCTCATAATAAAAAAACTAAGTTATTTTATTTAATTATAGCTGATTTCCACAGTAATCAGCTAACAGATACTAATTTTATAAAATCTGATATTTTTCACAGAACAGTTTTTTTAGATCTTTCTTTTAATTTGCTACATACTTTCAAGTACGGACGTCACTTTCCTCTGAGCTATCTCTCAGTATTATATCTTACTGAAAATAATTTGATTGACATTGAAATGACACTGAACATGAGTCAGTTGACATTGATTGACCTGCAGCTTATATATTATACTGCTGACTTAGCCATAAGGATTGATCACAGTGCTCAAGTTGACTTAGTGGTACGGGTTACAGATACTCAGCTCTGCTGCATGTTACATGATTATACGAAGTGCTTATCCATACAAACATACACTCAATGTTATGGTCTACTTGAGAAATTATTTACAAGGGTGTTATTCTACTGCTTATCGACACTTTCATTATGCTTCTCTGCAAGTGTGGCTTTACAGAAAATTCTACAAATTATGTCAAGCAATGCTATATCAAAAAATAAAAAACAATATTCGGTTCTGTTGATGAATCAGTTGATAGCTAATACGTTCAGTTCACTTTACCTAGTAGCACTTTGTGTAGTAGATATAACCCATAAAAACCAGCTACTTTTTAAGACCAGCATGCCATGCATAATGTTAAATGCTATTCTTTATATTTCAATTGAAGCAGTTATTGTATTTAAATCTGGCTTAATGACACTTATCGTGATAAAAATAGTGTTCCCATATCAACACCAGTGTACATGGTTGAAGTGGATAGTCCCACTTACAAGTCTTGTCTGGATTACTGTAATATCAACTTACGTTGTGCATATCATCGTATCATTTCAAGATCCCCATACACATACTTTAGACAAACTTTGTTCCATAGGATGGTGTGCAATGAACAACAACATTAACATACTGCATGTAGTAGTATACATAGTGGATCTCTTCTCTATGTTAATATACATAGTTACATTTTTAGCGATGTATACATCTTTGAAATCCCGCGATCGTAAACTTGGATCAATTACACCTAACAGACGCTGTACAGCAAGTGTTGCAACAGGTAAGTGTATATTTGATAATATATTAGAAATTGTATTTAGAGTTTGCTTCTTTATCCTATTATTCAGCAAGGTAGCTAATTTAAGATATACATATTTTTGTTTGTATTTATTTATGTTCATTTTGCCGACAAATATAATATATTCATGTATCATTATTTTTTTCAAGTAGATTTTCGTATTAGACAAATTGATCGATTTGCTATTTTAAAGTATACTTTGCATTTAATAGTTGTATTTAATAGTTGTATATTAACCTTGTCTATCCACCTTAAATAGCTGTGTATTCACCTTGTCTATCCACCTAATATGGTTGTGTATTCACCTTGTCTATCCACCTAATATGGTTGTGTATTCACCTTGTCTATCCACTTTTAAATAGTTGTATATTCACCTTGTCTATCCACCTTCGATAGTTGTGTATTCACCTTGTCTATCCACCTTATATAGTTGTGTATTCACCTTGTCTATCCACCTTCGATAGTTGTGTATTCACCTTGTCTATCCACCTTCGACAGTTTGTATTTACCTCGTCTATCCACCTTCGATAGTTGTGTATTCACCTTGTCTATCCAGCTTCGATAGTTGTGTATTTACCTCGTCTATCCACCTTCGATAGTTGTGTATTCACCTTGTCTATCCACCTTCGATAGTTGTGTATTCACCTTGTCTATGCACCTTAACTAGTTGTGTGTTCACCTTGTCCATGCACCTAAATAGTTGTGTATTCACCTTGTCTAATCACCTTTGCGATACTTGTGTATTCACCTTGTCTCTCCACCTTAATAGTTGTGTATTCACCTTGTCTATCCACCTTATATAGTTGTGTATTCACCTTGTCTATCCACCTTATATAGTTGTGTATTCACTTTGTCTATCCACCTTTGATAGTTGTATATTCACCTTGTCTATGCACCTTAACTAGTTGTGTATTCACCTTGTCTATGCACCTGAAATAGTTGTGTGTTCACCTTGTCTATGCACCTTTGCGATAGTTGTGTATTCACCTTGTCTCTCCACCTTAATAGTTGTGTATTCACCTTGTCTATCCACCTTAATAGTTGTGTATTCACCTTGTCTCTCCACATTGATAGTTGTGTATTCATCTTGTCTATCTACCTTAATGGTTGTGTATTCACCTTGTCTATCCACCTTATATAGTTGTGTATTCACCTTGTCTATCCACCTTAATAGTTGTGTATTCACCTTGTCTATCCACCTTAGATAGTTGTATATTCAACTTATCTATCCAACTGCAATAGTTGTGTATTCACTTTGTCTATCCACCTTAAATAGTTGTGTATTCACCTTGTCTATCCACCTAAAATAGTTGTGTATTCACCTTGTCTATCCACCTTAAATAGTTGTGTATTCACCTCGTCTATCCACCTTAAATAGTTGTGTATTCACCTTGTCTATCCACCTTAAATAGTTATGTATTCAACTTATCTATCCAGCTTCAATAGTTGTGTATTCACCTTGTCTATCCACCTTAAATAGTTGTGTATTCACCTTGTCTATCCACCTTAAATAGCTGTGTATTCACCTTGCCTATCTGTAACAGGGGTGCACGGCGGCGGTAACTGCGCCGTTCTTGTCGGTTCTCGTTTTACCGTCTGTAGACGCGTTCCGGACCAAAGAGAGTCAACAAGCATGTATTTATTATACAAGGAACATGTGCATGTCAATGTTGAAGATGAAATCCATAATTGTCCCAGTATAAACAAAGAAATATAAATATCACAGATGTCTAAAATGAAAATAGTGAAAATGAAAATAAAAAAATTATCTTTCCTACAAATTTTCCACACTTGATGAAATTACTTGACATCACTTAAAATAAATACTTATACTTCATTAAATAAACAACATCAAACATCAAACATCACATTCCATAATTTCCATCAATTGCTATGTTTAACCAAGGCAAGTTATCATATCTGATCAGATATATTATAAAATTACCCAATTTAATCACACATCATATTTACTTATATAAATGTGCATCATATCCAATCAAATTACAAAATTTAATTATACATCACAATAAATTATATAATTGTACACCATATCCAATCATATTACAAAATTTAATTATACATCACATTTAATCAAATTACCAAATCTAATCGTATATCATATTTCATCAAACCATTTTATTCAATCGTACATCCGATTGAATCAAATTATTGACTCAACCGCACTTCATATTTAACAATTTATTGATTCAATCGTACGTAATATCCAGTCAATCAATTTATTATAATTAATAGACTATAATATGCAGTAAAATTCCAATCCTCATCAGACTAATATAATTATACGATTCTGACTCTAGTCTAGAGTTAATACCATCTCTACACATCATGTAGAGATAATAAAATCCCCAAAGTAAATCTTATAGCGAAACTGAAAACCAAATAATTATGATTAATCTTCTCACCCTGGCAGTGTAGCTCATGCTACCACCCCAGTTCCTGACACCAGGTGTCAGACATCATGTGCACCTTCAAAGATCAAACATACCTGTAGCTACTACATTGTATCGAAACTGACACATAAACATGTATAATCAAAGCTGCTGCACAACTCATATTGATATCTAGTTTAAAAAACTAGACTCCCAAGACATGCTGTATTACACATGTCTCCTAATTGTAAATCACTAACTGTTTGAGATAATGACACTTATCTAGATTTAACACCATTCCACCCACATTGTATGTGGAATAAATCCATTCAGCAACTGACATTGACAAAGTATTCAGTGACTTGACTTGAGCTGAAATTAATGAAAATTACTTATTTTCAAATCCCGTTTTAATATTTAATTGAATCAGAATACTAATTTGTCACTCCTTATTCAGAATTGATATTTAATATAAATACTGAGCAAACCATAACAATTGATAAACCTTAAACGCGTGTAAAATATGATAATATGACAATAGAATAAAGGTATCAGCATAACATTTTTAGGCCAATCACAAGTTGAAATGTGCAGTCATTAGAACGGCAGCCCAGTACCAGTCCGCTCTCTATGACATAAAGTTGAAAGAGGAATATTAGCTGATTAAACCCATTGCATCTAGGTAAAAATCCCCTGGGTCCAACTAAGTGCTGGGCGAGATGGAATCTAAATAAGGTTCAAAACTAGTCACCAGGTGGCTCTTGACACTCACTCTAAACAGAGTGAAGCAAATTCCACCTGATCCCATATCCACCTTAAATAAGACATAAGACTATCCACCTTAAATAGTTGTGTATTCACCTTGTCTATCCACCTTATTTTTTATTGCACCCTTTAATATCCTGTATGTAAATATATTATTCATGTAATTTATGAAACTTGTGTTCATCCAATCAAGTATAGCAGCTTACCTTTGACTAATGAACCACTAGAGCACTGAGCTATTAAATTTAAATTGTATGTCAATTGAAGTTGTGTCTCGATACAGCAGTCCACAACTTCAACTGACTGAAAATGTATGTAATTTGTGAAAATTAAGTCCCAACATAGGCCTATTTCAGTATTTCTAGATTTTTCAAATTCAAATTCATTTTTTTTTTGCCAAAGTATATGTTACACAAATTGCAGTATTATAAGTAATGCATTGAAGGCCTGCAAAAGGCTTTTTGAGAAGTCGCTTTCATGCAGGCCATCCAGAATACAGCAGGTGAAGCTTCTGAAAAGCTACATATGTCACAGGAAAGATAGATCGATAAAAAGACAGCTGATTAGAATATAACTACTTTATGGTTGGGAGTAGCAGTAGCCCCCCTGTGGTGCCACTAAATTGCCATTAAAATCAATGGGGAGGTTCTGACGTAACGGCGATTAACGTTGTAAATGTCGAAAAACGTTGTACCAATGTTGTATGAATGATGCATATGTAGTATGGTGGTATATGTGTTATGTAACGGTGTATCAATGTTTTATTCATGTTGTACATGTTTGCCAATGGTGTATCAATGTTGTATGAATGATGTATATGTTATGCGACGGTGTATATATTGGCCAATGGTGCAACAAAGTTGAATTAATGCTGCACATTTTGGTCAATGATTTACCAACTTTGTTTGAATGGTATATGTATGTTTTGTTATTATGGGGACTCATTAGCATAATCCACCTCCTAGTTCAGTAATTGATCGAGTCACCCTTCCCTGATCAAGGTCTCCCTCAAGTAAGGTCACGCCCACGCCGGTTATATGTTGTTTGATATTGCGCCAACAATATGCCAATGATCATTATATTAATTGGCATCAATTTCAATAAATAATGAATTGATTTTAAATATCAAAGCAAATTATGTTATTACTAAATTATTATTAACTATTATACTGCATAAAATATGGTCATGCAAATAGTGTTGATATATGTTATTATTATTATTTTTATTTAAACATCAAAGAAAATTATGTTGTAAACATAATTTTTGTTAATACCACAGTGGCCTGTGGTGAACACAATAGTGTATTTTTTATATATATTTTATTAGTTTTGTTATACCTAAACATCAAATCACAAATTGTGTTGTAAACATAATGTTTTTTTGTATAAACCGCAGTGCACCATGGTGAACACAATGTCATTGTATGTCCTAAAATATGGTCACGCATTGTCATATGATTTATAACTTTAATCAAGGATACAAATTTATACAATATCATCAAATCAATGTAGGCCTATATAGAGTAGATTTTACATGTACATCACAGGGTATAATTGTGGTAGTCAAAAGTTGTCTTGACATAGCAATGCACCTAACTGATTATTGTGATCTTCACACAGAAAACAGGGTATTCCTACAACTGATTATGGTAAACATTGTTAAATCTCCTCGAATTTACTTTAAAAATGAGTAAACTAATCAGCAGGTAAATATATTTCTTTTTAGTAGGTGCCAGTACATCGTTTTTCGTGTGCCACTGTCTGATATCAACACAAGTACTGTTTTTTTTTAAGTGTTATGTACACACTGTGTCCCATGTCATGTTTTTTTCAGTCATTGTCTTTGAGTATCTCATACAATGTTTTAGATGATTGTCGATACAAGCGAGCCAACATTTTGAGGTGACAATAAAATTGTTTTTTTTGTTTGGATATTTGCGCCATGTGGAATTTAATGATATCCACTGACGAAAATCTATCATAGTCTTATGATTAATGTTGACGACTCTCACAGTAGCAGCACTACCTAAATTACAAGCATAATATATTTCTGATAGGATGAGCTGACATAGTGATCGTGTATTTGGTAATTGCCGAATGTGAGATCAAAGATTTTCTGAAAAAATAATAACCACATTGTTAATAATAAAAATAATAAAGACTAACATAAATACATGTATAAAAAATAAAAATACTGACCCAAACTTGATTATAATTCCATTCACACAAAGTATCCGCTATACAGGAGCCAGTGAATGAAGCTGTGTCATCAATGGTAACTTATGTTTTGAGGCTGCCTTTTTTGCAATGATACCACAGAACACGAATAGTGTTATTATACGTCTCCAATGACATATATTATCCCGGAATAGATAACATGGATATATACGTTTGATTGATCAGATCTGTATACAGTCTACGTAGTAGACTGCGGTGTTGATCTATACATTTTTCTACGGAAATACGTGGCACGTTGACTATGTCACATGTCTAGCAACAGAAAAATGATAAATTAAAGCTATAGCTAATGCTATTGCAATCTGTCTAATATTTGTTTTCTTTTCATTATTATGACAATGATAAATTATTAGCCATACTTACAATGTAATTGTAATAATAAATGCGTTTGCCTCACCTTATCGATGTCATGCCGTATGTCGGATTTGGGAGTGGTTAGTTAACGTCGTTTCAAAATGTATGACGTAGGCATTTCAATTGTATTACGATATGAGTCATCAATAGCAATTTTGCTGATGCAAGTCATAGAAACATTTGCGTTTGGGGAAGGAGAGTTAAAAAAAAATATATGTTAGTACTTGCAAAGTGTATGCGTATTGATGTGTGACATATCAGGTTTGAATCGGGTATGCTATGACTCATCAATAAATATATAAAAAAGCAGCTGGGGTTCCACAAATAATTCAGAAACTACTAGATGTTTGTGGACAACTGTTAAATGTAAAATTACATACAGTCACCACTATGTTATTCTGGGTATAGAATTAAATACGCGGACATTATTTATATTGTACGTGTTTAGCAGGGGAATTATGGTAATTATTGGTTTGAAGCATGTAGATGATACTTTTCATTTTATTCATCCAATTATATTGGAAATATATTTATGTCAGTGATATTGTGTAAGATGATCTATGTAATAATAAAAGTTTATGTTATTTAGGATATTTATGTTTAAGTTTTTAACCCTAACCCTAACCCTAACCCACATGAGTAAACCCAACATCAATAACGATGAGAAATATTTTTTCAAAGACTAGTTTTACATTTATAACTACATAACACGCAAATGTGTATAAGCAGGGCAAATTACAAAAAAGACCAAAATTCTACATTTATCAAACTAAAACACAGAGCAATAACAGAAAGGACTGCATAGTGCCATTAATGATAGTGTAAAATTATTTTAAAATTAATTTACATGTTTATGTAAGGCCTAAATCTGTTATGCAGAACAAATTACATCCATGCCATTTCGCTATGAACACAAATCACCACCAAAAATATGTTACTATCCTTATCATTCTACATAATTGACAACAGATTTCTACCAATGTAATAACACATAGCAATAGTTAATTCAATGTCCATATTAGGCCTATTATACTCTGCACTAATACACCCAAATCCACAAATAGCCCTTCGCCATTTCAACGAAACAACATTTGGCTCATAACCATATAACAAATAAAAATAAAAATCTATATATTCGAAGTAGAATACCATCCAATTCAGTTAAATCTTTAATAAGTAGTATCACACAACATCACTAAAATTACTATTTGCTTTAGACCAGACTTAGTGTGTAATTCAATCGACTACTAAGGTCAAGTTTTACCATTTAAAATGTTAAAGTGGATAAACCAACGCAAAGTATGAGCATAGTTGTCCCATTACAATGTAGCTTTAAACAGTCAGTGTCTTCAATATTTTCTTGGACAGTTGTTAAAACATTATTACCTCTGTGGTAGCACAAGAGCAAAGTTCAATGCATGACATTCCCCTTCGATAGCAAGGGCATCTAGAAGAACACCTCTACCTATGACCACATTCACATTTAAAACTGCCAATAAGCTCAGATGCACTACACTCTTAATAGTACACTAGGGATAACATACCTTGTTCTTGTATCCAGCCAAAATCATAAGGTCTAGCCAAATCAGGAATCCCAACATGTGCTGCTTTCAATACCCGGTCTTGCCATGCTGCAAATTTTACATGTTGAAGAAAACTGGCTTCACAGGGAGGTATTTTAGAGATATGTTTGTTTGCTTGGTAATGCGAGTCTTAAACTTGTTTAAGTCATGATGGTAATTGTATTCCTTACCTTACTGATCATACAAGGTAGACACTAGCTTCCTAGCCTGCTGTAATGCTGCATTACCATCAGTGACTGACAGTTTAAAAAAATCACTTAAGTTTTCTGGGGATTTGGTGATGACTTTCATGAGAATCTCTTTTTCCAATCCCATATACATGTATAGCTGAAGTTGTGTAACATCCTGTTAAGACATGTGCTTCAGGGAGTATGTTACAGAGTATTGCACACGAAACTGAGAAATGTCATGCACATGTATGTAACGTCGTTTATTTTGCGTTGCTGTAACGATTACTGTATGTATCCAAAGCTGTGAGGTATAAGGCCCTATACATTTGCTGGTAATAATAAAGTGCCAATCTAAAAATATCATCTTAGTATCAGCTTCTTCGTGTGAGCTAAAGATATGACTTGGTTTTGATGTGCCCTCTGATGTTATATGGGTGACTTTTTCTCCATTACCGCCCCTAACACATCCCCAACATTTGAAAAGTAACGTCAAAGGAGCCGTATCAGACATTGCTTGTTTTCGGAAACTTCCAGGAATTGTTCCCATGTTGAAACTGGACGCCCGCCATGAACACTATATATTTTTTGTTGGCATCATGTCCAGCTCTTCGAGCACGTTTACCGGCTTTAATTGGGAGTTTGGTGTTGTATATGTTGTATAACAAATTGTCCAGTTTTGAACTGTGCAGGTGGGAGATTAAGCATGTCCAATATATATATACTGGAAGTCAACATGAGTAGTACTGTTTGTTAGTTGCAAGCAAATCGGGCTGAAAACTTGCTTATTCCCATTTTCCCAGTCGTCCAACTTGCAAATGTAACAGCAATAGCTCAATAGCTTCGAATGCCAATACCTAAACATTGATGAAACATCAGAGCTTTGTTCATTGAACTTTTCAATCAGTACTTTAAATTCACTGACATCTATTGTTTCGCTTAGTTGAGATGCGGCGTTCTGTATGTCCTTTCCATCACAAATATCAGACTGTAAATCAATCGAATGCTGCCATAAACAGTGGCGAAAAGCCATTCATGTGGTCGTCTTTCTCATACGGATTGAAAACATTCCAGACAACATTCGATCGACTGTGACAGATGCATGCACGCCAGACTCAATGAGAATTTCATAGAAACCACCATCACCCAGAGCTGACCAATTTATGAAATAAAGCAAGACTGTGTGTGAACATGGTGAAAGCCACCAAGTCGCAGGGTGTGGTTGTTGAATTCATCTGGTAAATGCCACATAACTTGTTATGCTATACAATACAGCTGTTGGTCCATTGTTTGCACTGAAAATGACTGGCCAAGTGCATATGACATTTCTGTGCATTTTTTCATGACTGTATACACTGTTGACATATCTGGAACGAGATGTTTCCAGTGTATGTATCTTTTCTAAAGCATTGACTGTCTTTGGCGCATCACTACGCACTGTTGGTTTTGAAAATGGTAATATTTGTATTAGAGATTCAATTTCATTTGGCATGACATACATTTTTCTGGCACACGAGGAATTCTCGTTAGGGCTTTATCTGTTGCCTGCTCTTGAAACAATACCCGCGCCATTGCATGTAATGTATTATTTCCATCAATTGTTTGAAAGTTTATGTTAACATTATCACCACCTTCTTGTACAAGACTGCGATCTACAGTGGTGATATCTATCGAGCTGGAGATATATATACAATTCTGCACATGACATAGTTCATTTTCGGCCGCACTGGTTAAAAAATGCCTTAACTCATCATAGCTCACACAACTTCCATAACTATGAACAGTGTCAGTCTTGAATCATGGTTATGATGTACCAGGTTTGTGATTGCCAAATGAATTGGTGTAATAATGTTGGTACAATTGTAAACTTAGTTATGCGCCAATGAACAAGCTTTACTTCTAGCTTCATCTGAAGGTGTGTCAACTCCATTTCTGTATGATCGTTTATCAATCAGCCATAGCGCAGCCTTCAAAACCAGTGGAGGTTTACAGTCATGGCTTCCATTTGATGTCGGAGTATTCCAATAGCTCTATGGAGTATCATCTCATCAGACCATATATCTTGCCGTAGAAGTTGTAGACTTGTTTCTTCGTGTTTGCTTTGTTTTCCACTGTTAACTTTTTTTATAGCATCAGCAAGTGTGATCGAACTACTGAACAGAAAGTTTGATGTTCCCCGTCCGTGTTGAGATAGAATCGCTATACGTTTACCAAACTGTTTCTCAAGCCGTCTCTGCAGATTGGATGGTTTGTAATTATCAGGTATCAAAGGATCAAATGTTTAAAGCATGGTAAGTAGCTTAGTTACGGTATATATGCCTTCCCCCGTAGTATAACATATCGCTCAATCTCATCGACTAGTTTCGAAAAAACATTAATTTAGATGTGACTGGCATTGTATATTCTATTTGATTTATCGGCCAGATGATCATAATATTTACATGGTCCTAATATTTACCGTAATAATAATGCTGAGGCGTTGAGGTTTACGATTTTGTTATAAATCTTTTTAATGTGGTTATGCGAGATTGTGTTTCGGAGATATGTTGCATACACTTTGAGTACAATGTGCTTTATTAAAACACTTTTTCTGTATTTATTTTAACACATAATGTTCGTGTTTTGCAGTATTTAATTTTTCTATACACATTCAAAGCAAGTGTACCTCAAGTTATATAAGCCTATCCCAATACCGCTATTTAAGATTCAGAAGCTAAATATCGCAAAAAATAGGGATCATATACACATGTTTTACACTGATATATTCGTCAATTTCTGAACAGAATTTAATTTTCCCGAGGTGCCAATAGAATGTGACTGTACCATAGAGAGTTTAAAATGTAATTATTACATTCTAAACCATACCATTTTCTACAAAATATTTTAATTGTGGTTACTTTTTTAAAAATATAGGAAGCGGTTACATAATTTTACGGTACAAATTGCTAATATCAATTTTAACTAATTTCTGCTATGAATAGATGATCACACAAGACACCATTGGAAAGAGGACGATTTTTTTCAGAAACAGAATTAATGATGTGTCAAAATTACATGCGGAACGTTTACATTCTAGCAAATTCACTTCGGGCTGATCAGATAAAAAAGTACAGGAAATAATCATTAAATTTGCGGGTACATGACTTTGAGCTCAATTTTCATTAATTTCTCACAATAAGACAGCTCCACATCAACCACCACTGCAAAAAGGAGAAAATTTCCAATAAGCTGAACTATAATTTCCCCTTATTACATTCTGAGACTTAAACTCCTTAAATATGGGTCTAAGTGCGAATCAGCTGCACGTCTATTTGGGGTAAGTGTAAAACTACCTTATGTGGGAATCAAGAGGAAACATCAATCATAATAACAACATATCATTCAAATATCGACACAACAAAGCAAAATCAGATACTAAAATGATGTCACATATGACGCAGTGAACAATAATATAATAATTATAAATCAGAAATCAACGGAAACAACAACAACAACAGATTAAAATTTCAGCGTTATACAGATAGAGAAAGTGATGCCCGAGGGTAAATATTTTATTTATTCCACTGGGAAAAACGTATAGTTTCAGTTGCATTCACCAGATGGCCATAACGGTGTTGTGTGATTACTGTGTTGGAACAAATAGTATGTTTACCTCGTCAGGTAATGCAATTTTCTTGATTTTTACACATTGATCTTTCTTCTAAAAGTATTTAACTCGTCAGGATAAAATTGAAATCCCTATGGTAACTTTTAGTCTGTTTTAAATGCTCTGTCATTAAGTTTTGAAATATGTGATAAAATTATGCATACTATACTTGATTATGATCATAGTTGCAAATAAGTGAACATATCAGGCACAACTTGTTTTTCATCACTTCCTGCTGAAAATATTTACCTCGTCAGGTAATGCAATTGTTACTCTTCACAACAAACATTTTCTGTTATGAAATTGCTTCAAAGAGTAAAATTGACATCCATATGGTAATTTTAATGTCTCTTTTCAAAGCATGGTCATACAGATTTGAAATATGTGATAATATTTTGCATACTATACTTGATTATGATCATAGTCGCAGTTAAGTGATCATATCAGGTACAACTTCTTTTTTATCACTTCCTGCTAAAATTATTTACCTAGTAATTCAGGTAATTTAAATTTTACCTTTCAAAGTGAACACTATGTCGCGTGAAATGAGCTCTAGGAGTAAAAGTGACATCTATATGGTCACTTTTTGTCTGTTGTCGATGCAATGTCATAAGGTTTTGAAATATGTGACAAAACTATGCATACTAAGCTTGATTATGATCACAGTTGCACATAATCGGGTACAATTTTTTATCAGTTCCTGCTAAATATATATACCTCGTCAGGTAATTTAATTTTTACTATTTAAAGTAAACAATTTATTGCGTGCAATTGGCTCTAATAGTAGATTAGACATCTTTATGGTCAATTTGAGTCGCCTGTCAATACAATGTCATACGGTTTTGAAAAATGTGATGAAAATAAGCATACTATACTTGATTATGATCATAGTTGCACATACATAATCATATCAGGTAAAAAAAATTATCACTTCCAATTTAAAATATTTGTCAGGTAATTTTATTTTTACTATTCAAAGTAAACAGTTTCTCACGTGAAATTGACTCTGAAAATCAAATTGGCTTTTATATGGTCACTTTTAGTCTGTTGTCAATGCAATTTCATACGGTTTTGAAATATGTCCCGTGATAAAAATATGCATACTATGCTTAAGCATGATCACAGTTCCACTTAAGTGTTCATATCAGGTAAAAAAAATGTATCACTTTCTGCCAAAAAAAATTACCTCATCAAGTAATTCAGTTTTTAATATTTAAAGTAAACACTTTCTTGCGTGAAATCGGCTCTAAGAGTAAAATTGACATCTATATGGTCACTTTTGGTCTGCTGTCAATGCAATTTCATACGGGATTTGAAATATGTAATGTGATAAAAATATGCATACTATAATTTATCATGATCACAGTTGCACATAAGTGATCATATCAAGTACAACTTTTTTTGTATTACTCCCTGCTAAAAATATTTACCTAGTCAGGTAAGTCAATTTTTAATTTTGAAAGTAAACACTTTCTTGCGTGAAATCGGCTCTAGGAGTAAAATTGACATCTACACGAATATCCTCACTTTTAGTCTGTTGTCAATGCAATGTCATAAGGTTTGGAAATATTTGATAAAAATAAGCATCAGCTGTGACAACGCGTCTGTAGCTCGTTTGGGCCGAATCAAGCTACCATGACGACAGCGGACACCATTGTGATTCACAATGACAATGTATCTTTAATCCATAAAATACAGTGACAACAAAATCATGTGGCATACAGAATACGTTTGCTGGTCCGAAGTCAAATCACTATATCATATTATAATAGGTAATATATCAAATATATCAAGACAAACATAGGCCTTAATAAATTGTTCTTACTAAAACTGATGACAACAATCTTCAATTTTGCCTGCTCAAAATAAACAAATTAAAATTAATAAAAAAAACATTTCTCAGTCTCAAATGTTTAGAAATAATCTCGGCTACATTTTTTTCAGTTTACTAACTATACTAAGATACGATGTCATAAATAATGAAATATGAAATATTGTTCAAAATTGTCTGAAAGACACAAGACAATTAAAACTCGACACACAGTTACCTAGAAACGATAAAATATGTTATCTGGGTGATAGAACAAGATTATTTTTCATTAGAGCTTATTGTAAGTCTTGAATTGCCGTGGGTTGGCCTTCTACTAAGCCAGCAGGTCTTGCAAGTGGCAAACCTAGTTCTATTGAACGAATATTTAAATATTATCAGCTGAAGACTCATCAAGTTGAACTGCTTGTTAAAGTAAATGATCAAGGTAATAAGTTACTTGCAAAGCCTATCAATATACTGAGAGATACAGGAGCTAGTCACTATCAGTAAATACATTACTGCCAGCCAATGCATAACCGACACATTCGCCAGAAACAGTGTTGATTAAAGGGATCGTGGATATTTCGTTGGCATTCCAGTTAGTGAAATTTATTTAAAATCAGATTTTGTGAGTGGTACAGTCAAAGTGGGTTTAACAGACTCCGTGCCAATGACTGGGCTTGATTTTCTCCTCGGAAATTATTTAGCTGGGGGTCAAGTATCAGCTGATCCACACATGACGTCCGTACCCGTCGATGATGATGATACTGACCCTTTTTTACACATGGGCACAGACTAAACAAAATTACAGCATTAAAGATGATAATTGTGTTAATTTAAGTGAAACCTTTTTGAACGATTAATTTAATGACGATTCTGAGGAATCACCGGTTTTTGACATATCAAATAGTTCAGAAGGTAATGGGGAGGCTATTACTAGATCAAAGTTAATAGCGGAGCAAAAAGGTGATCCTAATTGAAAAGGCTGTACAACAGGGTGAAATTGTCTCTATGCCGAGATGCTTTACTTGGCGCATGATATACCCATAGCAGGACACAGGGGTGTCCGTAAGACTTACCTAAAAGTAATGGAATACTTTTATTGGCCTGGTTTGAAACAGTCAGTAGAGAAATACTGTCGTAGTGGGAAAACCGAATCAAAAACACCCAAAAGTGCCCCTCAAACTAATTCCAGCTTTTAATATGCCTTTTAGATTGTGTAGGACCGTTGCCTCGCAGTAGATCAGATAAACAATATCTCCTGACTATAATGTGTGCTTCATCCCATTTTTCCGAAGTTATATCACAAGTAATAATAAGTAATATCCACACTCAAGCAATATAATATTAAATAATAATAATAATAATATAAGGCATTTGATATAGAGCCATACATCAGCCTTTTCAGCCGTACACAGGCGCTCTAGACAGTCAACAATAAGCTTGACTAAAAAGATAAGTTTTGATAGTTTGTTTAAACGTAGAAGTGGAGGGACAGTTTCTTATAGATAATGGCAGTTCATTCCATATAATCTAATAGCCTCGGAGCAGCACAGGAGAATACTCTGTCTCTGTGATTCGTGTGTGTTGTTGACACAGTCAACAGATACGTATTGGTAGATAGTAGTGTTCTTGGTGGAGTTTTAAAAGTAAGCATTTCAGGGATGTAGGCCGGCGCTTCGTTAGTAGTATGTGTGACGGGATGAGAGGGGAGGAATATTTTGCCTGTGGCCTGCAGAGCTCCACCAACAACACAGCCCCGGTGAGATGATCATGAACTGGTCATGAACATTCATGAATAGCTCCCAGCGAGCAAAAGAAGTAAAAAAAACTTTGAAAAGACGTCAGGTAAGCATTTTGAAACAACATTGAAAATACATTGTATTTGTTACTTGTTTCAACGTAACAATTTCAACATATTTCCAACGTTAGACTTCCATATTGTTTCTATGTGTAACAGTGTTGAAACTGCCCAGCTCGGGGACCGAACCACCAACCCTGGCATCGTGATGCCTGAGTGCTACGCATCTAGCCAAAGAGTCGACTCCTTGGCCAGAGTAGTAATCACTCCAGTCCGTCATACACACACCCGGCTACATACTCCCCTCTCAAATATCTGCTCGTCCCCGAGCAGCCTTCAACACACTCGTGGGTTAACTTCTCCTGCCTGCCTTTTACCGCAACCCTATCCCCAGTGTTCTGTACTGAGGTCAGGCCTATTGGTACTGCATTACCGGTAAGGAAAACCGTTATTGGGCGCCAATGTAACAGTGTTGAAACTGCCCAGCTCGGGGACCGAACCACCAACCCTGGCATCGTGATGCCTGAGTGCTACGCATCTAGCCAAAGAGTCGACTCCTTGGCCAGAGTAGTAATCACTCCAGTCCGTCATACACACACCCGGCTACATATGTCACAATTTACGTCACTGCCACATTGTTTCAACGTCATGTTTCTACATAGAAGTACATTTCAATTTTAATCCAATATTTTCGGCACGAACAGGAAGTATATATTTTTCGATCGATCATGAGTCTTTCGCCCTAACGATGACGCCAAGCAAGCTTACGTCTAAATGACTCTAGATAACTGGCTATTTTTATTATGATGGTGATATGTGGCCACCAAGTGAGTGATTATGCAGTGATGTCCAGCCCCACCTAGTGATTATTAGCGAAGCTATAGGCCTACATGCCGTCATATTAACTTGTATCGCATGTTTTTCGCCGATTTCTCAGTCAATTAATTCTCAACCGAATTTTATGAAAATTTGCAAGGACATTTTTCAGGTCACGCGGCGACTACCGATAATTTTTTGTTGGAAAATATTGTAGAGCTAAAAAGTTAGAACATCTGGCATGTAATGCAATTCAGGGCTGAAAACAAACTTTAATTTAACCAGTTTAATGGGTTTATGGAGGGACGTCGTAATTACTATTTTACTACAGTAACATGTCAAATGGTGAGACTTTTGAACTGTAGAATAGTTTGATAGTTTGAAAAAAAATTCACGGTAGTCACGGCGTGACTCGAAAGTAGTCCTTGCAAAATTTCATAAAAATCACTTAAAAATTGACTGATAAATCGGCGAAAAATATGTGATACAAGTTTATGTGACATCGGGTATAGAGCTGTGCTGTGTATAAATTCTCGCAAAAATCGGCGCCCCCCACCCGTCTGTCAATTTCTGGATCCGCCACTGGACTCCGTGAGTAGAATGTGGTATAAATGATTTCGTGTACCATACAGAATGTACTTCTTTGTGAATGGTAATGAAGGGGGGTGTACAATTGAAACTCTTTCCCTTGATACTGCTCCTATTTACCAACAAAATGATCTCAAGTATCTTATCGTAATTGGGCTATCGTTGGATCACTAACATCAACCGACGCAGGAAAAAAGGGCAGATCTTCTCGTTGGGAGTGATGTTTACTTGGTAACGGGTTAGTAAGGTACTTAATGTTATTTAAGGGTTTTAAGGGTATGAAAGGGATGGTAAGGAAATTCAAGGGTAGGCTACTAAAGTATGTGGGTGTAGGCCTACTTACAGTTATTTAAAGGTACTTAGTGATAACTAAGATTTCTTTCCACTGGGCACACGACGTTGTTGCGACGTTGAATCAACATCAATGACGCTGTTTCAACGTCGCAATAACGTCATGAGGGTTTTAAGGCTTTTAAAGGTACTTCCCAACGAGAACACAACTTTGTTGGGACTTTGAATCAACATCAATGACGCTGATTCAACGTCGCAACAACGTCGTGTGCCCAGTGGGTTACGTTTTCTATGGGTACGTTTTTAGATTCAAGGGTATCCAAGGGTTTTAAGGGTATTTATGGTTTGTAAGGGTACTTGGCGGGTTTGTAATGTTTTAATGTTTTTTAAGTGTACTGTACTATATTTAAACTTTTCAAAGGTATGTAATGGTTTGTACGTTTACATATCCTTAAAACCCCTCGGGTATCCTTAATTCCCCTAATTAACCTTATATACTCTTAAAACACTTCAATATCATGAAAAAAAAACATCCAATACCCTTAAAACCCCTTAAGTATCTTTACATACTTTACAAGCGCCTAAATACCATTAAATCCCCTTACAAACTCTTACATATGCTTAAGCACCGTTCAAATAATTAAGTAACATTAATACCCTTTGATTAAACCCTACAAACCCTTAGATACCCTTACGTACCTTTAGAATCTTTGAATACCCCTAAATATAATTAAGTAACCGTAAAAAACGCATGTACCCTTAAGTACCCTTCCACCCTTTGATACCCTTAAACCACTCAAATATCATGACATACCCTTAAAAACCTTACAAACCCTAGAATACCCTTAAATTCCCTTACAAACTATTACATAACCTTAAAAGTTTTAATTATCATCCGTACTCTTAGAAACTCTTAAGTGCCCTTACAAACCTTTAATGCCTTTAAATATAATTAAGTACATTTAGTAAACGCAAATACCATTGAATACCCCTATAAACCCTTACATACCATTAAATATAACTAAGTACCCTTTAATATCTGTAAGTAACCTTACATACACTGAGTAACATTACAAGCCCTTATATATCATAAGGTAACCTTCAACACCTTACGTAATCTTACATATCATTAAACACCCTTACATACTCGTACCTACCCACTACTACTATTAACTCTATTAAGGGGTCGAGCGTGTAATGTAGATCACATGGGGTTACCTGCATTACATAACAACCATTGACGTGGATTTGTGGGGCGTAATTGTGGATCCGGGGCGTTGTGGGTCGAAGGTTGTGAGTCGAAGGTTGTGGGTCGAGCGGTTAATGCGGATAACCAATGCAACAAATAGACAAACGTCTTGATTTTAATGCTGAATCCACAGGCGCTAGCAGACATGAAAGAGTGTTATTTTCATTTCGGCTATGTCACAACAAAAATTCTAGAACTGAAATATTGATTCTTGATCTCACTGTTAAGTCGACTGTCAGTAAAGCATGTAGAAGAAAATTTTGCTTATATGTTGGTTACATGTCAACCAAAATCCCACATACAAACAATGTATTGATCTAAACATTGAACAGATCACATTGGCAAGATCACAACCAAAATGCTAAGTAGACTCAACATATTGGCTTCAGCGTTAAAGCCACAGTAAGTATAGTGTATGTGGAAACGATGGTGTTTTTATATCATTTTCGTTCCTACCAAAATTCAACATAAAATCAATGTCTTGATTTAAACATTGAATAGACAGTCAGTATTAGACGCTGGATGACGTTGTTTTCGCGTCGATTACACAAATTCTACGTAGACTCAACATCCTGAATTCAACATTGAAGCGACAGTTAGTAGTGTGGAAAAGATGGTGTTTTTACGTCAGTTACGTTGCAACTAAATTTCAACATATAATCAATGTCTTGATTTAAACATTGAATAGATGTTTAGAATCACGTTGGTTATATCGCAACCCGAATTCTACGTACACTCAACATTTTTATTTCAACGGTGAAGCAACAGTCAGTATTGTACGTAGAACAAACAATGTTTTTACGTCAATTATGCTGCGACAAAAATTCAACATATAATCAAGGTATTGATCTAAACATAGCATAAACGGTCAGTATGAGACGTTGAAAATATATTGTTTTTACGTCGCTTATGTTGCAACTGAAATTCCAAGTATAAACAACGTCTTCTTTAAACGTTTTAACTGGGTCAGTTTAGGACGTAGAAAAAACGTTGTTTTTATGTCTGTGACGTCGGAACCACGATCCAACGTTGGAACAATGTTGCAATGCGCGCTGGGTTCATGAATGTTCGTGAACAAAAAACAATGAACGTTCATGAACGTTCACTAACGTGTTTATGAACGGTTCATAAATATTCTTGAATGACAAATGAGACTTTGTGCAGTAACTTATTCTGTGCATGAACTCTCACTTTGTTCATGAACATGGGTTGTTCATGAACGTTGATGAACTCATGAACCAAGGCTAGTGCATGAACGACAATGAATTCAACAAATTCATGAACCAGACAGTTATTGAACATTCCTGAACGTTCATTAAATGTTTTCATGAAGTATGTTCTTGAACAACAAATGAGACATTCATGAACTTCATGAACTGTCAACCTAGTTCTTGAACGGCCAAAAACTAAAATAATCCACGAACCAGATAGTTCATGAATATTTATGAACGTTCATTAAATGAGTTAATGGACTGTTCATGAATGTTCCTGAACATCAAATGAGACATTCGTGAACTGGTAACCTGAAGTTCAGAACATATTGTTCATGAAATTGAGGTTGTTCAATAATGAACCAGATTAGCCAGCAACACTTAAACTAAGTTCATGATGTTCACAAACTAAGTTCGTGTGGATGTTCATGAATGTTCACGAATTGTTAATGAAGATTCATTAACTTTTCAGTCTTTTGACCTGTAAAATACATATCGGGCATTAGATTTTTATGAGGTTACTTCTTACCTAAACAAAGCAAGCTAATTAAGCTTCATTTTGTTAATTACAAAAAAATCGCCTCTCCGACAGTATTAACATAACTGAACAGAAAACTGACCAACTAATCTTTTTTAAATATTATATATTCTATGGTTGATAATCTAACTCAGATTGTTTCAATTTGCTAATTAATTAGTTAATTACCCATTTCGTAGTTGACACCATTCTCGCCATGGTAATTAGGTTGTTATTCACCATACTTCATGAACTTTCATGAACAAACCATGAACTAAATTGAGATTTCAAACTCAAAACAATTTATCACAGTTCATGAAACTGCATTTTCATGAACTAGCCTTAAACCGAATTAGGACTCAAGTTCATAATAATTCATCAAAGTGTGAACTTTAACGAACAACCATGAACTAAATAATGAGCCTAATCAAGTTCATAGTAATTCATTAAAGTTCATGAAACTCTCTCATGGATTTTCATGAACTAGCTATGAACAGAATTAAGACTTATCAAGTTCATAATAATTCATCGAAGTTCATTATTTTTAACAAACAACCATGAACTAAATGATGAGATTAATCAAGTTCATAACAATTCATCACAGTTCATGAAATGGTCCCTCATGAACTTTCATGAACTAGTCATGGACCCAATTAAGATTATCAAATTCATAGTAATTCCTTAAAATTCATGAAACTCTCTCATGAACTTTCATGAACAAGGTATGAACTGAATTAAATCTACCAAGTTCATGAAAATTCATGACTGTTCATGAACCTCTCTATTTGAACTTCGTGAACTAAATCATGAACAACATTAGTTCATTAATATTCATGATTTGTCATGAACTGTTTTTGATGAACAGTTCATGAACACAGTTCATAAACTGGCTTGATGAACCATTGATGAATGCTCATGAATGTTCATGAACATTTATCAATGTTCATCACTTCATGAACTTCAACTCACCGGGGAAGGTCTAAAATCTACAATGGTCGGCTTTGGCAGCCATTTATTAAAATCTAAAGTGGCAGCCATAATCTAATATAGCCGCCATAATACAAAATGGCCGACATTACGTAATTGATTATTACTTCATAATCCAAAATGGCCCACATAATTGATTATTATGCCATAATCTAATATGGCCGAAATAATTGGTTATTACATCATAATTTAAAATGGCCGCCTTACCTAAGTCTAGGATGGCGGACAATTGATTCTACACAGAAATTTGTGGAATACAAGATGGCTGCCATTTTAATTACGGCCTTCTTGTTATGGCCTTCTTGTTATGTTATGGTCATGAAAAGGACTGGGATGCTAGTGTACCTCTATTCTTATTTGATGTACACGATAGTGTACAGGAAGCACTTGGATTCACCCCGTTCGAATTGGTATTTGACCATAAAAAGAGTGCTCAATTGAGAGGTCAATTGAGAGGTCAATGAGAAATGGTTAACCACAGACAAGAGTGTTGACCTGAGTGTGACGACGAGAGTGTGACGACCATTAAAGAAAGATTGTGGGGGGCATGACAGCTTTCCAAAAACATTTATCTGCATCGCAGACAGGTATGAAAACCTGGTATGACCGTAAGGCGGTGACGCTTACCTTTAATGAGGATGATGATGTTTTGGTTCTGTTGCCAAACCATGGCAACCCATTTAGTGCTTCTAACTTTGGGTCATATATTATTCTGGAGAAAATTGATGATCTAAATTGCATAGTAAAAACGCCGGATAGATGAAAGCCTAAACCAATGTGTCATGTCAACATGTTAAACCATATTATTCAAAAGATAAGTTAAACGTTGTTCTTGATCAATGCCCAGTGCATACAGTAAGTAAATCTGAAGCGCCCTCTGTTGACTTTAATATAAATGAATGGTGTTATTCGATACAAAACATCCAATTATTATCCCAAATAACACTTAACAGCACAGCAGCAGGCTGAAAGGAAATCTCTGCTCAGAGAATATAAATATGTTTTCAGTGATACTCCTGGTCGCACAGATGCGATAAACATTGAACTAACAAATAATCACCTAATTAAACAACACCCGTATCATATGGGCCCAGTGAAGCAAGAGGCTATATCTAAAGAAATTAAGTATATGCTTGAGAATAATATAGTTGAAAAATCCAAAAGTCCATGTTCTTCTCTTTGTATATTGGGCGGTGGCCCTGGTGCAGTGGCTAAAGCTGTCGTAAAGATTCAATATTCAAGAGGTAGTGTGCTCGACCTCAGACCACCAGGGCGCGAATTTCGAATCATGTGTCTGGAGGGCAGTGTCATATCATTCATCTCACCATCCTCAGGAGGTTCTCCTGGCCTGGTTTAGCCTTTATGTAAACAAAGGTGGACTAAGCCCTAATTCATTTCATTTCCTTGTACATTAATTCCGAAGCCAGACGGATCATTTCGATCATTTTGATTATAGAAAAGTAAAAACTAAGAGTGATATTTTTCCTATTCACTGGATAGATGATTTAATAGATAAAATGGAGAATTCAGGTTACATAAGTAAAGTTGTTAACAGGGTACTGTCAATTTCCCCTTACCCCTAATGCTACCTGGAGGGTTATATCAATATAAGTAATGCCATTCAGCTTAAAGAATACGCTTAGCACCTATCAACGCATGATGACTCATGATATGGAAAGTTCAGAAAATACTGATGTGTATATTGATGACGTAGCTGTGTACAGTGACAATTGGCAGTGACAATTGACATGGCCATTTAAAGTTTATTCGTGCATTACTTGAAAGACTTTCATTGTATAAACTCACTGTAAATTTGATAAAATGTGAATTTGGACAGGCCAGTTTTCTACCTCGGTCATATTGTAGGTCAATAGGCGTGCAGCTGGAGGGGCAAAATTTCGATTTTAATGCTCATTCATGTACATCTAGCTATTTCTAGCTATGCCTGCTGTGGAAATGCCACTGGCTGCGTTATTGGTGAAATTTCAGTTTGAAGACACCTACCCTCAGAAAATAAATACAAATCGTTAACAACAAAAATAGTCATACAAAGCTGATCTAACACGGAAATGGTTAGTGCTCTGAGGTTCTATAGTACTTTTTGGCTTCCTTAGGGTTCACATATGTTATTTCCGTCGTATGCCAGATTGGCGTGCTTGAACATTTTTCACAATTGGCATAAATCCAAGATGGCCCCATTTTTACTAAAAATAGCATTAATTGTGACTTACTTGGGTGTTTTTTGCATTTTTGTTTGGTATTAAAACCGTTTTAAAGTTGCTGAATATTATTGATAGAAACTAATTAAGAAACAGATCTATTTAAAGGCCAAGGTCATGTCCAATGTGAACATCATGGATATATAAACCCACCGGCGGGAGGTTTAGGTTTTTGGTCAGATTGATTGGTTTGTGTGTCCATCGGATTACGTAAAAAGTAATTGATGGATTTGCATGAAATTTTTGCCAGAGGTAAGTCCCGGGCAAAGGCACAATCTGTTAGATTTCGGGGATGATCAGGATTACGATTCAAATCCAGGATCCGCATTACCATCCAGATCGAGGATCCGGATTACGATCAGTATATCAAGATCGCACGGATTTACATGCAATTTTTAGGGATGATCCAGATTACGATACGAATATAGGACACTAACCCGCAAAAAAACAAAAAAAACATTCACAATAAAAATATTTATTATTCAACAGCAAATTATTCTACAACAGCAATTTTGTTTAATAAACAAGAAAACAATATACTGACTAGTTTACCATACTTCAACCTATCTTGTATCTAAAAAATTAAGCATCATTATTTAAATTTTACCATAATAACTGTCATAATTAACAAGTGCATAATTGAGAAAAAGAACGCACCACTGAAAAGATAACACGCATAACTATGCTATACAGTTATAACACATATGATAAATGTACTTTTCTTTTAGGCTGCAAAAGTATGATACATGTACCGGTACGTGAAAATGAAACAGCAAGTACAATTTCGACATAATCAGATACTGCACCCATGTTTGTCGTATACATGGTATTAAAGCTGATTGCGTGTGAATATTGTAGTCATTATATTACAATGTACTTCACTTTGATATTAGATACCTTAATTAACCTATATAATTATGAAAAAACAATACATACGATTATTATAACTCACTTTAGATAATCCAGATAGTTTTCGGTGAGACATAGCTTATTATATTCAATATTATCAAGCATATTACAGCATTTTAAAAATGCGATATTATTCTAATATATAACAGGCCTATCAAATAGGCTCATGTCACACCTTTACTAAATAAATCAAACCTTCCTGTTAATAACCTCAAAAATTATAGACCAGTCTCCAATCTAAGTTTCATTTCTAAAATTATTGAAAAAAAAAATTCCAACCGTTTACAAGCTCACATAAACTCTAACAAATTGAACAATACAATGCAGTCTGCTTACCGGGAATTCCATTCCACTGAGACAGCCCTGTTAAGAGTTCACATGACATCTCAGTTTCTCTTGACAAGGGCCATGTCACAGCTTTGACTTTACTTGATTTGTCTGCGGCGTTTGATATCATCAACCACAACACTCTAACAGATAGACTAGCTGAGTGGTATGGTGTCTCTGGTATGGCTTTGGCTTGGTTTAAATCCTACCTTTGTGGCAGGCAGCAAAAAATTAAAATTGACAAATCTTTTTCTGACTCTAGTTTGCTCGAGCATGGAGTGCTGCAGGGTTCTGTACTTGGCCCTCTGTTTTTCAGTTTGTACACCGCTCCTCTAAGCAGCATTATTTTAAGTTATGGATTGAGTCATCACTTATACGCCAATGATACACAAATTTACATCTCCTTAACGGGTGACACAGCTACTGAGTCATTAAAAATGCTTCAGAGCTGTATTACCGGGGTATCTGCTTGGAGGGCTCAATCCAAACTAAAACTCAATCCTAGCAAGACTGAGTTTCTTCTCATTGGCTCTAAATTGCAAAGGGAGAAGTTTATTAACCTTTTCCCCCTTGCGGTGTTGGACAATGAGATGAATCCAGCAGATTCCGCAAAAGAATTTGGGTGTCCTTTTTGACAGTGGTTTGAATTTTCGTCAGCACATTTCACAGGTGTCCAGTTCCTGTTTTTATCACATTAGAGATCTTAAACGCATCAGAAAAAGTCTACCTCTAGCTTTAGCAAAACAAATTGCAGTGGCACTGGTGACAAGCAAACTGGACTACTGTAACTCATTATTACACGAAATTCCAGCTGAAGATCTACAGAAATTACAGCGTGTTTAGAACTGTTTAGCAAGAAGCTCCTCGTTTCAGTTGCTCTATTCCTCTATTAAAATCATCACATTTGCTTCCAATCAAGTTTAGAATACAATTCAAAATATGTACTTTTGTATTTCGTTGTGTCAATGATGGTCAGCCATCTTATTTATCTAACCTTCTTTTTTCTGCAGACTCTGTAAAACATCTGCGATCAAACAATACAAATAAACTCAAAGTACCACGTATCAGAACTAAGTTCGGTTTGCGTGCCTTTTCTGTTTCTGGTTCTACTCTCTGGAATTTTTTGCCTGCATACCTTCGTGTAGCTAAAAATATTTCCTCTTTAAGAAAACTGTTAAAAACGCATTTCTTCCATCTGGATTTTCCACCCTAGCCCTCTGCGTCCCGGCTCCCTGATGACGACCATGCTTATTTCCCTCGACTCTTCTTTGGAATTTGATAAGGATGGATTGCGCCTCTGAGCTCGGCCCCCGAGGAGTTAGGCACTAAAGAAGTTTTCATTTCATTCATTCATTCATTTATGATTACAGTATAATAAATGATGGAACCTCATGATGATTATAAATATATATTCTTAATAAATAAGTGTGAAATGTGTGGCATCGTCCCATATCAATGATTGTACTAGGATTATATTGTTTGATTAATGTCAACATTACTATCTTCCACCGGCGATATTAAGTAATTCCTACATAGATAATAGGCTGCACACGAACATAAACAAATGCACGGAAGCATTTACATTCAGGTAGCATTTACATCCCGTTGAACACATTTGTCTATGACTACAGTCACATTTCTGAGTATTAATCAAATGTGATGCAGATTGAAAAAGTAGACAGGTACCGATATTCCACTATCCTGTATCCATCCAAAGTCAATAGGTGAACCTAAGTCTGGGTATCTTAAGTGCATGTTTCTGTACTCTTGCTTGCCATAGATACTGCTCGTTTGACATGATCAGGAAAAGTAGCTTCACATTGAGGAAGTTTTAGCAGAACCTTTAAATTGGTATGTAGACTTTGTAAGCACTTTCATAACAATTTCCCCCCAATCCATACATCACAGATACTGTATCACAACCTGTAAGGGAGTGTATTTCAGGAAAAATGTCACAATGAGTATCGTCCAGGTTACTACATATATCGTGCACAGGTGTGTACCTTCGTTTGTCTGCTGTTGTTGTGATATTACCAGTGTGAACCCAGAATTCGGCTGCATATATTTGTATTAGTGTACATCCGTACATCAGTATCTGGAGAATTGATGATTAGGCCTAATACCCTCATTTCTATTTGATTCCGCAAAATTTTGTCGGAAGAAACAGCATAATATAATTTTACTATCTGAGTCTTCATGTGAGCTGAACAGATCGTGTGCTTTCACGATGCCATCATGTGTTATTCTGAGAACTTCTTCATTTCCACTACATACGAGACAAGGTATTCTCTTGGTGTGTGTGTGTGAATTATTCACAAGCAACTGAGAAGTATTGGCATAGATAATGAATGAGATTCTGTTTATTCTCAGATACATTCAAGAACTTCTTCCACGGTGGAATTTGACGAGTACCATTGTAAACTATCTGGACCTGATCGGGCCTGCCCGACATGTTTTTACAGAAAAGTCAAAAGTATACCTGTCAAACACCGCTATAATGGTGTCTGCAACAATAAATTGTTTCATCAGAACACTGACATAGAGCTTGGCCAGATCGTTCAATTTTTTTAAATTGTTGACATTAATGCCTTGTACGAAAGCCATTACATCATTGATAATCACTGTGTTGATCGGATTTATTGGTATATCTTTTAATGTAGACGTTGCACTCCCCAGCATAGCAACAAGTTCAGATTTAAAATGTGTGCACATCTTAATGGAACAAGCTAATAAGTAAAGCTTCATTGGATGACCCATGATACTTTCTAAAGTACCATCTTACCGACATTCTCAGAGAACTAAAGCTCTTCGAAATACATTAAGAACAGCGACATTATTACCACTTTCGTTTTCTTTTTACTATCAGCAAATGTTGTTAAAGGTGTTCTCTCAATTGGGCTATAAAAACTGTTATTGGATTCATCAAGTGACAGTGTAGATTTAGTTTCTCCTGTCCGACGTCAACTGAGTTTATTAGGTTTGGATTACTATTGAAAACTGAATACCTGCTGGTGTTCTTTCTTCAATAATCCGAGCGTGTTCTGCACCCTGTTTCAGTTTTAATGACTGTAGTAATGCATGTTCTTTATCCTTTAACTGGTCTTCAGTATATTCAGCATCTATCTTAGCTTTAACATACTGTCCTGTAATATGTGTTACCAGGGACCACCGCATGACTGCCGGATTCTTGTGTGTGTTATTCCAACAATGCCACCATCGCTCTTTGAATATTTCATGACAGTTTCGTATGACAGCTAAATCCGAACTTATTCCGCGAAAAGGACTAGAAGACTGATAAACATTGAATTCTAGAATATAGACGGGAAGCCATTTTGAATAGTTACGTTTATTAACGGCAAACAGGTATGGCAACATCATAGTCGGCAAGACGAATGCTGTTTCCAATCACCTAACCTTTCAGCATTATATATCAGAATTTCAACAGCATTGATATATGCATTCCGGTATTTGAATGTCGGGGATTTCGTGCAGCCTGCTTCATTGAATATATTTAGAAGTGGTTTTAGTGCGTCAACAATGCTGTTACTTAAATTAGCTCTAGAACTTCCTCATGGATGTCTATGTTTTTTCCCCACAGGAACCTGCACATCAAGGAGTTTATTCCAAAGTTCTATATATATAGTATGGGCTTTCTGTTCACACCACTTAAAGAAGGAAATCATTAGGTATCTCATCATCGCTTCGTAGACAAATGTCAACCCACGAACTGCTCTCTTATATTGTTTTCCAGAAAGCATTTGGTTAACACTGGCATATGCATAGACGTCAGAGTCAATTAAAATGTCACGCAAACCACCAACCCCCCCCCCCCCCCCCAACCCCCCACAAGTCACCATCTTAATGACTGAGATAAAACAACATTGTGTGTGAAATCCGTCAAACCTCGCTATATCGCCAGAACCTTATTCTGGTGAGCTACACATCACCTGCATTGCAATACTGTAAAATTGCTGATCAATCTTTTGAACGGAATACGGCTGATAAAACGAAACTTCTTTATTACTGTATAAACTGTAGACATGGTCCAGCGATCAGGAGGCATATTAGAGTATTGGACCAACGGGTGACTGTCTATGACGCTGCCCTAACAATAAAACAGCATTAGGGCAATTTCCCGTGTTTGAAATAATTTTTGACATGTTTTATCAATTGGATCCCAGTCAAAATAACACGAAAAAAAGGTGATACACTAATTGTTTCTATTTGTAATACAGTCGTTTTAATGTAAATATATATTTCCCATTTGTTACATTGAAATTGACGTTGCGACCTTGAAATTGACCTCGAATAATCAGAATAAATGGTATCAGAAATTAATTTCCAGTCGAAATCACATTGAAAAGAGGTATTACACGTGTTTTAATTTGTATTTGTTAAATTGCATATCTTCGCTTTCTTTACCTTGACCTTGAAATTGACGTTTTGACCTTGAAAATGACCTTGAATATAATCATATATGACCATAAATTGATTATTCTGTCAAAAACACATCAAAATGAGGTATTACAGCTTTTGCTATTAGAATCACATTTTTGTATTTTGACCTCTTAATCTCAAAAATGACCTTAGATCATCATACGAATATCAGAAATGTATTCCACAGTTAAAATTACACGAAAAAGAGGTATTGCACATGTCTATATCTTTATTTGTCGAAAATTCATATATAAAAAAGTATGCTCCCTGAAAAAAGTTTCGACCATCTTGAATTTATGCAAATTAGGCATCCTTCGGCCAATTGAATTTTGGAAAATTTTTACTATTTTTTCTCTGGATGATGCTGAACTGATTGGTAATTGTTTTTAAACTTTTGCAAATTATGGTGTGCCTGGGCGTCCTTTGCCATAAAATGACGGAGCTATTATAATCATCAATTATTTAACACCCCACCTGTCTTTAACCCTAATTTTCACAACTTTTGTAGATAGCCACACCATCGGAAGGAAGACTAAATTTCCTTTCAGATAAACCTTGATGTGGCCATGTACATAGATGAGCATTAAACTCCTTTTGGGCTCCCAGTTGCACGCCTAGGCAAGGTTGCACCAAATAAAGCCAAGGCGCAAGCTATCTTTGACTTTCCAAGCCCTACCAAAAAATAGAAATAACCGATATCTGGGTATGGCTGTATACTACATAATTTTTTTCAACTGTAGTGTATCCTCTGACTGACCAATTAATAGAGAATACATCTCTTACTTGGGGGATGACTGTCAGCAAGCATTCGATAAAGTGAAAGCTATGCTTATAACAGAACCAGTTCTCGCTGCCCCATCTTTCAATAAACCTTTCAAATTGTATGTTGACGCAAGCGACGTCGGTATTAGTTCTAAGTGATAAAAATGATGCAAACCACCCTGTATCATTCTTTTCCCGTAAATTGAACGTATTTTCTACTATAGAACAGGAAGCGTTAGCGCTATTGTCTGCACTTCAACTTTTTGAGGTTGATGTACGTTATCCCCGTCATAAAAGTCAATTCACACCACAATCCACTGTCATTTGTACAAAAGATAATGAACAAAAAAACGACGACTGCTTAGATGGTGCCTGACACTACAAGAATATGATATCGACATTGTGCATATTAAAGGAAAGGACAGTGTCATTACATAAAGGCAGAACGCTTTACTATAGTAACAATAGATGTGTGACAAGATCAGCTATTGTGGCATTACATAAAGGCAGAACTCTTTACTATAGTAACAATAGATGTGTGACAAGATCAGCTATAGTGTCATTACATAAAGGCAGAACGCTTTACTATAGTAACAATAGATGTATGACAAGATCAGCTATTGTGTCATTACATAAAGGCAGAACGCTTTACTATAGTAACAATAGATGTGTGACAAGATCAGCTATGGTGTCATTACATAAAGGCAGAACGCTTTACTATAGTAGCAATAGATGTGTGACAAGATCAGGTATAGTGTCATGACATGAAGGCAGAATACACTCTGCTACAGCAACAATATATGTGTAACAAGATCAGCTATTGTGTCATTACATAAAGGCAGAACGCTTTACTATAGTAACTATAGATGTGTGACAAGATCAGCTATAGTGTCATCACAGGAAGACAGAACACACTCTGCTCTTGTAACAGTAGATGTGTGACACAATCACTTTTCTAAATAAGCTGTTTCCCTTTATTAACGGTAATCATATGTGATATTTAAAGCTGCTTATAATCGTGATTTCTCCATATAAATAATAAACTAATTACGTTTTTTTGAAGAAAATTTACCTTCTGCGACTGCACAAAAATTGTGTCACGATCCATTAGAATATTTATTATTTGAGCATGTCACATAATTATATTTTTTATTTAAATGTAAAGGTGGTATAAAAATAATTATTCCCATGGTTTCCACCACTTAAACCTGAATTAGTTTGTTTTCTATTAATTAAACTGATTTAATTTTGTTTAGCTTTTTTTTAAGATTTGTTGTTTTTCATTCCAGATGTCCTGACATTATAACTATATAAATGTGTGATCTAACCGTCCATGTTTTGTTTCTAATTCAAGATGTCTTGACACTTAATCTATGATCTAACACGTGTGACATAGGTACATTATCCAATGATCTAACAGGTGTGACATAGGTTTATTTTATTGTCTTGACAATTAGCCTATGATCAAACAGGTGTGCCATGGGTATATTAACCTATGATCTAATATGTGTGACATAGGTATGTTAACCTATGATCTAACATGTGTGACATAGGTATATTTTAATGTCTTGACAATTAACCTATGATCTAACAGGTGTGACATAGGTATATTAACCTATGATCTAATATGTATGGCGTAGGTATATTAACCTATGATCTAACAGGTGAGACATTAGTTTATTAACCTATGATCTAACATGTGTGACGTTGGTTAATTTAATATCAATCCGTGGATTGATAATCTAGTCTTTGCCTTGAAGTACAATGGGTGTATTTTGCAATGTTTCCACTATGCCAAACGGGAATAAAAGTATTAAAAAACAGCGCGTGTTTTCATCAATTTCTCAATCAATTTGCATCTGATTGCCATGAAATGGGTTTACTAAACTATGATATAACATGTGTGACATGGGTTCATTAGACTATGATCTAATATGTGAGACATAGGTATATTAACCTGTGATCTAACAGGTGTGACATGGGTTTATCAACCTATGATCTAATATGTGTGACAAAGGTATGTTAGCCTATGATCTAACATGTGTGACATAGGCACATTTTAATGTCTTGACAATTGACCTATGATCTAACAGATTTGACATAGGTATATTAACCTATGATCTAATATGTATGACGTAGGTATATTAACCTATGATATAACAGGTGTGACATGGGTTCATTAGACTATGATCTAATATGTGAGACATAGGTATATTAACCTGTGATCTAACAGGTGTGACATGGGTTTATCAACCTATGATCTAACATGTGTGACATATGTATATTAACCTATGATGTAACATGTGTGACATAGGTATATTAACCTATGATCTAACATGTGTGACATAGGTATATTAACCTATGATCTAACATGTATGACATAAGTATATTAACCTATGATCTAACATGTGTGACATAGGTATATTAACCTATGATCTAACATGTGTGACATAGGTATATTAACCTATGATCTAGCATGTGTGACATTGGTTTATTTCAAATCAATTAATGGATTGATAATCAATTCTCTGCCTTAAAATTCAATGGGTGTATTTTGCAAATGCTTCCACTATGCCTAGCGTCTTTTCATCAATTTTTGGATCAATTTGCATCTGATTGCCATGAAATTGCTATTGTCTAATCTTGCGACAACTACACCAAAAATTGTTTGCTGCATAATGTTTACTGCAAGATGGCGTCCTAGTTGGCCACCAAATCATATTTTAGCCTATAACTTCTAAACCAAAAGAGATCATGATTTTAGTTTCTAGACCATGATTTTCAGGGTTAACGATTCCATTTCTGGCCATTAAAAAAAGTATCTGAATGAAAAAAATCAAGGCTAAATGTGATGAAATTTCGGCTAGTCTACCCAAATTCTATTTTTTCTCACTTGATTTTGTCACAAGTTTTTAGTCTTGTCCTATAGCCTTGGCAACGTACCCATAAAACAGCTGTAGTCATATCAAAGAGAGGAGTGAGCCTTGGGAATAATAGTCCCTATCAACTGTGATATCATCAAGGTCTGTGGCAGATCCACAGTAGGCCTACATATACCTTTACTAGGCTTGACACTGACTAGGCCTATTGTATTCTAGTTTGTTTTAGATAATGATTGTTTGAAAACGTAGTTAAAATTCATTAAAAGTGTTATTTTCTCACTGCATAAATATGATCAGTCTGAAAAATACTAATTGGCCAATAAAATATGAAAGAAAAATAATTATCAGAATATCAGACCAATAGTTGTTTTTTTGTATGAAACTCGGTTATAAATAGTAATATGTGATATGTACCATACCCAGATCCACATTAAAACTGACCAACCAGGATCGCATGTTTTTCGCTGATTTCTCTGTCAATTCTCAACAGCATGAAATTCAGCTAATACTATTTCTCAAAAGAATCCCAACAACCCTGAAAATGATAGTGGGAAAATCAGCGAAAATTATGTGATCCTGATTAATTATGAATTTGGCTATAATTTGTATTTGAAATTAGAATACAATAATAATTTTCTTGTTCTACATACTACGGATGGTTCAAGCAATATTTGAATAAAAGTAAATGATTATTTGACTACCAAAACACTAGTATAGGCACCAAAATCATTGTTCTATGTTGCTTAGTTAATTATTAGTCTCGAAATCAGTTCTGATAAACATTTTGGTTAGAAGCAAACGACCTGTAGAATTTTGTCCCATGGGCATATACATCCCTCATTTGTGTGATCATCCACTTGGTAATTAACTCAGGGGTCAAATGAGGTCAAATTAGTTCAGGTCATGAGAAAACATGAGACAATAAGCGATTTTATCTACATACTGGTTTAAAAATATATATTACGGGGCCCCTTATTATATGTATGTCTCCATCAATAAGCCGACGCCGTGCAGCTGTCGGCGACTGCGAGCACGGCAAAAAAAATGCCGAAAATGCCTCAACCCCCTGCTTTCTTATTTTATTTTCTGTAAAAGTACGGCTAGTGGATATATCCAAATATATATTCATTTTCGAAGATGGCGCCTAACTTTTCTTGTGAGCACTCCAACCTTAACCAATGCACCGATATGCGAGATGTTTGATGCAAATGAAAAATCCTACTATGGCCGAGATTTTGAATGAAGCCCATCAACCACAAGGGCCTTAATGTGGTGATAGAGGAAACTGGTAGGGGGTGCGATAGGCAATTTAAAAAATGTGTTTAAAAAATTATTAGAGTAGCCTCCTAAGCTATTTAAAACGTATGAGTGTTTCATTTTCAAAGAAGAGTTATTATTGAAATAAAAGTAGTTGATTTAGAGATTGACATAGACTGGGATATGAATTGGAGATATATGTATGGAAGGGATTATAAATGCAGTTTTTTTCTATTACTTTGGAGATTTGAAGTCATCCTAATGGTCAACAGGTCAATGTCAAATATGATTTAACATATATGCTAGAAAAAACCCCACGTATAATACAGTAACAGTAGCAGTTTATTAGACCAAAGGCATTACAAAGTACCTATTAGGCTACAGTAAATATACATACAATGCGGGGTGTTATGTATTTTGGAGGCGACATCAGTCCAATGCTAAAGTTTTTCTTAAAATGAAGGCATGATGCAGATACATTGCTAATTTTCTTAAAAGACATTTGTTATCAGTTGTCACTAGTTGTATAAATTTATCCAGATTAGGACGTACAAAATAATATTTCTTAATAAATTGTTTTCTCAATTCTATATAAACAGGGCAAATTAATACTAAATGATACTCATCTTCTAAATCCTGTCTTTGACATAAGTTACACAATCGCTCGTCAAAATACATCGTATGGGTGTGATTTGGAATGGTTAATCTAATTATGTTGGGTTTAAATTATTAAACATGCTCAAGGAGAAAAGATTAGGCGATGAGAAGGCATTCAAGGTCAACGCGGCGAGGCGCTAAAGAGCGACCTAAAAGCTTTAACTGCCGATAAGGAGGCGTTGGTGGACGATGAATATAGGCATTAGAGGACAATAAAGAGGCATTAACCTTTTGAGTGCCAGGCCTTGGGTTGGGGTTAGACTTTACAGGGGTACTAATCCAAGGTCATGTCAAGGTCATGTCAAAGTCATTTAAAGGCCAAGAAGCTAAAATAATGAATAATTTATTTTTTCAGTCTTTTGTTGCAAAGAAGTGCTCCACAAGGCTGCAGCTAGATTCAGATACAGATTCATTTATTTGATCAAAGAGAATAAGTACATAGTAATATAAAAGCAGTTGTATATATTATGATGATCAGGAGACCTCCACTAAGACCAAGCAATGGTCGCTAGCGTGGAGGCCACCTACATTACATTACATTTATATTACAGGTTTATTCGATATTTCAAGTACATATTAATGAAGGTGATGTTATCTCCCTGGCTATCACCTCAGTACTAAGATAGCTCGAAGACCGAGGCGACAGACAGGGAGCTATCATCAGACAATATAAACCAATATTGTGAATAGAAAAACTATTATATAGTAGTAGGCCTAAGTATCATAAAAAAGTTATTATAAAAAAAATGACTAATACATTTGAGAATTCAGTTGCAATAAATACTAGAACTTAACGGGTAAATTTGAACCTTCAAAAATAACACTCTATCAGACTGTAACATGTGTAAGGTATAGGCAATATGATAATTAAAAAGACGGAAAATTTGTTGTAATACACAAACATATATTATTAAATTGCGCTACAAACATAGCACCGAGGAATATGACAAATACTGTCGTAGCTGTTTAATATTGATGATTTAGCATAAGTCATGACTCCTTGCAAACTGTGAGTAAAAAACTTTTCCTTTATATTTGTTGGGCAGTTATTGATTGCATCGGGTATATTATATAATAAGCACTGTCTAGCAAATTCATGTTTTATACGACATTTATATAGATCTTGATACCTTGTATTATAATTATGTCCACTTGTCCTAAACTGGAGATTCAGAAAGAATGTGGGCAAAGTGTGTTTTAAGTATTTGTAGTATAATTTAAATTGCTGTATTTTAAAAATATCCTCTGCTTTTAAAATATGCAAGTTTTTAAATAGTGGATCAGTATGGGCAAACATTTTGTTTTTTGTTATAATTCGAATACATTTCTTTTGCAAGTTTGTTAGTTTGGATGGCTGGTGTCCCCAAACTATGAGCGAATAATTTATGTGTGGTAATAACAGTGAGTTGTAAAGCGTGATTAAAATATTTAAGGGTATATGATTTTTCAATCTTGCTAGGACGCCGATGATGCGTGATATTTTCAGGACAATGTGGTCTATGTGATCATTCCATTTCAATTGCTTATTGATAATTAAACCTAAGAAATTGAAGTTTTCGACGCATTCAATAACGTTATTGTCTATTTGTATTAATCGTATAGGTGTTTGTTTTCTTGCCGAACGAAAAACCATAAATTTGGATTTGGAAACATTAAGAGAAAGTTTGTTTACTTTAAACCATATTGAGAGTTTTGCTAGTCCTGCATTAATACTATCTTTATTATAAATAACATTCTTTGTTATTAGAGTCGTGTCATCTGCAAAAAGGATAAAATGAAAGAGATTGGAAGATTTATGTATATCATTCCTATAAATTAAGAATAGTAAAGGCCCCAAAATGGAACCTTGAGGTACCCCAATGGTTATTTTTAAGAAATTTGTGTCAGTATTATCATAATGTACATATTGTTGTCTATTTGTTGAATAACATTTTAATAAATTTATAGAATTACCTGTTAGTCCATAGCATTTTAATTTGTATAGTAATATATCATGGTCTAAGGTGTCGAAGGCTTTGGATAAATCAATGAATATAGCTACAGGTACCTCGCCTTTATCCATTTTAGATAACAACCTGTTTACTAGTTTTGGGGAGGCCAATTCCGTGGAATGACCCTTCCGAAAACCATATTGACTCTCGTAGAATAAATTTGAATCTTCAAAATATTTGTATAGTTGTTGATAAATTACTTTTTCAAAAAGTTTGGATATTGATGGTAATAGAGAAATGGGCCTGTAATTCGAAAATATAGATTTATCTCCCTTTTTGAATAATGGTATGACTTTTGCTATTTTTAATTTGTCAGGGAATATACCCGTTGTTAGCATTTGATTAACAATGAGTGTCATTGGTTTAACTAGGTTTAGTTTAATAGATTTAAGTAAGGTGTTTGATAACCCATCACATCCTGTACTATTTTTGCTATCTAAATCGTCTATCAGTTTGCTAACAAAATCTTCTCCTATGAGTTTAAAGGTCAAATTGTTATCATTTTGATTTATTAAATAGTTTTTTAAGTTATTTCTAGACGGGACGCAAATTTCTTTTGCCAGATTTGGTCCGATATTTGTAAAGAAAAAGTTGAATTTATTCGCAATACTAGTTGTACCTGTAACTACGGTATTGTCAATTTTGAAAATTCAGGGAAATTTACTTTTTTTCTTTTCTTGCATAACATTTCATTTATAGCTGACCAGCTTTTTTTTAAGTTACCTTTTGCCTTTTGAAAATTTGTAGTGTAATAATTTTTTTTGCCAATCTAATCGATTTTTTTAGTATGATATTATAATTTCGTAAATTTGTTTCTATTGTATTGTAATGAGGAGATTCATGTGGTGTTCTCCTAAGTGCCAAGTGTATTTTATTTTTGAATTTGATTGACTTTAAAATACCCGTTGTAATCCATGGCGTACTCTTGTGTTTGTATTTATTAAATTTAATTTTTTTATTTGGAAAATGTTTTTGTTTTAGTGCACTTATTAAGTCGTGTAATACATCATAATTATTGTTGGGATTGGATTCCAAATTCACATCAAGTAATTCCATAATATTGGAGCTTGAAAGTTCTTCTTTAAAATTCTGGATAGCAATGGGCGTTTGTTTATTGATTGTTATATATTTATGTGGGATAATGTTGACCGTTCTTAGATTTATTGACATGAAATATGGTTGGTGATCTGAAAATCTATCTACAAGAATGCCAGACTTAGATTTTAAAGATATATCTGATAATTTGCAAAGAAAATTGTCGATAAGTGTACCTGTCCTATGTGAAAATCGTGTAGGCAAAGTAATTTCAGGCAAAAAGCCAGTAGTAGTAAAAGAATTATAAAAAGCTAATACTTTATCTTTAGTCTTTATGTCTAGTAAATTAATGTTCAAATCGCCAGATATAATGACTTCGGATTGGGATTGTTCCAATTGAAAATTCATCAATAAATGTTTTGTGATCGGTGGGTGTTTCTCTTGGAAGTCGGTAGACATTCCCCAAGATTACTTTTCTAGAGAGCATATTGCTAGTTATTTCAATAATTTGACATTACCATAAAGTTGAAATTTTCGGATATTTTATGATATTATAGTTAAAGTCGTCATTTAAATATATAACGAGACCTCCTCTTTGACTACAAGTTTTTCCTTGAGATATGCAGTTATAGCCATTTAAATTAAATAATGATATATCATCGTGCTCATTTAACCATGTTTCCTGAATGCATATTGCACTCAGAGGTGGACAACATAGTGTTACCTCATTTATAAAAAATTCAATTTCATCAAATTTTGATCTAAGGCTTGCAACATTAATACCTAATACTGTAAATGATTTGTCATTATCTTGTAGAAAAGTTAAGAAAGATTTGTGGTCATAGTAAGGAGAGTGTTTATCAAAATTCAAGGTAAAATTATCAAATTCTTCTTCACTGTTATGATTTTGTAATAAATCAGTCAATGTAATTTTATTTTCGCCTTCTATAAATTGAAAGGGTTCGCTATTCATGTAAAATTTGGGTAAACGTTATACTAACGTCAAATATAACAAGAGTAATAATGTGTAGGCCTACCACAAAGTTTAAATATATACATTTGTAAATGGTCATGAATCTGCATAAAAACAAGGTGCAAAAAATAGGAAATAGTGCAGACAAAACGAAAATGCCGACATGACTGTACAGCAAAAATTGTCGTGGTTGTCACATGTTGTGTGTGACGTGTTGATATGTTGTGACATTTAGACAAGAAAGAGTGGGGAGATGTACAATTCCAGATGATATGATTTGTCGAACCGAAGTTGCTCAGATGCCGGTCCATCGTCTGTTACGTTAGACCAATATCAAAACACCATCAATTCAGCGTCCCGTATTTCATACATACAAATTTCACCCTCACCAGACACCAGACGCCAATCAGTGCCGGTCCAAAGCTGGTCCACCGTCTACGACGTTGGACCAACGCTAAAACAGCACCGACCCAACGTCCTGAGTCTGCAAGAATATAACTAACTGTGATGTTTAAATTTACATAATAATATTACCATGTATACATATATTCACCACTACCAGTATGACCATATATTGACATAAAAACGAGGTGCCGTTTTCGATGTCGGCCCATATTTGTGAAGTTATTGGTATGACTGTGTGATTGATAATTCACAACATAGACATACACATGTGACGTCAAAACAAAGTTTTTATGATGCTAGACCGCCATCTGCGACGTTGGATAACATCAAAACAACACTGATTCAGCGTCATGATTAAATAACATTTCAGTTATCATGGTTATAGCAAATTCGCAATATATAACATAATTTGATGTTTGTATTAATATGTCAATATGACCACATATACTCAAACATGTAAATACATATATATGTACATACACGCATAAATATAGCTAAACATAAAAACATATAAACATACGAATATATCCATACATACATGCATACGAACATGCTAGTTTGATATTTCATTACACATGTAATGTGCTGAAAATAGTGTCAGTGATGACAACATCAAATGAAAGAAACATTATGGAGCAGCACAACACCTGATAAAAATGAGTAAATAAAAGTGATAAAAGTGAAAATTAAGTAAACATACCTTTTTAAAAATAAGAATTACCGAAAGTAACGGCTACGGAGTCATTGGGTAAGACTGTAGCCTGATTTCCAGCACCTGATGTGCTGGCCTGCTGCACAGGTTGAGCAATAGTTTGTGTCTGTTGGGGAGATGGAGCAGTATTAGCTGATGGTGTGGATGTATGAAGTGGAGCTCCAGGAACTGTTGTATTAGCTAACTTTCTTAGTCTGTCCTCTAGCGGAACGTCTTTAAGGGGGGGGGGGGGTCACACTTACAGTTGAAGGTTGCTGTGTCTGGAGTTGTTGTTGTTTTGGCTGGATTTGCTGTTGTTGCTGCTGATAAGGTTGCTGTGATTGAGACGGTTGTGGTGACAGGTTTTGTTGAGCTTGTTGCGGTGCTACTTTCTGTTGTTGTTGTTGTAGGGGCTGTTGATGTTGCTGCTGTTGCTGTTGCAGCTAACCTTCCAACACGCATCCCAGGGGGTATAGTGAATATTATGCTGCTTGGAGGGGTAATACCCCGCTCTTATATTCCCCGTCCCCTCTTATATCACACCCTCTACCAACACTAAAATCAATGCGAAAAATTGTCAGTTGGAGTCTTGTAAGACATGGGCTTGAAGTCACAAAGCACCTGAGGCACTCACACCTTGGTACCAAAGGTGACATGGGTTGGGGTTACCATTTGCTGGGGTTTTACTGCAGGGACAGGTCAAGGTCATATCAAGGTCATTTCAAGGTCAAACCAGCTCTAATATTGAATAAAAACATATTTTTACCTTTTTCATATGTTTTTGGTTCTAAAGGAGTATTCCACAGGGCTGTAATTGACATATTGTGGCTGGGAAGCCTTCCAACACGCATCCTAGGGGGTACAGTGATTTTATGTGGCTTGGAGGGGTAATACCCCACTCTTATATCACCCGTCCCCTCTTATATCACACCCTGTACCAGCGTTAACATCAGTGCAAAATAGGTCAATTGGAGTCTTGTAGAACATGGGCTTCAAGTCACAAAACACATGAGGTACCCACACCTGGGTAATAAAGGTGACATGGTTTGGCGTTGCCCTTTACTGGGGTTATACTCCAGGGTCAGGACAAGGTCATAAAAAGGTCATTTTAAGGGAAAACTAATAAATTATTGAATAGAAACACTTTTTACAGTTTCCATGTATTTTCCGGTTATTGGTGGCCATATTGTTTTGGACCCATTAGATGACATTGAAACGTAAAAATAACCATTCCACTGAATTCAGTGTATTCAAATTAGTCGAAAATGAGATATTACACAAGATTCTAGAGCTATTCTGTCAAAAGTTAAAAATTCAACATGGCCGCGATGGCAACCATCTTGTTTTTTACCTCTAGATAACCTTAAATCGTAAAAATAACCATGCCAATGGAATCAGTTTACTCAACTTAGGCAAAAATGAGGTATTACATAAAATTCTAGGAATATTATGTCAAAAGTTAGAAATTCAAGATGGCCGACGGAAGCCATGAATCTATGCTAATAAGCATATCAAGAAGAGAAAAAGTGTATCACGTGATCGCTGTGTGATCATGGGAACAATGAAGTGATCGTGTGATGATTAACACGGAATCCCCGCGAATTCTCCACCCTCTACTCTGAAGCAGACATAAATGTATAAGGGGGCCTACTAGTGCCAGGGGGGCTATTGGTAAATACTTGACAAGTCGTTATTGCGGCACAGGGGAGCGAAAAAGTATGACGACATAGTGGCACTCAAGAGGTTAAAGGGCAATAATGAGGCATATTAAAGGGCAATCTTTAACGCCTCCCCATGGCCCTTCAACCCATCCCCATCGCTATTTAACGTCTCTATGGCACTTTTTTACTTTTTGCCCTTCAATGCTTCTATACTTTTTCTTCGTCCTTCAACACCTTTCTGTCGACCATTATAGCGCCTTCCTATTGCCAATTAACGCCTCATCATTGCGCTTTAACACCTTCCCATTGCCATTTAACGCATCTGCATCACTTTTTGCAATTTTCTTTGCCCTTTAACGCCTTTTCGTCGCCGTTTGAAATCTCTCTATCACCATTTAACGATTCTCCTTGTCCTTTGGCAAATCTCCGTTGTCGTTAGCGCCTTCTCATCGCCCTTATACACCTATCCATCACTCTTTAACACCTCGCCTTCACCAGTTACTGTACTTCCACTGTAATTTAACGCTTCATTGTCACTGTTCCATAGCCCTATCATGCCGACCCGCCACCTGTTACCGCATTTTGTCGCTCTTTAACGACTCTCTTTTGCTACTCCTTGCCCCTCAACGCCTCCCTGTTGCCTTTTAGCGCAGCTCCATTGACCTTTTACGGTTTCCGTCGCTCTTTATCACCTCTCAATTACCTATTAATGCCTTCTCGTCATCAGATCATTTGATGACATTTATTAATTTAAAAACTATTAGAATTATATTATCCAGTCAAAATCACGTCAAAACAATGTATTATACATGCTCCAATTTGTAGCATAAATTATATTTGACCTTGACATTGACTTCTTAACCAAGAGGATCACCTCATATCACCAAAAGAATATCAGAAATAGTTTTTCCTGACAAAATCCTATGAAAAAGATGTATTACACTTGTTCCTAGCCTAATTTGTTAAAAATCATATTTTCGCTTACATGACCTTGAAATTGACACACTGAACTTGAAAATGACATTTGATCAACAAAATAGTAGCATATATACGTATTTGTGTTACTCTGTGGACTATCCAACCTGGGGATTAGTCAAGCAGAATATTGGCAAAATTTTACCTAATCTGGAAATTCATAAAGAAGTTTATATTTTGATTGAATTGTGTTCAGCAGAGGCTAGAGACATTATTTCCACTGGGAGTACTAAATTTCACGCAGAGGTAATTTTTTAATTTGCATATTTTCAAGATGTCCGCCAATCGTTAAACTCAAATAAAAAAATGCCATATCTCTGCGCATATTTGTCACATTCTGACATTATAATCTAAATCTAGGTCATAGAGCCATATGATGACATTATATTATCATAATTTTATCTTATCATAACAGTATCGTCGTATACAATATTGTTATAATATAATGTCAATATCACAACAATTGAAAATATACGTGACATTAAATTGTCTAAAATAGCTAATAATCATATTGATTAGATGAATTCTACCTTGTAGTATAATATTATAGAGCATCATAGATATATTGGCATTATATAGTATGGTGTAATATCCTGACATTATGGCGTCCTATTCTGACAACTGAGTGACATGTAACGCCTACCATATGCTAACTTTAAAAAGACTATTAGTGTGATATATACAAATTTACAGTGCCATATCCGACATTACAGCGACTCATTATTTATTATATAAAGTCTTACTCTAATATTCCAACACCATAATGTTGACATAAAAGTATGCTGATGATAAATATAACATATATGTAATAATGAATATAATTACACAGTGTCAAAACCTTGCAAAATGGTTTTGTATATAATTTCAATTCGAATATTATAATGACATGACATACATGACAATATGCTAACAGCATAGCCTGATATAGTAATGTACTTTTGTAGTATTATAATTATGATATTATAACAGTTTATAATGACAGAATCAGTCATTATAAAGTCACATAAAACAAATTATTGATTCTGACAAGCTATTGTGATATCCTGATACAATACTGTTAGGTTCTATCGTGCCAACTTTAATTCTGGATGATTATTCCATATTCAGACACTATACTAATCTTTTGACATAACTTGCATTCTTAATGTTACATCCTAAAATTATAGTGTAATACCATTTACAGAGAATGTGATGATGTGATATTTATATTATTATAGGTTTAGCAATTCCAGCTTTATTTGACGAAACAATAGAAACAAACAACTCTGCAGGTCAATGGTTAAATATTTGGACTATTGTCATATAGTCCTGCTGATTTCAAACCCTGCATATCAGCTCAAACATGCTTTGTAAATGCTGTAGACATATAACGCTGAAAGGGTTAGGCTTACTCGTCGCGATTTTGTGCTGCTAGGACCGCATACAGATAGGTGGTAACCCTTTAAGCCCCCTCGTCACCGTTAAGAACCACGTGGCATATTTTATAGAAAATTATTCAAGTGAAATATGATATAATTCATCACAATCAGAAGGTTGTAATCCTCATCTCAGATGTTATACTTCAAACTGCTCGGAATTCACCTGAAATACTGTCTGCTTCGCAGGGGGGGGGGGGGGGGTCACAGACCCCATGCTGCATGGCCGCCACCTATTTTTTCTGCATCAAATATCAAGTCCAGTATGATGAGAGGACACCAGATTGTGAAAGCATTATCATCTAGTTCTACGAGCATACTATATGCATTCCAAACTGGTTGATCTAGGGTAGATTTAGGATTCTATACCAACTTAGAAACCTCTAATCACTTATAGAATGTTGAATGTGACCTGACAATAGTTCAAAGGGGCATGTTAGTCTTGGAATATTGGGGAAGCAGCATGAGGCTCATGAATGGCGTCAGGCTGCATAGTTCCTTAAAATTCTTTTTAAAAACTACAATTTAAATACCAGTAGTTTCTACATCATTTTAACTACCGCCACACAGATTTTCAAAGTTTTCTGATCATTTCTAAATCTATTTAAAACTTGGTCATTGTGCACTATGAGATCAGTCAGTCAACCTCGTTCAATCCTCAATTAATTTCACAGAGAAGGATTTTTTCTCAACCCTAATTGTAATCCGAGTAGTTTTTACATCATTTCTAAATGTTTTATTGGTTATTTTGCACCTTGTAATCAGTCGAGCCTCGTGTAATTTCACCCTGAAAGGATTTTCCTAAGACTCCGATTTAAATAAGAGTGGTTACTACATCATTTCAATTACAACTTTATTAATTGATAATACGATGTTAAATGAATAATTATGTTTTAGTGATCACCCTCTTGTGAGAACCCAAGACTTCAAACACAATTTTGCATCAAATAGGTAGTATGGTATTCTATCCCCAAATTAAATAAATTTCAGCAAACTAAAAATCCCAGTTTCCGCCCCTATGATCACAATATAGCATAATGTCCAATGAAGAAAACTTTATTTATTATGTTAAGCTCCCCCCCCCCGCCCCTCTCACACACACACACTTGTACGCTTTTGGCAATAAAGAACTCCATGGAACATAGAATTAATTTGGCGTCCCCATTGATTATTAATAATTCACAATGCAAATATTACTAATCCTATACCAGCTGTCGCTTAAAATTCTGCGTCGTTGAACCATCTTCATCTATCCAGCTGTCTGCCACCGGCAGAACCTGGATAACCCGTATCTGTGCTATGAGTTCAGAACCCCCCTCCTCCCTCCTCCTCCCTGGCCAATTCACAGTTGATTAAGGCGGCCCAAACAATCTGACCTGAGTGTGACCTCCACGCTGCAGTCAGTAAACCGATGACGTCATAATGAATATTCAAGTTGCTCGCACCCCTCATTTTCGTACCCGCTTTACACACACCTGTTGTCAAGGTCAGACTGGTAGTCTGACGGTCAGACCTGATACGGCAAGGTGCGTTGAACAAACGTTTACCACGAACCACTCATTGGAAAGGCCTCTTTATAACGCTTTTTTAAATATACAATTTGTTAAAAAGACATTTTACACAAATACTAGCCAGCTTATTTAGGGTAAACATGTATAATTAATCATAATAATATTTTTCCATATTGCAGGTATGGATTTTAAAATATAACTATTGTTCAAGTGATTTCAAAAAAGTGTGTATCCACGTAATAAAAATGTAAGCAAGTAAATTGATATGGCCACATTTCAAAGTGTCCAGAGCCCTAGGAGTGTGCACAGCCCTAGGAGTGTCCACCGCCCTAGGAGTGTCCACAGCCCTAGGAGTGTCCACAGCCCTAGGAGTGTCCACCGCCCCAGGAGTGTACACAGTCCTAGGAGTGTCCACAGCCCTAGGAATGTCCAAAGCCCTAGGAGTGTCCACAGCCCTAGGAGTGTCCACAGCCCTATGAGTGTCCACATCCCTAGGAGTGTCCACAGCCCTAGGAGTGTCCACAGCCGCAGGAGTGTCCACAGCCCTAGGAGTGGCCACAGCCCTAGGAGTGTCCACAGCCGCAGGAGTGTCCACAGCCCTAGGAGTGTCCACAGCCCTAGGAGTGTACACAGCCCTAGGAGTGTCCACAGCCCTAGGGGTGTCCACAGCCCCAGGAGTGTCCACAGCCCTAGGAGTGTCCACAGTCCTAGGAGTGTCCATAGCCCTAGGAGTGTCCACAGTCCTAGGAGTGGCCACAGCCCTAGGAGTGTCCACAGCCCTAGGAGTGTCCACAGTCCTAGGAGTGTCCACAGACCTAAGAGTGTACACAGCCCTAGGAGTGTTCACAGCCCTAGGAGTGTACACAGCCCTAGGAGTGTCCACAGTCCTAGGTGTGTCCACAGCCCTAGGAGTGTCCACAGTCCTAGGAGTGTCCACAGACCTAAGAGTGTCCACAGCCCTAGGAGTGTCCATAGCCCTAGGAGTGTACACAGCCCTAGGAGTGTTCACAGCCCTAGGAGTTTACACAGCCCTAGGAGTGTCCACAGCCCTAGGGGTGTCCACAGCCACAGGAGTGTCCACAGCCCTAGGAGTGTCCACAGTCCTAGGAGTGTCCATAGCCCTAGGAGTGTACACAGTCCTATGAGTGTCCACATCCCTAGGAGTGTCCACAGCCCTGGGAGTGTCCACAGTCCTAGGAGTGTCCATAGCCCTAGGAGTGTCCACAGCCCTAAGAGTGTCCACAGCCCTGGGAGTGTCCACAGCCCTAGGAGTGTCCACAGCCCTAGGAGTGGCCACAGCCCTAGGAGTGTCCACAGCCGCAGGAGTGGCCACAGCCCTAGGAGTGTCCACAGCCCTAGGAGTGTACACAGCCCTAGGAGTGTCCACAGCCCTAGGGGTGTCCACAGCCCCAGGAGTGTCCACAGCCCTAGGAGTGTCCACAGTCCTAGGAGTGTCCATAGCCCTAGGAGTGTCCACAGTCCTAGGAGTGGCCACAGCCCTAGGAGTGTCCACAGCCCTAGGAGTGTCCACAGTCCTAGGAGTGTCCACAGACCTAAGAGTGTACACAGCCCTAGGAGTGTTCACAGCCCTAGGAGTGTACACAGCCCTAGGAGTGTCCACAGTCCTAGGTGTGTCCACAGCCCTAGGAGTTTCCACAGTCCTAGGAGTGTCCACAGACCTAAGAGTGTCCACAGCCCTAAGAGTTTCCAAATCCCTAGGAGTGTCCACAGACCTAAGAGTGTCCACAGACCTAAGAGTGTCCACAGCCCTAGGAGTGTCCATAGCCCTAGGAGTGTACACAGCTCTAGGAGTGTTCACAGCCCTAGGAGTGTACACAGCCCTAGGAGTGTCCACAGTCCTAGGAGTGTCCATAGCCCTAAGGGTATCCACATCCCTAGGAGTGTTCACAGTCCTAGGAGTGGCCACAGCCCTAGGAGTGTTCACAGCCGCAGGAGTGTCCACAGCCCTAGGAGTGTCCACAGCCCTAGGGGTGGCGACAGCCCTAGGAGTGTCCACAGCCCTAGGAGTGTCCACAGCCCTAGGAGTGTACACAGCCCTAGGAGTGTCCACAGTCCTAGGAGTGTCCACAGACCTAGGAGTGTACACAGCCCTAGGAGTGTTCACAGCCCTGGGAGTGTCCACATTCCTAGGAGTGTCCACAGTCCTAGGAGTTTCAAAATCCCTAGGAGTGTCCACAGTCCTAGGAGTGTCCACAGACCTAGGAGTGTACACAGCCCTAGGAGTGTTCACAGCACTAGGAGTGTACACAGCCCTAGGAGTGTACACAGCTCTAGGAGTGTTCACAGCCCTGGGAGTGTCCACAGTCCTAGGCGTGTCCACAGCCCTAGGAGTGTCCACAGCCCTAGGAGTGTCCATAGCCCTAGGAGTGTCCACAGCCCTGGGAGTGTCCACAGTCCTAGGCGTGTCCACAGCCCTAGAAGTTTCCACAGTCCTAGGAGTGTCCATAGCCCTAGGAGTGTCCACAGCCCTAGGAGTGTTCAAAGCCCTAGGAGTGTCCACAGTCCTAGGAGTGTCCACAGACCTAAGAGTGTACACAGCCCTAGGAGTGTTCACAGCCCTAGGAGTGTACACAGCCCTAGGAGTGTCCACAGTCCTAGGTGTGTCCACAGCCCTAGGAGTGTACACAGTCCTAGGAGTGTCCACAGCCCTAAGAGTTTCCAAATCCCTAGGACTGTCCACAGTCCTAGGAGTGTCCACAGACCTAAGAGTGTCCACAGCCCTAGGAGTGTCCATAGCCCTAGGAGTGTACACAGCCCTAGGAGTGTTCACAGCCCTAGGAGTTTACACAGCCCCAGGAGTGTCCACAGCCCTAGGAGTGTCCACAGTCCTAGGAGTGTCCATAGCCCTAGGAGTGTACACAGCCCTATGAGTGTCCACATCCCTAGGAGTGTCCACAGCCCTAAGAGTGTCCACAGCCCTGGGAGTGTCCACAGCCCTAAGAGTGTCCACAGCCCTGGGAGTGTCCACAGCCCTAGGAGTGTCCACAGCCCTAGGAGTGGCCACAGCCCTAGGAGTGTCCACAGCCGCAGGAGTGGCCACAGCCCTAGGAGTGTCCACAGCCCTAGGAGTGTACACAGCCCTAGGAGTGTCCACAGCCCTAGGGGTGTCCACAGCCCCAGGAGTGTCCACAGCCCTAGGAGTGTCCACAGTCCTAGGAGTGTCCATAGCCCTAGGAGTGTCCACAGTCCTAGGAGTGGCCACAGCCCTAGGAGTGTCCACAGCCCTAGGAGTGTCCACAGTCCTAGGAGTGTCCACAGACCTAAGAGTGTACACAGCCCTAGGAGTGTTCACAGCCCTAGGAGTGTACACAGCCCTAGGAGTGTCCACAGTCCTAGGTGTGTCCACAGCCCTAGGAGTTTCCACAGTCCTAGGAGTGTCCACAGCCCTAAGAGTTTCCAAATCCCTAGGAGTGTCCACAGTCCTAGGAGTGTCCACAGACCTAAGAGTGTCCACAGCCCTAGGAGTGTCCATAGCCCTAGGAGTGTACACAGCTCTAGGAGTGTTCACAGCCCTAGGAGTGTACACAGCCCTAGGAGTGTCCACAGTCCTAGGAGTGTCCATAGCCCTAAGGGTATCCACATCCCTAGGAGTGTTCACAGTCCTAGGAGTGGCCACAGCCCTAGGATTGTCCACAGCCCTAGGAGTGTCCACAGCCCTAGGAGTGTCCACAGCCCTAGGAGTGTACACAGCCCTAGGAATGTTCACAGCCCTGGGAGTGTCCACAGTCCTAGGCGTGTCCACAGCCCTAGGAGTGTCCACAGCCCTAGGAGTGTCCACAGCCCTAGGAGTGTTCACAGTCCTAGGAGTGGCCACAGCCCTAGGAGTGTTCACAGTCCTAGGAGTGGCCACAGCCCTAGGAGTGTTCACAGCCGCAGGAGTGTCCACAGCCCTAGGAGTGTCCACAGCCCTAGGGGTGGCGACAGCCCTAGGAGTGTTCACAGCCCTGGGAGTGTCCACATTCCTAGGAGTGTCCACAGTCCTAGGAGTTTCCAAATCCCTAGGAGTGTCCAGAGTCCTAGGAGTGTCCACAGACCTAGGAGTGTACACAGCCCTAGGAGTGTTCACAGCCCTGGGAGTGTCCACAGTCCTAGGCGTGTCCACAGCCCTAGGAGTGTCCACAGCCCTAGGAGTGTCCATAGCCCTAGGAGTGTCCACAGCCCTGGGAGTGTCCACAGTCCTAGGCGTGTCCACAGCCCTAGAAGTTTCCACAGTCCTAGGAGTGTCCATAGCCCTAGGAGTGTCCACAGCCCTAGGAGTGTTCACAGCCCTGGGAGTGTCCACAGTCCTAGGAATGTGTCCACAGACCTAAGAGTGTACACAGCCCTAGGAGTGTCCACAGTCCTAGGAGTGTCCACAGGCCTAAGAGTGTACACAGCCCTAGGAGTGTACACAGCCCTAGGAGTGTTCACAGCCCTGGGAGTGTCCACAGTCCTAGGAGTGTCCACAGACCTAAGAGTGTACACAGCCCTAGGAGTGTCCACAGTCCTAGGAGTGTCCACAGACCTAAGAGTGTACACAGCCCTAGGAGTGTACACAGCCCTAGGAGTGTACACAGCCCTAGGAGTGTCCACAGTCCTAGGAGTGTCCACAGACCTAAGAGTGTACACAGCCCTAGGAGTGTACACAGCTCTAGGAGTGTTCACAGCCCTAGGAGTGTACACAGCCCTAGGAGTGTCCACAGCCCTAGGAGTGTACACAGCCCTAGGAGTGTCCACAGCCCTAGGAGTGTCCACAGCCCTAGGAGTGTACACAGCCCCAGGAGTGTTCACAGTCCTAGGAGTGGCCACAGCCCTAGGAGTGTTCACAGCCGCAGGGGTGGCCACAGCCCTAGGAGTGTCCACAGCCGCAGGAGTGTCCACAGCCCTAGGAGTGTCCACAGCCCTAGGAATGTCCACAGCCCTAGGAGTGTCCACAGTCCTAGGAGTGTCCATAGCCCTAAGGGTATCCACAGTCCTAGGAGTGGCCACAGCCCTAGGAGTGTTCACAGCCGCAGGAGTGTCCACAGCCCTAGGAGTGTCCACAGCCCTAGGGGTGGCGACAGCCCTAGGAGTGTCCACAGCCCTAGGAGTGTCCACAGCCCTAGGAGTGTTCACAGCCCTGGGAGTGTCCACAGTCCTAGGCGTGTCCACAGCCCTAGGAGTTTCCAAATCCCTAGGAGTGTCCACAGTCCTAGGAGTGTCCACAGACCTAGGAGTGTACACAGCCCTAGGAGTGTTCACAGCCCTAGGAGTGTACACAGCCCTAGGAGTGTACACAGCTCTAGGAGTGACCCTCAGGCTCGTCTCAGGCTGTGACACTAATAAACAGTCCAGGTCACCAACAACTTTAGGGTAAACATGTATAATTAATCATAATAATATTTTTCCATATTGCAGGTATGGATTTTAAAATATAACTATTGTTCAAGTGATTTCAAAAAAGTGTGTATCCACATAATAAAAATGTAAGCAAGTAAATTGATATGGCCACATTTCAAAGTGTCCAGAGACCTAAAAGTGTGCACAGCCCTAGGAGTGTTCACTGCCCTAGGAGTGTCCACAGCTCTAGGAATGTCCACAGCCCTAGGAGTGTCAACAGCCCTAGGAGGGTCCACCGCCCTAGGAGTGTACACAGTCCTAGGAGTGTCCACAGCCCTAGGAGTGTCCACAGCCCTAGGAGTGTCCACAGCCCTATGAGTGTCCACAGCCCTAGGAGTGCCCACAGCTCTATGAGTGTCCACAGCCCTAGGAGTGTCCACAGCCCTAGGAGTGTCCACAGCCCTAGGAGTGGCCACAGCCCTAGGAGTGTTCACAGCCGCAGAAGTGTTCACATCCCTAGGAGTGTCCACAGCCCTAGGATTGTACTCAGCCCTAGGAATGTCCACAGCCCTAGGAGTGTCCACAGCCCTAGAAGTGTCCATAGCCCTAGGAGTGTCCACAGCCCTAGGAGTGTCCACAGTCCTAGGAGTGGCCACAGCCCTAGGAGTGTCTACAGCCCCAGGAGTGTCCACAGTCCTAGGAGTGTCCACAGCCCTAGGAGTGTCCACAGGCCTAGGAGTGTACACAGCCCTAGGAGTGTTCACAGCCCTAGGAGTGTACACAGCCCTAGGAGTGTACACAGCCCTAGGAGTGTACACAGCCCTAGGAGTGTCCACAGCCCTAGAAGTGTCCATAGCCCTAGGAGTGTCCACAGCCCTAGGAGTGTCCACAGTCCTAGGAGTGGCCACAGCCCTAGGAGTGTCTACAGCCGCAGGAGTGTCCACAGCCCTAGGAGTGTCCACAGCCCTAGGAGTGTACACAGCCCTAGGAGTGTCCACAGCCCTAGAGGTGTCCACAGCCCTAGGAGTGTCCACAGCCCCAGGAGTGTCCACAGTCCTAGGAGTGTCCACAGCCCTAGGAGTGTCCACAGGCCTAGGAGTGTACACAGCCCTAGGAGTGTTCACAGCCCTAGGAGTGTACACAGCCCTAGGAGTGTACACAGCCCTAGGAGTGTACACAGCCCTAGGAGTGTCCACAGCTCTAGGAGTGACCCTCAGGCTCTTCTCAGGCTGTGACAATAATAAACAGTCCAGGTCACCAACAACTTTGAACTTAAAGGGTGTGTCTTTATGAAATGCCAACAAACTCTCATGTTGGGTTCTCAGGTCAGGATCAACTTTCTCGAGGCTCTTCGACAATTATCCTATCTTCTCTTCATTATTGAACTTACATCATATCTATATCATAGACATCATAGCGTGCTCGGAGACAATAATAAACCCTACTCAATACTACCCTCCGTCACAACACCACCCTCCGATTCGTCTTATAGTACCCATCTTGTGCGCGCGCAGCCTGCACATGCGCTTACTAGCCGACAAGGATTATGTTGAAAATGATTTTCCGCGCTGTTACGACTTCATTCATGTGGTGGTGTTTTCTGGGAAAAACAGGCTTCTTCATGTGGAGTCATGGTGATCTATACTGTTAGCTGGACCTTTGGTTCTCTGGAGGTGCCGTCTCGAAACGTATATGCCCATGACTGGAATCGAACCCTTGTATTAAATAAAATTCACCGAACTATTAATGCCTGCTCCCAGTTGTTCCTCTGCACATGCCTCTTGCTTGGCTGAACTATATAATACTGAATAATACAATGGTTTATTAGTAACCGTTAACTGTTATCACCGTTACTCATTTACTAGAGTATTTACTGTGTATTTCACAACGCCAACAGCTTTAGAAATCCATGACAAATATTTGGAATTATTATTTATTAAATAATTTCCAAAAACAAGATGTTCTGTCAGGATGTTCTGTCTAGTAATGCGCAAAAACAGAATGTGTGCACATATATAATGAGTAGCTAGGTATGTAACCAACGCTGACTGGGAAGTTCTGATTCGAATAAACCCAGCCCGCGTTATCCGGCTTTTGGCTGCTTTATTCAAACGAGTACAATACTTTCTTTACAGGCGATTCCATATGTTTCTAAAAATGACCACTAATATAAACACCAATCACGATTTTTAAATAATTGACCCCCAATTTAAAAAATGAACTTTATTTCAACTTACTTGAAATAAATGAAGATTATATCACCTGGTTCTAATACATGAGTGTTTACCCTTACCAGAAAAAATTAAATAATAAAGTCAGTAATGTAACAAACATGATGTCATCATTCAACGCATTTACACCATTGGATTTTATTTTATCAGTAGAATGATCATTATAGTTGAGAGGGAGTGAATTCTCTTCCATGCTTTGTGTTGACATACTCTTCTCCATCAGGGGAACCACCTGAGAATCAATAGGTGTGTCAGAGCTGTACCTTGTTACATCGTGCTGGTGTGTTTGGGAAAGAGTTGTAGGTTTAGTTTTTTCAAGCCACGTCGGTGAATTGTTACAGAGATCCTCTAAACAGGAACACATCCAATTTTGTCCATGGTGTGTTTCAATTTTTGATTTTTGTCCACCTGCATTGATTTCCAATGATTGAGTTTTGCACTCATTTGCATTGATTTCTTCTGGGCTACAATCTCGCATTGTTCCTGATACACCTGAAATGAATGACTATGAAGTAAAACATGGCATTTATTGTCACGGTTATTTAACTTACATTGCATTTTTTACCAGAAGATTAAAGTACATTATTTACATTTTTTTACAATGAGCCATTTACCCCTTGTGCTAGACCTTGTTCTGATTACACCTAACCACCCACCCATCATAATTCCGATGTTTTACAAACTTTGATATGAATCTGCAGTTTATAAACAATTTTCAGCCAATCAGGAGGCCGCTCAGATAAACATTTTTTCAGCTGACATAGTTTTCCCTGATACACATTTAAGATGCCAAATAAAGGATACTATAATAAAGCAAACATTGACAACTAACAACGCTTCTCTGTTCATCAGGTTTTTGATTAGTCTATAGTCAATAATATAACAATAACATGCTTTTTAGGGCGATAGATACTTTTTATTGCCCGACGCAGATGCTATCTGCGGAGGGACAATACAAGTATCTATCGCCCTAAAAAATCATGTTATTACTATTATTATCACTTATCCACCGAATCTAGAAAACATATTTAATATTTGTCTACAATTATTACAGCATAGGTCTACATGTCTACCCAAAAACAACACCCTCCTATATATCACAGACCACCCACTTTCAGCCAGGTGTCAACCCGCATAGTAGCCAAATAAACCGGTGACCCTCGCCTCTTACCCACCCACCCCCCCTGCAATGCAGATAGCGAGTCTGTGATGATCATGAACTCCTCGTCATTACTATCCCAGATGTATTCGATGGCAGCTTCAATAGCTAACAGCTCTGCTGTGCAAATTGAAGCCTCATCGTTAATGCGGCAACTAAATTCATGATCATCACAGACAAAGGACATAGCTGTCCTCTTGTCTTCCTTTGATCCGTCAGTATACACCTTCCGGTGCCTCGGAAATCTACAAAATAACTCAAGCAACATGCTCTGGAAGACAAGGGGACAGGTGTCTCCCTTCCTGAGATCTGAGAGGTTAAAAAGTATATTAGGCTGTTGAAGAAGCCAAGGTGGACATTCTGGTGAGCGTACAACGCTAATTGCGTCGAGCTCCACCTCCATGTCCTCCAGATGGGGTTGGAGTCTTATACCCAAAGGAGTTATAGTCCCTGGCTTGTTATTAAACAATCTCTTGTATTCAGGGTTGACAACACACGAGTATGCCGGGTTCTCAGGATTTGCTTTCATTTTCATATAGTATTGCAGTCTCAGGGCTCACCGGTCTCCACCTGAAGACTTTCGATGGGTGATGTTCGAAATGCCCCTGAGCATAATCTCAAACCTTGGTTCGCGAATGGATCAAGTACTGCTAAGTACGATCGTCTCGCTGAACCATAAACAATACAACCATAATCAAGTTTGGATCTGATGTGAGACCGGTAAATCCTCAGTAAGGTTGTGCGGTCACCACCACAATCCTTGCTGGATATAACTCGTAGCAATTGTAATGCTTTCCTACACTTATCTTTCATATATTTGATGTGTGGAGTAAAACTGAGCTTCTTGTCGAAAAAAAAGACCAAGAAATTTGACCTGCTCTTCAACAGGAAGCTGTTGTCCATATAGTTTGAGATCGGGCTCAGGCTGTAAGCCATTTTTTTTACAAAAATGTACACATAAAGTTTTTGTGGGAGGAAATTTAAAGCCGTTCTCATCCGCACAAGTCACCAACTTATCGAGGCAACCTTGCAGGCGCCGCTCAATTATTGCCATATTGCTTGACTGGCAGTAAACAGCCAGATCATCAACATATAATGATTTTTCAATATCGTCTGGTAAAGCATCAATTATACTGTTTATTTTAACGGTAAATAGAGTTGGTGAAAGGATACTACCTTGTGGGACACCCTCCTCCTGTGGATTTAGTGAAGAGTGGGTGTTGTCCAAGCGGACTTTAAATTTTCTCCCCTTTAAAAAATTGTCAATGAATAAGGGTAATCCATTTCATGGAGATCTTTCATGATACCACCCTTCAATGTGGTATCATAGGCCTTTTCTAAATCAAAAAATACTCCAACTGTATGTTGATTTTTAACAAAACCTTGACGGATATAAGTCTCTAGTCTGACCAAATGGTCTGTGGTGCTTTTTCCTTTTTGAAAACCACATTGATATTTAGTTATTATGTTATTGTCTTGTAAAAACCATGTGAGACGATGATTGATCATGCGCTCCATGATTTTGCAAAGACAACTTGTCAATGCTATTGGCCTATAATTATTAGGATCTGTTCGATCTTTTCCAGGTTTAGGGATCGGGATCACTGTTGCTTCTCTCCATCCATCTGGGAAATCCTGAGATTGCCACAGATCATTCAAGAGTAGAAGCAACAGATCAAGTGATACATCAGGCAAATGTTTCAGAAACTGGTAGTGAATCTCATCAAGGCCAGTTGCCGAATCAATTGCTTGAGCGATAGATTTAATTAGTTCTCGTTTAGAGAAATTAACATTGTACTTTTCGTCATTATCTGACTCAAAGTCCAATGTGTTCTCCTTCTCCTTGTCCCTAATCTTTCGAATTTTTTCCTGATAATGATCTGGCGATGATTTAGCAGCGAAGGATGTCGCCAGTGTTTCTGCAATATCCGTTTTATTGGTTATTGTGTCAGGATCAGTGACAAGGTACTTGATGGTTTTATCTTTCCGCTTGCCACTGATTCTGCGCAGCATTTGCCAAGTATGTTTTGCCGATGTATTATTATTTAGTGTGGAGACATATGCTCTCCAAGATTGCCGCTTGGCTTCACTGATTGTGCGGCGAGCTTTAGCGTAATCTTTCTTATATCCGTCAAGGTTTTGTCTAGTTGGAGGTTTTTTAAATTTTTGCAAGGATTTTTTCCTTTTGTCTATTGCCTTTCGGCAACCTTCATCAAACCAGGGTTTGTCAAGTTTTTTGGGAACTGTCGAGGTTTTGGGTATGCTTTTATCTGCTATATTGTGTAACTTGGCTGTAAAAAGGGCTATAGGGTCATCAACCCCCTCTTCATTCTCAAATTGAAAGATTGTGAGGCTCTCCCCACAAGATTGTTGGAAGGCCTCCCAATCTGCTCTGTGCAGCCTCCAATGCTGCACTCTTTCTTCAACAATAGAGTTGTTGCTCTCTATAAATATAGGATAATTATCACTGCTACAGAGATCCTCGTTGACCCTCCAAGTGTAATCCAAATATAAATCGGGATCACACAAGGATAGGTCAATGGCTGTTGCAGATCCTGAAGCAGGGTGCAAATAGGTGGTAGTATCATCATTAAAAATGCAGAGATTTTCCTCTGAGAGGAAGTCTTCTATTATTCTGCCCCGTGGGTTGATGTCCCTACAGCCCCACATTGTGTGGTGCCCGTTAAAATCTCCCAGTAGCATGAAGGGTTTGGGCAATTGTTTTACCAGCTGCCTCAATTCCACAACATCTACTGAGCGGTTTGGGGGTAAATAAACAGAGCATATCGTCATTGGCCTATGACAGTTTATGTTAACCGCCACAGCCTGTAAAGTTGTATTCAACGTGATCTGTTGATGTGGTGTTCTATCCTTTACAAGGATGGAAACCCCCCCAGCAGGCCCTTTCATTATTGGCAGGGCCAAAACAATTGATTATTGAATAGTTTTTAAAACTTATGTTAGTGTTAGGTTTTAAGTTAGTCTCCTGCAGGCACACAGCCGATGGGCTGTGTTCCTGCAGAAGAATAGCCAGGTCATTGAAATTTGATCTTAAACCTCGACAATTCCATTGTATAATTTTGTGGGCCATTATGAATTTTTATGCCTCCCTGGTTTTATTTGTGCTTGGAGTGCAGCGACGGTGTCGGGAGATACAAATACCTCGCTATCGCTGCTTTCATCACCATCTACACACTCCATGGATTTGTATCTATTATACGTAGCGATCGGGTCATCAGTGCCCATGGGCATTCGACCACTGCCTTTATTTGTGCTTTTCTTGTTAATTTGTTTTGCTTGTTCAGCTACTGGTGGTTTATTTACCGTTTCTTTGTTCTTATCTTTATTATTTGTTTTGCCATTTTTTGTTTGTTTTGAATCCCTATTTGCCAGTGGCTTTGGGGCAGTAGGGGTAGCTGCTGTTGTTGTATTTTTATAGATCATAGTTTGTTTTTTGGCAGTGGAGGTATCTTTGCTTGTATTAGGTTTTGATGAAGAGGATGCAGGTGTTGCGGAAACATTTGTTGCACCAGTTGCAGATTTGATTTCTACTGTATCAGTCTGGCAACCAACCGACACAACCTGCTTCGCGACAACACTGGCAAATGATGGTTGTTTGTCGACCCCTTCAGCAATTTTACGAGCTTCTGGGAAAGAGATCTTCCGTTCCGTTCGGATATGTTGGATCTCTTTCTCCGTTTTCCATCGGGGGCAATCTCTGGAATAGGCTGTGTGGTTCCCGCCACAGTTGGCACATTTTATTGGATAGGTGCAAGAGGAGTCAGGATGTTCTGTCGATTGACCACAGCGTCCACAGACACGCTCTCTCTTGCAACCTTCTTGATGGTGTCCAAATTGTTGGCACTTGAAACACCTCAAAGGGTGTGGTATGTATAGTTGTATAGGGCATAGCTCAAATCCAACTTTAATATCAGCCGGTGGCTTTGGAAAGTTGAATGTGAGCACCGCTGTATTTAATTTGATTGTATCTCCATTCTTTTTTATTGTAATAATTCTGGCATCGGATACTCTTTGTCTTTTTAATTGTGTTTTAAGTTCTTCATTGGTAGTGTTTTTGATTTCTTGAGTTCGTATGACACCCTTTGAGGTGTTTAAAGTCCTGTGAGGGGAAACCTTCACAGGAATTCCAGCTATTTCTTTGATTGCCAAGAGCTTGGTGGAGTAGGTTTCTCTGTCGACCTCAATTAAGAGGTCGCCAGACCTAAGCCTTTTGATGTTCTTAGGCTCTCCAACCAAGCCCTCTATGCCTTTTTGTAAAGCAAATGTTGAGAGTCTGGAGAGGGATTTGTCCTCATCTCCAGACATCATCAACAGGAACCGTGGAAACATGATTTTTGCTTTTTTCATCTCAGTCACAATTTTTGTGTATCTTGCAATAAATTCGGCATCTGTGTCATCATCTGATGTATTATTTTGTTCTGCCTTCTTTCTTTTTTTCACTTTGCTGGTGTTGGGCGGGGGTGAAGGATCATCAGCCATATTGGATTAATATTGTTTTTCATCACCCTGGCGCTTCACCCGCCATGGAGCCCTACCAGGGGACAATCTGCCCGCGGTAACCAGCAGGAAGAATTGTCAGAGCTACCAGGGTGATATACTCATAGCAAAAGAACAGCAGTTGCAATAACCGCAGTACACATCCTTTCACTTGATTAGCCCATGAGCAACGTAATTTGGTGTTCAGATTCGTGTATATAGTAATGAAAAAGCGCTACCTGTATACATACGTCTTTGATGATGAGATGAGGCGAAACGATAAATAATAAACAAGTATGAACACCAAATCAACGAGACCAGCCGATTGATCTGGCCGGGCCCACCAAACCACCCGTCTCAATGAGATAAGGGCCAAAGTGGTGTGTTGGGAGTATGGAGTCCGCAGGCTCCTACGCCCTCAACCACCAGGATCCCTTCTCCCACCTATACGGGATGCAACCCACGGCAAACAGGATGAGGGTGTGTTTAGCCTTCTAAAAGAAGTTACCAGGGGGACCACGTGGAGGTAACACCCTCCCCCCTATATATATGTTAGTGATAGTTCCCTGAGAGCACTGAGTGTATAGGGTAATTATGTGTTAGTGATAGTTTCCGGACGGCACTGAGTGTATAGGGTAATTATGTGTTAGTGATAGATCTCTGAGGGCACTGAGTATGTATATTATATGTTAGTGATCGTTCTCTGAGGGCACTGAGTGTATAGGGTGATTATTTGTTAGTGATAGTTCCCTGAGGGCATGAGAATGTATATTATATGTTAGTGATAGTTCCCTGAGAGCACTGAGTGTATAGGGTAATTATGTGTTAGTGATAGTTCCCTGAGGGCACTGAGTATGTATATTATATGTTAGTGATAGTTCCCTGAGAGCACTGAGTGTATAGGGTAATTATGTGTTAGTGATAGTTCGCTGAGGGCACTGAGTATGTGTATTATATGTTAGTGATAGTTCCCTGAGAGCACTGAGTGTATAGGGTAATTATGTGTTAGTGATAGTTCCCTGAGGGCACTGAGAATGTATATTATATATTAGTGATTGTTCCCTGAGGGCACTGAGTGTATAGGGTAATTATGTGTTAGTGAAAGTTCCCTGAGGGCACTGAGAATGTATATTATATGTTAGTGATAGTTCCCTGAGAGCACTGAGTGTATAGGGTAATTATGTGTTAGTGATAGTTCCCTGAGAGCACTGAGTGTATAGGGTAATTATGTGTTAGTGATAGTTCCCTGAGGGCACTGAGAATGTATATTATATGTTAGTGATAGCTCCCTGATGGCGCTGAGTGTATAGGGTAATTATGTGTTAGTGATAGTTCCCCGAGGGCACTGAGTATGTGTATTATATGTTAGTGATAGTTCCCTGAGAGCCCTGATTGTATAGGGTAATTATGTGTTGGTGATAGTTCCCTGAGGGCACTGAGTATGTATATTATATGTTAGTGATAGTTCCCTGAGAGCACTGAGTGTATAGAGTAATTATGTGTTAGTGATAGTTACCTGAGGGCACTGAGGGTATAGGGTAATTATGTGTTAGTGATAGTTCCCTGATTGTGTATTGTGAGAATATACCAACTTACATCAAGTCACATCTCAATAGTATATACGCTATGGATTATTTTCATTAATCTTTACAATAAATGAAACCCAAACTATACTAAACGCATTGGCGAAAATGCATCATATTACCAAAATAAACAATGCTTCGGGAAAAAGGTAAGATCAAATTTGATTCCTTGGGTGTAACTTTAAAGCTGTGGTCAACTGTTAAAATTCACGGGACAAGGGTCCCCCAGAAGGCAATAGTGCCCGTGGGTAGGCCAAGTCCCTATTCCATAATAATACTAAATATGCGTTTCATACCTAAAGCCTCATTAAGAGCAAGTTCTCAAATCACAGCAAGTTCATATATACTTGAGCGACATCTATGAGTTTATAATTCAAAGATCTTGGCCCTTACCCCTACTTGGTCGCTTGCTTGCAAACAAAATGACTGTATTACTGCGGGGATGTTGAAACTGCTTGACCCAAGCTTGTATTGACTTGCCCAGTAAACACAAAACATTTGTATGACTTTATGCAATGTTGGACCAACGTCGAAGACGTTGGGCCGACGTTGTATAAATGTGATACAAATGTCTTGTGTTTGCTGGGCAGGCGGACTTTCTCTCAAACATTGTACATTTATTCAATGTTGGTTCAATGTTGGGCCAGCGTCGCAGACGTTGGCCTAGGATCAAAACAGCATTGGATCAATGTCCCGTTAAGTAGTATCTTGTAATCAGTTCAGTGGCTATATTAATGCCGTCAATCTGTACTCAATAGGCTACTCTTGGCCTACACTTGACCGTCCCAGGCATGCGCGTCTTGCAGTTGAATCATTCTTTAATGGGACTGAGCCGATTTCATGCTGCATGCGGTCCTGGTGATTATTGATATACTATAGTGGTCAACCACCCGAACCTGTTTAGATTTAGAGGGTAGAGTTACGTAAACGTGTGTCATTCCTGTTCTAGTTTATCAATGTACACATGGAAATTCAATTTCCGTTACAATGATATATTGCATGTTTCAGTGGAGTAAATAGTCATCTCTCCACATACGCTGAAACATACTTTTTATTACACAATAATAAAAATCAGAAACAAACCAAAATAGGCATCATGGTCAATGGAATCGACTTAATAAAACATAATTACTGTCTATATTTCCATGTGGCCTATGTTTTCTGAAGCCAGATATGTATTTGTTTATCACCCATTTGTATTTAGATTTATAAATTTCCGTTACAATGATATATTGCATGTTTCAGTGGAGTAAATAGTCATCTCTCCACATACGTTGAAATATAATTTTTATTACACAAGAATAAAAATCAGACACAAAGCACTATATTGCAGGTGTAGGTGTTTTCTTTCCAGCATTATGTCACCATATATTGCAGGTGTAGATGTTTTCTTCCCAGAATTAAGTCACCATATATTGCAGGTGTAGGTGTTTGCTTCCCAGCATTAAGTCACCATATATTGCAGGTGTAGGTGTTTGCTTTCCAGCATCAAGTCACCATATATTGCAGATGTAGGTGTTTTCTTTTCAGCATTATGTCACCATATATTGCAGGTGTAGCCTGTGGGTGTTTTCTTTCCAGCATCAAGTCACCATATATTGCAGGTGTAGGTGTTTGCTTTCCAGCATTAAGTCACCATCACCATATATTGCAGGTGTAGGTGTCTGCTTTCCAGCTTTAAGTCACCTTATATTGCAGGTGTAGGTGTTTTCTTTCCAGCATTATGTCACCATATATTGCAGGTGTAGGTGTTTGCTTCCCAGCACTAAGTCACCATATATTGCAGGTGTAGGTGTTTGCTTTCCAGCATCAAGTCACCATATATTGCAGATGTAGGTGTTTTCTTTCCAGCATTATGTCACCATATATTGCAGGTGTAGCCTGTGGGTGTTTTCTTTCCAGCATTAAGTCACCATATATTGCAGGTGTAGGTGTTTGCTTTCCAGCATTGAGTCACCATATATTGCAGGTGTAGGTGTTTGCTTTCCAGCATCAAGTCACCATATATTGCAGATGTAGGTGTTTTCTTTCCAGCATTATGTCACCATATATTGCAGGTGTAGCCTGTGGGTGTTTGCTTTCCAGCATTAAGTCACCATATATTGCAGGTGTAGCCTGTGGGTGTTTGCTTTCCAGCATTAAGTCACCATATATTGCAGGTGTAGGGGTTTGCTTTCTAGAATTAAGTCACCATATATTGCATGTGTAGGTGTTTGCTTTCCAGCATTAAGTCACCATATATTGCAGGTGTAGGTGTTTGCTTTCCAGCATCAAGTCACCATATATTGCAGGTGTAGGTGTTTGCTTTCCAGCAATAAGTCACCATATATTGCAGGTGTAGCCTGTGGGTGTTTGCTTTCCAGCATTAAGTCACCATATATTGCAGGTGTAGGTGTTTTCTTTCCAGCATTAAGTCACCATATTTTGCAGGTGTAGGTGTTTACTTTCCAGCATTAAGTCGGCATATATTGCAGGTGTAGGTGTTTTCTTTCCAGCATTAAGTCACCATATTTTGCAGGTGTAGGTGTTTTCTTTCCAGCATTAAGTCACCATATTTTGCAGGTGTAGGTGTTTACTTTCCAGCATTAAGTCAGCATATATTGCAGGTATAGGTGTTTGCTTTCTAGCGCCAAGTGTAGCTTTAATACAGTTTAGATGGATTTTTCCAGATCGTTAACATCATTGCCTCTATACCATATATCACTTCCATATTCTAATATTCTATTCAGGCTGGGCTGGTCCCGATTTTACTTCTTAGGGTCGAGTGATATATTATTTACAAGCAGTTGTGTGCGCTCGACGGCATGATTACCATTGGTAATGGGCATGGCCGTAACTTAGTCAATCAGTATGCCATTTTCGTTGGGTGCTTTGCTTGACCATTTGTTCGATTTTAAATGCGCAGTTTACCTCTAACTAGGCATTTTAGTATTTTTAAATTAATATATATATATGAAATAATGAATCCGGTATTCTACAATGTATGTTATCAAGTATAGATTCAAATAAGTCCCCAATACACGGCATGACTTTAATTTGTCTGTATTTATCTGGAGCATCATGGTCCCCTTTTGTGGACAGGGCGGATTATACCAGTAGCCCATCTTGACGGGTATTCTCCATTGGTAATAATGGTATTAAACAGCAATGTTAATGTTGGTAAGAGTTCACCACATCCATATTTGTAAAATTTGACGAAAATACCATCTAAATCCGCTGCTTTCTTGCATTTTAACTTTTTAATCGCTTTTTAGGTTTCATCTACAGTTATGGGACTGTTTAATAACTGTATTATGTCCACATATCCAATCATACATTTATTATTTGACCACAAGGGTTAAAACTTAAAAAGCATTCAGGTAAACAAATATTGAAATTTTACATAACTATGTTATTATTTAAATTTAAAGGTGATATTAAGAAATAAATATTTCCATGTTTTCCACTTTCTAAACCTTAAATTTTTCATTTTCTATTTATTAAACTGATCCATTTACATCTCACATTAACACTAACACTGATTTTAGACTTGGTGCATCACAAAACCAGCCATGTGTTGTTCCTGGTTCCAAATGAAAATTATGACGCAAGTGTTCTTTCTAAATGTCTTCACACATAGCCTATGCAGGTGTGACATACGTTTATTTTATAGCAAAAGAATTTCACCCACTTGAAGTTGTGTCTCGCTACCGCCTCCCACAACTTCAAGTGGGTGAAAATCACTCGTATTTGTTAAACTTGATACAACATATTTTCAAATATTGATCGTTAAGCACGTATTTCATTTCAAATCACAGTGATTTAACCTGCTAATAATACCGAGGCCTATATATATAGAGGCCTAGTCGTGTTTACAGCGCCTAAATAATGTAGGTCAATAAGAAAATTTAGAAGTGTACCTGAAATATCAGATTATGTCATTTTTTTGCTGAGCTGGAAAAAAAACATGTTTCATTGAGTTGTCCTATGTATAATGGTGTGGAGCAAGCTTTGCTCCCACAGGCATTTTATTTTAGCAGTGATGAGGGAGACAGCAATGATGAGGAAAACTACAATTATGACGACCAGTATCCATTCCACAACTAAAACATTATGCACCGACCTCTATGACGTCACAAGTAACAATAAAACAACTAAATATATATTGTGTAGCACCACCCTGTATTAATCACTGTATCCTGAAGAAGCAGCAATGCGAAACGCGTTGAAATAAACATATAAAAATTGAACATGTCTTAGCTTGATCAAACGTTACCTAGTTGCATAACCGGGCCTAGCCCGAAGAGGACAACTAACCTACAGTCAAAATGTTTTTACAGTGATTAACCAGTACGGGTGGACCATCGCGCGCACACCCACAACAATTGAAATAAACATTATAACAAGATTCTACAAAAAGTAAGTGACGTCATACCTGATGGGTAAACAACAGACCGAATCTCAAATCTATACATACCGCAAATAATTCCCCCTTAAAAAGAACTTACCACTGATCTACGAACATTAAATATCAATGAACTGTCGTTCCAATTAACCCCCAAACAAAACCGGGGACGGCCTGTCAAACATACTTCGAGCAGTAAGAGCTCGTCCTCTGAATATTTGACTTCGAGAGGGCCGTTAAAAAGACTAAAAATACAATTATATAAATTAGACCCAGTTAAAAACATTATTCCTGCCAACCTATCACTGCGGGACACCTCCACTCTACAAGCCCTAGCTGACCTGAATAGCGAAGGACACATAGAAAACGATATCAACAATGCCACAACCTCAACAACCACAGGACCAGGAGAAGTAACCCAGCTGCTGGCCAACACAGAACCCTCATCCGGCACAAGCTCACCGGATGCTGTAACATCCGGCCAGATGAGGCCATCAACACCGGAAACCCACAGGAAGTAGAGGACACAACTCCGCTTCCCCACAGCCCAATCACCACGCCGCAACTGCACACAACGCGAGAAGCCATCATCCCGCATCCTACTAAACCCAACTACTGGCCAACACAAAACCTTCATCCGGCACAAGTTCTCCGGAAACAGAGGACATCCAGCCGGATGAAGACACCAGCACCACTAACACACAGGAAGCAGAGGACAGGACTCCGCCACGCACAATCAAGCTGCAACAGCAGAGTTACACACAGTTCGGATGCCATCACTCGGACCTTCTACCATGACCTGATAGTAAGCAGCACACCTCAGCACACCTCGAGCAGCGAAAGCAACACAGAAATCCCAGCAGCACAACTACATCTAGAAACAGAATAAATCTGGCCGGATCTAGAAAATCGAGACGGAGAAAACGTAAACATTTCAGAACAATTTGTAATATTTGCAGAAAAGGATTTAACACCAACCAATTCGAGCTTTGCTCTATATAGGGCATTAAGAGCAAGCAAGACCAAACTCGTTCAAGCAAACCATCACCGCACATTCCTCAGCTCCTGTTTGGAGAAAGAATCCAACCCACTGACCAGACAAATAAGAAGAAGGATTAACCAACCACGTGAACCAAAATGAACTCCAAAAGATTCTAAACCATTTAACTCATCACATCATTGTTACCGCAGTACTTTCAGTCATGTGTAATTAAGAACTACTTAACAATATCTCGGAGAATAATTTTGGCTATATGACAACTATCAAACCGGTGCACTTTCCAGATGTTCCTGAGAAAAATAATGAACATAAAGAAGCATAATGAACATTGCATGTACTATTATAAACTATCTAATAATAATAATGCTAAAAGACGCTACACCACTTAATCTATTACATCAACGTTCTCGCAGGACATACAGTCATGTGTAATTAACGACCTTTTAATAATATCTCGGACAACCACTTTGTATATATTTATCAACTATCAAACCGGTTAACTTTTCCAGAATCTCCTGAAAAAAATAATGAACATTAAGAAGCATAATGAACATTGCATGTACTGTTACAAACTAACTATCTTATATCCACCATTTGGATCACACCACTCACAACACAGCACATACGGCCAAGGCCACTACAATTGTACCTCTCTTCCCCATCTACATTTGACACAAAACCACATTAATCATCGAGCAATACTATACCATTATATATAATAACTATAATCAAGTTAGGGACATCCGGCCGGATATTCAGGAAAGGATTGACAGCTGGACACCCCTAGGAAAATCACAATTTTTGTGGTCCCATATCTAAGAGCCCTAAAGCGATATGCACTGGCTGCATGGTGGGGGGTGGGCATGCAGGGTTCGGCCTTCCGCGTTCGGCCGCCCACATCCGGCCGGACGTGGGCGGCCGAAGCTATGGCCGCATTGCCTGCCCGTGCCCCTACAGTGGGCACATTTTAATGCCACCAACCCAGACGGGTCTTACCACTTGCAGATCGTGTTCGCCGGCAACCATCCAGCATACAAAAAAAACATATTTCCCGATGTGCTAACACCACATCCCACGGATTTCTGGCTTATCTGGATCTCTATGAATAATTACAAACGTGATCGTTCACATATATGATACATTCAACGCCACAATTATCCATTTACCTGAATCAAAAACCCATATTAACTAAAAACATACACAACACTAACAACCAACTAATACCCACACATACCACTCATCCACTAACACACAGCGTATAATCGGCACACATCCGCCCGGATCATAAACCATTCAGATGCATTATTTTAATTCAAATATCAACAACCACCTGTCTATATACACCCAAACACAACCTTTATCCCAATAAATCAACATTATAAACCACCTGATCACACATACACAGCCACCAACCCTATAAATCAACCTACATACGTAATAACAACTTCTCCATCAACCACCTAAACACACAGATTAACCAACCTATATACACATACATAACACATAAACATACCTCTACACACAGCCCTACACACTATGCATATTCTCCACATACAACCGCCAACTACTAACCTCTAAAATCCGCTCCATAATCACACATCCGGCACCAACCTAGTCATCATCTGGCCGGCCGAATTCATCACTAACATCACACCAAACCACCAGGTGTCACATAAAATCCGAATCTCCACATATCTCACAGCATCCTACAGATAATCCGCATCAGATCCACTCATCCGGCACACAACCTACCAACATCCGGCGTGCCGGATCACACACCACATTTACATCCGGCATAGCACCAACCAACCAAAGACCAGTATTCATTCCACAACTAAAAACATTATGCACCCACCTCTATGACGTCACAAGTAACATTAAAACAACTAAATATATATTGTGTAGCACCACCCTGTATTAATCACTGTATCCTGAAGAAGCAGCAATGCGAAACGCGTTGAAATAAACATATAAAATTGAACATGTCTTAGCTTGATCAATCTTTTCCACTTTCTAAACCTTACATTTTTCATTTTTTATTTATTAAACTGATCCGTTTACATCTGACAATAACACTAACATTAAAAGTTTGATTTTAGACTTGGTGCATCACAAAACCAGCCATGTGTTGTTTCTGATTCCAAATGAAAACTATGACGCAAGTGTTCTGTCTAAATGTCTTCGCACATAGCCTATGCAGGTGTGACATACGTTTAAAAACAAAAGAATTTCACCCATGAAGTTGTGTCTCGCCTCCTACAACTTCAAGTGGGTGAAAATAACGCGTATTTGTTAAACTTGATACAACATATTTTCAAATATTGATCGTTAAGCACGTATTTCTTTTCAAATCACAGTGATTTAACCTGCTAACCGAGGCCTATATATATAGAGGCCTAGTCGTGTTTACAGCGCTTAAATAATGTAGGTCAATAGGAAAATTTAGAAGTGGCATAGCGCCTAATTATTCAGTGTACCTGAAATAGCAGATTATGTCACTTTTTTGTTGAGCTGGAAAAAAAACATGTTTCATTGAGTTGCCCTATGTATAATGGTGTGGAGCAAGCTTTGTTCACACAGACATTTTATTTTAGCAGTGATGAGGGAGACAGCAATGATGAGGAAAACTACAATTATGATGAAAACAGCAATGAAGAGGAAAACAAAAATGTGAGGAGCCGAAGCTACATGCAATGTGTCGAAAGGTGTCAAAACCTACCGTAAAATTAATAATATCGGGAAAAGTGCAATAAATTATGAAAGATGATGCATGGCTACGATTAGCCTAGGTATGTGTATGTATGTTATTTAATTTATGAACGTAGGCCAATATATGAACAATACATTTGTTACATGTTTTATATTACATTTGATCTCTGTTTAGTATGATTTATTTATATTTTGACATTTTTTTTACGTGTATCTTTTTTACTCAAACTCTGATTGATCTTCGTAACAACAAGAGTGAGACTTTAATAATGATTTATGTGTACTTTACTTACTTTTCCCTGCCATTGTTCCATTAAAATACAACACGTAGCATCCGAATGTACATGTCAGAAGCTCAGAATAAAATGTTTGGCCGCTGGCGCATGGTCCAGTCACTTTGGGACTTGATGTAAGCCACACTGCGGCACAATCATAGCACAGCATTGTTGAACCTGGTGACATTAAACGTGAGTAATTAATAAATAATATGCAACAGTCACTGGATCGTTCAACATGTGGATTGCGTAATTGTTAAAAGGGTTAATATTGTACAGCCTAGAGTGTGCATGCACAGAAAAGCATGTTAATTTGTAATTTACTCATTTTTATTTAATGTTTTCCATCTCTTAAGTTATCCATTAAAATCACTTAACTGCTACTCTTTAAGCCGATTTAGTCTAATTACTGGCCGTGTTGAAATCTAGATATGATGCTGATAAAAATATTCAATATAACTCACATACACCACACAAACATACGAATGATCTTTCGAATCATTAGAAATTGGTACTATGCAATAACTGAATAGGCATAATATATGCTATGTAAATAATTATCTTCAATATCGTAGAACAGTATAGTACATGAGATATTGTCAGTCTAATTACACGAAAACAAATTGCGAATACTATAATAAAAACACAAGTTTGGATACATGATCATAGAAGTGGTTATGAATATCAATTCACTCAAATATATAGGTGCAATTTAACCCTAGTCTCGCTGAATTATTTGCTTCTAATTTTCCTTCATTTGAAGCTGGAAAGCTAACGTGATTTCCGTGTCCAAATCACGGAACATAATACATATATATGTAAACGATAAGTTAAATAATTTACTCATTTGTATTTAATGTTTTCCCTCTCTTAAGTTATCCATTTAATTTACTTAATTGCTGCTCGTCAAGCTGATTTAGTCTAAGTATTGGCCGTGTTGAAATCTAGATATGATGCTGATAAAAATATTCAATATAACTCACATACACCACACAAACATACGAATGATCTTTCGAATCATTTGAAATTGGTACAATGCAATAACTGAATAGGCATAATATATGCTATGTAAATAATTATCTTCAATATCGTAGAACAGTATAGTACATGAGATATTGACAGTCTAATTACACGAAAACAAATTGCGAATACTATAATAAAAACACAAGTTTTGATACATGATCATAGAAGTGGTTATGAATATCAATTCACTCAAATATATAGGTGCAATTTACCCTAGTCTCGCTGAATTATTTGCTTCTATTTTTTCTTCATTTGAAGCTGGAAAGCTAACGTGATTTCCGTGTCCAAATCACGAAATATAATACATATATATGTAAACGATAAGTTAAATAATTTAAATTTCACCCATCCACTTAAATTGGTTAAAACTTACTCATATCTGTATAATTTGAGACGCAACATCCGCAATTCTTGTTTAAACACTATTTTAATTCCCATTAACTGTGAGTTAACATGCTAATAAAACGGATTAAGAGCCACTATAGTCGGGCTTAGAGGGCCAAGGGGTACAAATCAACATTTACCAAAATTAATAATTGGGATGATTTGCCCTGAACATCTACAAAAAAACCTGATAATTCAAATCAACAAATATACAGATTTTACAGACTAGAAAATGTACATACCTAACGGAACAACAGATAAATACAGATACATTAAATATGTCCAGAAAGCCATGTCAACGCTTCTCAGAGATCTGCACAAACTGAATGATGTGTTTTCAGATTTAGTCTTTAATACATATCACACATGAAGGCTAAATACGTGACTTTAAAAAACCAAAACACAGGAAGGCTATATACGTGACACTGATAAGACTAATTAGATGACCATCTACGCGCGTGAGCCGCCACACTGCAATCGCACCTTTGTCATGCTAATAATCTTTTAAGAAATTTGGCACAGATGACCTCTGATACTGTATACACTTTTTGATTTCTGATACAGGGAAGTCACTTTTCACTTATTATAGGCTCAAATTGAAAGTAATACCAAGTTAAAACTATTTTTTTTATTGTTAGGCCCTACGTCTCATTTTCCTACCCTAATTTGCATACTTCCAAAATGGCCGCCAAAATCTAGGTGAAAACATTAAAATTTCAAAATCGGGATACAGACTCGCAAATAGGTTGAAATTGAAAGTAATAATAAGCTGATTTCAAATTTCCAAAAAATAATGTTGGTATAAATGGGTCTGGTCACACTAAACTAGGCCAAAAGTGTTACATGATAAGACTAAATTAAAACACATTATATATTATTTTTTTTTTGCATTATCTGATAGTACAATGTCTGTAGTTTGTTGCTGAGAAGTTGCAAGTTAATTCGCTCGATGTGGAGCTCAGGAGATGTTTTTTTTCTGAACCTGGTGCTTTCAGGGTCACGTACGTTTGAAATGGGGGGATATAATAGCTAAGCTGGTGAAATTGATGTAAAGATATGGACTGATACAAGGGTGATATGCTAAAACAAACGGGGTCGACAGAACGAGATACCAAGGGGAGAAGCATACCTTTGACACCTCCACCACAACTGTACTCAAATGTGGGACGTAAACTTTTTTTTACACGAATACTATGATACCTTTGATATATGGTTGGTTTTCATATAATAATGTTGCCAGTAGTGAGCTGATCTGGGCGACCACACGTGAAGAGGGAAGCAACTTACTGAATAGAACAGGGAGAGTATCGTACGTATGTGATGTTTGACAAGTCATGTACGTGATTCTTCTCAGTACGTGACTGTTGACATGATTAGGAGCGTCAGTATCAGAGCTAAACATTTATTCTCCACAAGTGACTGAACATGTCAAAAATCACATACGTTGCTAGCAATCAAAGATCACGTACAAGCCTCTTCTGTTATGTCAAATGTCACATACGTTTTTGACTTTCTTGGACCCAACCTTTCATAAAAGCAACAATTATCGCTCAGGCATAATAAAAAAAAAACCTGCCATTAGCTTGTTTGTCCTTGAACTGATATATCTACTCTGCACGACCCACCTTCAACGTACCAAGGAGTACTTGAACAAGCAATAAAGGTACGTTTTTTCGGTAACGTACATGATTTGTTGACACCCAAATATTTAACTGAACGTCACGTACGTTACCTTTGTGTTCAGAACGCATAAGAACTATGTAAAAATCAGTAGATTACCCCCATTGTGGTCCTAAATTCAACTCTGATCATCATTGCACATAATTTAATGAAAAAACAGTTCAGTATGCGGTAAAGCAAGACCTTCATTCATCCTCTCAAAATGTGAAGTCTGGCGATGTAATGTTTGACATATGGAAAAACGCACATGTCATGGACATAATTTAACAACAAAGTCACAAAGAATGAGCCAATATATGACATTTTTTATGAAAAGTACTCTTCATAGTGTCTATTTCTTACCCACCAAATATTACAGTGGTGAAATAAATATAAATATCGATAAAATGTGTTCAAACACGACAACCCTCAGAATCAGCCACTGGCCTAGTCTAGTGTGACTAGATCCGTATACATTTCTCAACCTGATTTGCTTATTTACAAAATGGCTACCAATCAGTGGAAACCCCAAAATTGACATCCAGAATATAAGATAAAAATATGGATCATGCTACACTAAGCGAGCAAGGTTCGAAGCCCTGCATGATACTGAGACCCCTTGCGTGGTGCTGAGACACCCTCCCCTCCTCATAGTTCCAATAGCACTCGAAGCCATGCATGCTGCTGAGACCCCCACCTCCCCATGCTAAATAGTGTATTTTTAAAACAGAGTATGTCTGTCACTGTCCATGGAGTATGGAAGGCTATATAATAGTATATACTAGCAAGATAGTGCTCGCTATCATAACCAGCCGTGTATAGCCTTGTGTTCACAGATAATGTATCCACAGACGCCGCCGCCGCTGCAAAGAGATTAGAATAGCCACCGAACACGTTCGGGTTGGCTAATGAAAGGAGGGTTTATTACACAAGTATTTGCACTACACATTGATTCATTCCTAACAGTCATGTTGTTTTAATTTGCTTCTTCATCCAGAAAATTGAAAAACTGTCCAACAGTCCGATACTGTCCAACAGTTTGGCTTTTGCTACAACTAAAACGTGTCATAGCTCTGATCACTGCTCTGGCTACGGCTCTTAATTGAGGTAAACTACATAAGCCCTAAAATGGCCATTTGACTACCTATCAGAAATGTGCCATTCTGGTGATGGTCATTTCTAGCATCATACACAGGATTCATAGTACAAGTTATACAGTGTAGTAATACAGGAATTATTATCAGAAATGTGCCATTCTGATGATGGTCATTTTCTAGCATCATACACAAGATTACATTTTATATTAACAGTTTTAGTAGGACAGGAGATATTTGGTCATTTCCAGCATCATACGTCAGAGTATAGTAGCAGCTAGCTATACAGTAGGCCCCTATAGTAATACATTCTTATGAGTTATAGTAAGACAGAAGCTCATCAGAAAGGTTCCATTCTCATGACGGTCATTTCTAGCATTATACGTCGGATTTATAGTAAGAGCTATGCAGTGGAGTCTTATGGGTTCACTTGTTCCACACCACTGACCGCATTGACACAGTTATTCGTTATCACATTGAGGTTTACAGGTTCATTTTTACATTCACATTAGAACTTATGGGATCTCAGCAGCATGGGGAGATGGGGGGTCTCAGCAGCACGTAAGGGGTCTCAGCAGCACGGGGAGATGGGGGTCTCAGCAGCACGGGGAGGTGGGGGTCTCAGAAGCACGTAAGGGGCCTCAGCAGCACGGGGAGATGGGGGTCTCAGCAGCACGTGAAGGGTCTCAGCAGCACGGGGAGATGGGGGTCTCAGCAGCACGTAAGGGGTCTCAGCAGCACGGGGAGATGGGGGTCTCAGCAGCACGTAAAGGGTCTCAGCAGCACGTAAGGGGCCTCAGCAGCACGGGGAGATTGGGGGTCTTAGCAGCACGGGGAGATGGGGGTCTCAGCAGCACGTGAAGGGTCTCAGCAGCACGGGGAGATGGGGGTCTCAGCAGCACGTAAGGGGTCTCAGCAGCACGGGGAGATGGGGGTCTCAGCAGCACGTAAAGGGTCTCAGCAGCACGTAAGGGGCCTCAGCAGCACGGGGAGATTGGGGGTCTTAGCAGCACGGGGAGATGGGGGTCTCAGCAGCACGTAAAGGGTCTCAGCAGCACGGGGAGATGGGGGTCTCAGCAGCACGGGGAGATGTGGGTCTCAGCAGCACGTAAGGGGCCTCAGCAGCACGGGGATATGGGGGTCTCAGCAGCACGTAAAGGGTCTCAGCAGCACGGGGAGATGGGGGTCTCAACAGCACGGGGAGGTGGGGGTCTCAGCAGCACGTAAGGGGCCTCAGCAGCACGAGGAGATGGGGGTCTCAGCAGCACGTAAAGGGTCTCAGCAGCACGGGGAGATGGGGGCCTCAGCAGCACGGGGAGATGGGGGTCTCAGCAGCACGTAAAGGGCCTCAGCAGCATGTGGAGGTGGAGGTCTCAGCAGCACCTAAGAGGTCTCAGCAGCACGGGGAGATGGGGGTCTCAGCAGCACGGGGAGGTAGGGGTCTCAGCAGCACGTAAGGGGCCTCAGCAGCATGTGGAGGTGGAGGTCTCAGCAGCACCTAAGAGGTCTCAGCAGCACGGGGAGATGGGGGTCTCAGCAGCACGGGGAGGTAGGGGTCTCAGCAGCACGTAAGGGGCCTCAGCAGCATGTGGAGGTGGAGGTCTCAGCAGCACCTAAGAGGTCTCAGCAGCACGGGGAGATGGGGGGTCTCAGCAGCACAGGGAGGTGGGGGTCTCAGCAGCACGGGGAGATGGGGGTTTCAGCAGCACGTAAGGGGCCTCAGCAGCACGTCGAGGTAGAGGTCTCAGCAGCACCTAAGAGGTCTCAGCAGCACGGGGAAGTGGGGGTCTCAGCAGCACGGAGAGATGGGCGTCTCAGCAGCACGTAAGGGGTCGCAGCACCACGGGGAGGTGGGGGTCTCAGCAGCACGGAGAGATGGGCGTCTCAGCAGCACGTAAGGGGTCGCAGCACCACGGGGAGATGGGGGTCTTAGCAGCACGGAGAGATGGGGGTCTCAGCAGCACGGGGAGATGGGGGGTCTCAGCAGCACGTAAGGGGCCTCAGCAGCATGCAGGGCTTCGAGTGTTCTTAGTTTAATCAGTTTATATTTGTTTTTTTTGTTTTCATTTAGGCCTACATATATTATAAAGATAAATATTCGGGTGAGTCTTAAACCTAGCCGACAATGAACTGGGCCTACTACTACACGATATACCCAAGGTGCCCAGTCTATGGCCTACAGTAAGCCTATAGGCTTTAACGTTAGTATAGTGTAAATTTGCAATGCCTTCAGGTTGCATACCACCACACACAAAAAACATTTATATATCTTCTGGACAGCAAGGAAATGATGCCAGAAACTATAACTGCAGCCGTTACGGGAGCTGAATCTGAAGGCAGACGCCAATATTCCGTATACGATCAAACTCAGCTTACATTTTTTATTGTCCAGTTGCCACCTTATCAGTTCTGTACCCAACTATTCATTTTTTTATGGTTTCATAGTGACGTGGATCTGTAGAACAAACTTAGCTTGGTTCCCAGAGTGATTTGTAATTTGCATTAATTCAAGATGGCCGCCATGACCATTTAATCCAGACGACGTAAATGTACATGCTATAGTGCGCTTAATAACCAAAACAGTATTTTAACTTGAGATAAAAAGATAAGATTTGGTATAAGTATTCTTCTAATAATGGGTTTTCGAGAAAATGTGTTATTTGTCATCTAATGTTTATTTTAAATAGCGGCAAAATTTAAGATGGCCCTCATTTGTGGAAGGTCAAACCATAAATTGATATAATTTGGGACAGAATAGAAGCAGATGCATGATTTCGGTGTCTACCATATGTTTTTAGGGTATGTCCGACATAGTGGTGTGACCAGAAAATTCCCATAAGATTTAGACACAGCTTTATGAGACATAAAACTCATTGTTCAATTATCATTTTGGGGCATATTTTGGGTACGAAATTAATGTACATTAATTACGTTAATTTATGACATTAAATGGCGACAGAGAGGAATTAAAGGGCAACGGATAGGCGTTAAAGGTCTAAGGGGTATTCTTGTCACCTTTTAATGTTTTCCCGTTGCTCTTCAACGCTTCTCCGTCACCATTTAAGGCCTCCCCATCATCCTTTGACGCCTTTTTCGCCACCCTTTAACGCATACTCGTCGCCCTCGAATGCATTTAAATCACTCTTCAGCCATCCCGTTGTCATTTACGTCTCTCCGTCACAATTTAACGCTTCCCGTCACCCCTTACCGAATTTCCATTGCCCTTCAATGCATCTACATCGCATCTTTAATCATCACATTTTAATCCCATCGCCCTTCAATCCCTTTCCGTCGCCCTTTACTGTAAGACCTGAGATGTATTGATACAGGCATAGCCGATCTCATTTCTTACTCACAAATCTCATGACCATTATTTTATATTCTATGACTGCGAGTTTCATACCTGTTATGTGACAGGGTTTTTTTTATCCTGTTATGTGACTGAGTATATCTAACTCATCACGCGATTGAGGATTTTTCGCATTTAGTGTCTGAGGGAGTTCTCAAATAGTATGTCATGAGATTTTGAGTATTTAGTGTTATTTAGTGTGACATATGCAGAAGAAATGTACATTTTATCATCTATGTAGTATAATATCTTGTTTAAAGTGAGAAATATTCACAAGTAAAGATCGACTGTTCATCTTGAAAATTAGAACATTTTAGAAATACTTGAATAAATGTGTGTTACATTAAATAGGCATACATATTCGAATATATGTGTGTCACCTAAAAGAAATGCAAATATTCGAATAGACATAGATTATTTAGAAGAAAAGGCATGATAATGTTGTCATCCATTTACTCAGTTAAATGAGGATGTAAAATATTTTGTTGAATACGAATTACATAGCATAAAATAGGAAAAAAATTGAGCATGTGTTCATTACTGCGAAAAAAATTAGGAATATTTTGTCTAATGTGCTTTACCTGAAAGAAAAATAAGGAAAGCTGACAATTGTCGAAGTGTTTTACTTAGCAAATAATGATAAACTAATGAACAAGTGTGAATTACTTGCGCAAATTGGACATGCTCAAATTGAACAAGTTGAGTGACATATGTCCATTGCATTGATTGAGATGGTTTTTCAACAAAAGTATTGTTATTTATAGGGATATGTAGGGATAATCAACTAGTGCCTAATAATTAGTAGAAAACACTACATGGTTTAACAGTGTAAAATAGTAGATGGTTGTTTCATAGATCTCAACCGGTTGTGGTAATCAGCCACAAAGGTGTCTCATCGCACTAAATGATCATACATTTTGAAAAGTAATTTATGTAAAGAGCGAGGGCTCTCTCTTCCGATTAGTGTAATCAATCAATTCAATCAGTGAGCTGGAAATAGATCTAGCATGATCATATTGAATGTAGCCACACTCACTATGTGCCGCGCATGTTTGTTGGTTGGAGGCTGGTTTGTAGTCCTAATCCACTCTCTATCGAGCCCATGAATCATCAGTAGAGCAGTCGTGAGAAGTGACCTTCTCAACAATTCTGATAGACACTGCTTACTTGAGTTCTTACTTTGAATTTTTTTAAACAATAGTGTCATATCCCAGTTTTAAATTCAACATTTAAGATTCTCACAGCTTAGTTGTAACTATCGAGATTGTAACAAGTGAAATACGTGACGTATCAAGTGAAAATATATGTTATATTTATATATAAGCCATTTCAGTCATGTACTTGTGGGTTGTCAGATGTGCGATTTTTGGGGTTGAAAAAATGCATATGGTAGATTTGATGTAAATAAAATAATGTATGTGACTTTTATGCTTATTTAAAAAAAAATTAACTTTAAGGTCTCTCCTCTTGTCCCCTATCAATCATCAATCCCGCAGAGAAGGTACGTTAGACATAAATAGTGTATTATAAGTCTGTTGATTGTTAGATTGCAAAACAACATAGTAACAGTAATTTGTTGTAGGCGTAAATATTTCGGTAATGTAATATTTTACGAATCTATAATGTGCTATGATCTCTTTTCAGATGGTTAATGTTGTATGTAGGCTATGTGTAGTTGAGATGGAATACTATATTCTAAGTAGTTAAAAAAAGTATTTAGTTATGGAAAAGTGTTTAGTTATGGATATGTTTGGAGTATGATAACTTCAACACCACCGGTATATCTTAACAACGTTTCACTGTCATAAAGAAGTTTCTCATGTAATGATTTGTAGATGATTAGATTCAGGTGATAATTTTAAAGACCGTTTAGAAGTATTAATCAGTTTGGTTTGGTAGATATGTTCAGAGCTGTTACCGTGTTGTCAGTAGGCCTAGGTCTATGTACGTAGCTCAAATATGTGTGATTGAGAACAACTGTGGTGATGCTGGTGTAAGGCTATAACATTTCACATGCCCTGATATCTATATCTAGCTTAGTGGTTGAAGCATATAATATTCATGACAGGCTTTGCGTCTTTTAGATATACCAATGAATGATTTGGGTTGATCGAATCGTGTGTGTGATAAAAATATGCTGGTTTGATATATATTATGTTAATGATTGTTTTGCGTGTTGACAGTATGTATATGATCAAAATGTTTATGATTGAAGTCAAGTATAGTCATGTTGGTGGTTGTATATGTATATTCATGGCTATGTCACATGTTGACAGTGTATTCGTATTTAAAATGTTTGTGATGCAAACAGGTATGTTCATGGTTGGTTTGGCAAGTATTTTTTAATCTAAGCTAGCTTATCACCTTTAGACCTGTGTAAGTGTGATGGGTGATACTCCGGTAACTTCTGGTTGTTCTGTTGTACATGTTGACTGAAAATAAATAAAAAAATAGAAAAGCATTTACTACTTTGGTTTGGTATGTATTGTCATAGTTATTTTCATGTTTGCAATGTACGTATCTAAAATGTTTGATACACAGGAAAATTATGATTATCTAACAGTATTTTCATAGTTATTTTTCATGCTGGCTGTATATACATATGTAAAATGTGTCTGATTGGAAACAAGTATGTTAATGTTGGTTTTTGTGTGTACTTTTAAGCATGAAAATGTGTTCTGTGAGCTAGATAACTGTTTCTAGACCTGGATAAATGCGGTACATGCTATATAGGAAAATTCTGATTGTTAAATAATATTTTGGTGTATACATAAAAATGAAAATTTGTCCTGTAATGTAGCTTATTGGCTCTAGATCTGGGTAAGTACGCTACATTCTATACAGTAAAAGTATGGTTGTACAATTGCAAATGATAAATATAGAGGGGAGGTTAGTAGCCTAATTCTCCCGATTTCTATGTGGTGTTTATTTTTGGTTGAAGTGTGAACCTGGGTAAATTTTGTTTGTGAGTGTTCGTGAATGTTTTAAGTATGTGATTTGTGTAGTATTTAAGTATTTGTGTAGTATTTAAAATCTGCAGACCGCTCGCACGTCTGCTGTAGCAATGTCATCATCCACAGGTCTGGTGTCCGCCCACAATTCCAATTTGTACTCAGCGTTTATGTGTTTTAATTGGTTGGCTTGTTTAGTGTAGGTCAACTTTTTAAATAAGGTAGGTCGTCGTGATTCGTTGAATGGACATTGTGGGCGCATACTGCAATGTCACGCATCGTTCCCGTGACTGGTGTTCTCCCACAATTCAAATTTATGTCAGCCCATATGACTGTGTTTGATTGGTTTACTTGTTTAAAGGAAAAAGCCAGCGAACTGTCATGTTAGATTCATATCAAATAACCAGTGTTTCTGTAGCAAACAATGCTGCATATGATTTATTTACTGGTTTGAGATGGGAGTATACAACTAAAATATGTCGGAAATTGGACTTAATGTGGGCGTCCATCTTGGTTCCTTCCTATTACTTCATACAGTGGAATTATGCAAATGATATTTAAATGTGATGACGTTGACCAAGTCCCAACCCTCATGCCGGTTGAGCATTCAACATGCAGTTTAGCAGGTCACTGTGGACAACACCTACTTTAGCTCCTCAAATGCCCCTTATAAATTGTTATATATGCCAATTTGATAACAGTTGTCGAATAATATGTATGTTATATAATAAATCATCTGGTTGCATGTGACTGTTATATCGCTATTTATTATATTTTAAGTGTTATCTGAGGCCCCCTCGGCCCTTCTTGTCGACATTGCTCTCATCACAGTGAAATGATGTGACAGTTGGTTGAAAACATGTTTGCGAATAAAAATAAAGCCCGCCCAGAAGTCAATGATAATTCCTGGTACATTTTTATTATATTATCTGACCAAGAAAAGTTGTAAAAACCCTATGAACAGGTTTAAAAGGAGTCAAATAATCATTTTAAACGGACCCCCGTCCCCGCCGATTGACACTGACTTGACAGTGTTGACTGAGCCCAGTCATATGAGTATATGAGAATACGCCTACAAACTAATACACGGCCATAGGTCAAATTCAGAGATTTTCCTGCTGATACAGTTTTAATTCTAGTGTCTTTACCTTTGTCCTGCCATATTAATCACATAATATAACCACAGCCAGATGTCAAATTTAAATTTTCGTAGCATTATTTTTCAAATGTAATGTCCTTATCTCGATTTGAATTATTGTTAGTCTATCACTGCAGAGGTGGGCAAGTTAAGCAAAATATCTGTGATGTAAATAATAAAAAAATGACCATTCAGAGCACCTGAAAATAGTCATTTGTGGCGACAGGACTCATTTCGCCTGCTCACCCCTTGACTGACAGTCTGTAAACATACATATGTGGGCTCGGCGTTAGGGCCTACAATATCAGTGTATAAATAAAATCATTGGTGATGGGCAGCAAAAGGTCTAGGCCTACAGTAGGCTACATATTATAACCACGACGACCGGATTTGCCAGCATTGTAGCAATGTTATCTTGGAAGCCAAAAGGCAGTCTCCGCTTGCCTGTAAGGTAAGCAGATAGACCTAGGCCTACTGTTTTTTTTGTTTTATACGGAAATATACTGATTGACTGTCAACTCAGGTCGTGGAGCCACTCTTTTTTTTTGATAACTTAATTTCAGCTGACAAACTATAGGCCCATGTCATGCATATAGCAAGTGCGTATTTTTACTCTCATTTTGTGCAGCAGTTTTAAAAAATGTACGTAGCCTAGCCCAATATGCGAATTTAAAAATGCGTCAAAAGTAAGGGGTCAGTAGTAACTTACTGTCATAATGATAGATGGTATAGTCTTTTTAAAACATGGCTCGTTGTTCCCAAATAAATAGTGCACCCATTTATGATCTATTGTATTATAAGTGAATATACAGTTTATATTGATGTCGAGACAAACATTTGGTAACGGAGTTGACTGTATTTCGTGAGAAGTAGGATTTTTTTTCATGCAACATTTGGAGCCCGTCCATCTCTCTCAAGAGTTTTTTTTTTCAATTTGTCATAGTGATACATTACTAAATATTTTCTATTTGGAAAATGTCAGTTGACCCTTTTAGTGCGGGTCTGATATATCTCAGGCAGAGTGTTTTTTTGAGTATTTTTGTCTGTATAATCAACGTGGTCCGGCAGGCATGGGGGTAACCTAGTTTTGGTTCATACAAGTGTGTTTCTTGAAGTTGATGAAAAGTGGATATTTTAAATAATATTTGCCAATTTGACCTTAAAATGACCTAGATGTGAACTTGAAATGACCTTGGTGTTATGGACCAGTAAAGCATCCTCCTTCCCATGTTATTATTTGCGCATAAGCTAAGATCCTGATAGTGTCTTCAGACAAATCTGACATTACAAAATATCTGATTTTTTTTATCTCTCCCCAGTAATTCAGTGGTGGGAATGCAAGTGTGCCCAGGAATTCAGCGTTAAAAGGGTTGGAAAAACAACTTTTTGAATACCAGCTTCATTGACAAAAAAAATGCAGAACAAAATTGCGAATAGAATTCAGTCTTTATCACCAGATGTCCCAGATAGATCATAGTATATCAACATGTTCATAGCACACCCTCCTCCCCTGCCCTCAGCATACACTTTGTACACTTATGATAATGTTGATTAGGCTACTAATTTTAATGAAAAAAGTCTGGTAATTTGATCTCGAATAATAATATAGAGCTTATATACCATTTTAAGCTCCAATTAAATTGCCAATCGCTTAAATGAAAAAAAACCTCAGTTTGGTAACGGAGTTGAACTAAGGATAATTGAGCAGTTTCTGACTAGACAAGTAGGCCTATATATTTTAAAGCTAAGTGTTTTTTCCTTTTTGAATCTTATGTAATACCTTATTTCTGACCAATTTAAATGCACTGAAGGAAAACGCTCTCAATAACCCACCATGGCCTATCACCCCCACACTCACGTCATCATCTGTCTATCATTTTATCTCATCAATTGACTACGTATTACAATGTCACATAAAAGACCTTTTGTGCCGAAAAGTGACGTAAAGCAAAGATTTACTACTACTACTACTGCACTGATCCCAGTGGTATGGCTATTTTTACGATTCAAGATCATCTAGGAGTCAAAAACAAGATGGCTGTCGTCGGCCATCTTGAATTTTAATGTTTTGGTATAATAGACCTTGATTCTTATGTAATACATAATTTTTGACTAATTTGAATACACTGGTCCCATTGGTATGGTTATTTTTTTTTTAATTTTAGGTCATCTAGAGGTCAAAACCAAGATAGTGGCCGTCGGCCATCTTGATTTTTTAACTAACACAATAACCATATAATCTTGTGTAATACCTCAATTTCGCCTAATCTGAATACACTGATTTCATTGGAATGACTATTTTTAAATTTAAATGGCCATCAATAACCAAGGCCATTTAGAGGTCACAACCAAGGAAACCGGCTATAACGACAGTCAATATTCAATTTTCAATTGTTGAAATAAAAGTATTAGAATGCAACTGCATACATTTTCCTGATATTTTTAGACGTTTTTCAGTTTATACAACGATCCAAAACAATATATGGCCATCAATAACCAAGGCCATCTAGAGGTCACAACCAAGGAAACCGGCAATAACGGCAGTTAATATTCAATTGTTGAAATAAAAGTATCAGAATGCAATTGCATCTATTTGCCTAATATTTTTTGACGTTTTTCAGTTTCTTCAACAAAATCCAAGATGTCCACCAAAATTCTATGTCAGTCTCTAGGGCGTGAACGGCTTCATGGGTTTGTTTCATGTTAGGTTAAATAGAAAGACCTTATCCTTGACGTGTGCTTATAATATCGGGTGGGACACTGATAATAACCGATAATAAATCTTTTTTTTTACGTTTTAGAATTTTAGCAAACATATCAGTTTCGCTAATTTTTTGCTTTTTAATTTTGTGATCTAGCTATGCAGCCCCAATTTTATCTTTTGGTTATGCTCATTGGCCCTGAGAAATTTGTCTCGAGAATCGTGTTTCTTTTTTTATTTCTTTTCAAAAAAATCCAAGATGGCCACAAAAATCTTGTGTTACTCATAAGAGCTTGACCGCTTCACTGATTTGCTACAAGGAAGTGTTAATGACCTATTTACTTATCGGCAATAAACTACAATCCGGGATCATATTATTCTCGCTTGTTTGGTCAGCATGAATGGATATTCATAATTGAATGTCAGCTGACAGGATTCTGCAAATGTTATATTTTTCTTCTAAATGATCTCATAAACCTTGACTGTCACCTCATTACAATCTACAACTCCTGATGTGTTCAAACTTCTCTTGCTGATGACTCAACTATAATATAGTTATACATCTGACCAGCGTGAAGTGGCCCTGTAGAAATCTAAGCTAGAGTCGGTCTCGCACTGTATTTATCTATGATTGAGGTATTTTGGCTGCAAAATCTATGTGGTGTGGGTGGACACACAAGCATGCATTGATCAAACAGCTTTGGGTAAATGTATTGTGTTTGATGGGTCGTCACATCATGCCCTCCATGCCCTCATGCCCTGGGAGCCTGGGTCATGCCTTCCACCTTACCTTCGGACACAATGTATTTTTGGAGAACAACAAACACTTTGTACCCATTGTAAAAAGCACAAGACAAAACAGCTCTAAGTATATTTTGATTCTGAGACTTGTTTTTTAACCACACAATATTATATAAAAATACAATATGTTAAAAAAAAATACATACCATTGCACCAGAGATGGCATTTAGCCCTTCTCTGCTCTCATTTGATTACCATGATTACATTGTGATTGAATTTGAAACAGTAATCGACTTTTAAATAAAATTGAATCAAGATGAGGAAAAAGAGAATAATTAGATGGGGGGGGGGGGGTAAGATGTGTATATACAGACTATTAAAAAAAATATGAGGTCACCTGTTGGGATATATTTACGTTGAGTCTATTATTTTATAGGTTTAAATCTGCAACAGAATATCTATGAGTTCTGAGAAATAGTGTTATACTTATAGTTGCATCGTTAGATTGTTATATTTCCATATATGTTTAGGACATATATCCAAAACTTGTCATATTTTCATATATGTTTATAAATATCCAAAACGTTATTATTTTATATTTTCAATATATAATATATCCTCATTGTGCTTTAAACTACTTCGGTAAGTCTTGATTTTTTTATGAAAATAAATAGTTTGTCACTTATCATATTACTGACAAATGTTTACCAAGTTATTATTTACATCTAGGCATGGAGGCCTACTTATAATAATTTATATTAGATACTGCTATGCATTATAATTGACTATATATAGCGAATTTCTTTAAAATCACCACGTAAAAAATAAAATTATTTTGACTGCTACAAATTTATAAAAAAAAATGGGAAATATGACATCAAATACGATAAAGTGTCACATTGACTTCCTGACTATAATTTTTCGTGAATATGATCAAAATGTTGTCAAAATTTACTCATTTCAGCAGTACTTTATGTTAGTTTTAAAAAAAAATTGTCAATGGGATAGTTTAATTAATCAATAGAGCAAGAAAGTAATTTTTGTGAAAAAAATATAAATGCTTTATTAGAATTACTATAACATCTGAAGATATAATTTGGAATGATGAAGCAACCATAAACAATATTCAAATTGATATTAAAAGACTGTAGATTTGTATGTGTATTTGTGATCAAACAAGGAGGTTGTTTAAAGATAAGTGTCATCTCTGTTGAATTAAAATTATGCTAACGTGACGTTTTTGTTGACACTTTGTTAATGTCACGTTAGCAACAAAGTTACTAGACGCCACCTCACTGGCTAGAATTTGTCTGCACCCACTCAAAAATAAGTGTTTGTATTGTTGGTTTTAGATTATTGCATTGTAGAATGGCTAAAATAGCTGTATTTCGATGGTTCGCAATAAACAGCATCATCTAACGTGACATAACTTAAGACTCTTGACATCTGATGACTGTCAAGGATTTGACATCTGATGAATGTCAAAGATACAAAGTATCGTACTAATAAAGAAATACAATTAAAACTAAAAGATGTAGGGACAACGAAACAGCTTCAGGTGAAAATTAAAAGACGGAAGATTATATTTATGATTAGACAAGTAGGCCTATATATTTTAAAGCTAAGTGTTTTTCTTTGCATTTAAGTCATGATAACGTGACATTTATTTTGACATGTTGCTAGTGTCACATTAGCAATAAAAGTCGCATCCTTGCCCAGAATATATATATGCAGCTAGAAATATTTACTAGAATGGCTGGTTTCATATTGTTGCATTGTAGAATGGTTACGGGATTTTATATATTGCTTTTTGGAATAAACATCAAGTGCTAACGTGACATAAGCCAATGACACTTCTTAAAGTATTCTGTTGTTAAAGAACATTTTCCAACCACTGATATATTACTGGATAGGCCTATGTAAACACAATTGGACTGAACACAAATCTTTGTATTTCACATTCGGACACCCTATTTTTGAGGGATGAGAAGAAGGATCTATCTCACTTACCCTATAAATGACACTGTCACGTTGACAGTTCCAGTGTCACACAAAATGACACATTAATATATGAAGGATCAAAGGGCATGTCACGATACACTAATATGTGTCATGTTTTAACAACAAAGGCGACCAAACTTATCTAACCTTCGCACATTTTTACGACTGATGTGGCTCATATAAAAATGCAGCCTATGTTCAGTGAATTGTGTGAATGGACAAAGCAATAATTAGTATTATGCACAGCATCATGGTGTTTAAGACATCAGAGCAGGTAATTTCAACTAGCCTGCAACTTTTCCGGCATCTTGCCATGATGGTAAGTAGTCAGAAAAGATTAATCTTGTTCATATCTCAAAGCACTTATGAGACCTGAACGAATCTAAGGACTCGACACTGTCACGATAGCATTGCAAGATATGTCATTTCTTTTATCTATATGCATATTTCACAACTATATATAAAAAGATGGCATTTTTATATCAAAGTATCGTGGGCCTACACTTTCAGACATATTGGAAAGATTTGTTATGTGTATTTCAAAGTTTTACCTTCGTGCTAACGTGACGAAATACATTGACACTCAAATGTCACTTTTTTGTTGTTTTTGGACACCTGTGAAAGTTGAAACGGAAGTTCTTATTGTGATTCTGACATGCACATAGAGTTTCATAGCTATAGTATTTTTTTTAGGCGTCTATAAATATTCTTAAAACTTGGTCATCTCATACGCTTTGCATCTCACAGTCAGTCCCAGGATCTTGTCGTCACAGTTTAAATGTTAAGCGCCTCACTACCACCTCATAGAGTTCATAGCTGTAGGATTTTTTCTAGGCGTCTATAAATAATTTGAAAACTTGATCATTTCATGCGTTTTGAATCACATGAAACATTCCTACAAGAATATCGATATATAAAAACAAAGACCTTACAGTGCTTTGGTGCAGTAAAACATATTTTAACAAGAGGACTGAAGTCCTATATCATCCCCCGCCATAAATTGGGTTAGACTTTTTGCGGTCACAAATATTTAAAAAGTCGATTTGTAGTAGCCATTTTAAATTTCAGTAAAATCACATGCACATTTCCAGATGGTGGGTAATGTGATTGTACAATGTGAATTATTACTGATTTCAATTTTTCAGTTTTTGCACCCACAAAAATATGAAGTTTATCCATGGCGGCCATTTTGAATTACAGTAAAACCTTAAAAAAATCACATGCACATCTCCACATCGTGGGGAATGTGATAATTCCCGACTTTCAGTTTTGGAGTTTTTGCACCCACTAAAAAATTTGGAATTGACCTCTAGCGGCAATTTTGAATTTTGGTAGTATCTTTAAAAATTCACTTGCACATCCCCATGTTGCTAGGAATATGATGTTAAAATTTGAAAAAAAATGACCAGACAAATTTTTTGAGTTTTTAGGACCCTCCAAAAATTAAAGTTGATCTGTGGCGGCCATTTTGAATTTTAGTAAAATCTTGAAAAAGTCACCTGCACATCTCCATATCATGGGGAATGTGATAGTCAAATTTGAATAATTTCTGACTTGTCTGAGATGATCTATAGACTAGCGCTACACTTACAGTGAATGATAAAAACATCCATTATCGCCCGCGAGTGAGGCACAAAATACACTTAAAATAAATCCAACAACATCTCTAAGCAGCTAAACTAGGTCTGCCTACATGGGCCAAATGATTAATGTAATTGTTGACAAACTGTCAATGTCTTGAAGTTGAACTGAATGCACAGTAACGTACCGGAGCGAGGGGCTTGTTTATCTGGCTGTATCAGGGTATTCTATACATATGTAAACATGCTGCCTCCAGTAGACCAGATCACAATAGGAACTAGGCTATCATGGCCCATGATAGCTGCGACTTGTCACTGCAGTCTACAACAGCCTCTACTGTTTTAAACAATCACAACTTTTGTCGTTAAAGGGGATTAATTTTATACCGAAACGATGCAGATGCCACTGGGGATAGAAATCGGAGTAGGCCTTTTCTGTGTATAGGATAGCGCATGTACCTCTAGCGCTAACCTGCAAAATACGGGACGTTTTACACGCGACCAGCCACCAGACTACAGAGACTTTGTCACATGATCACACCCTCTCTGAAGGGTCCCAAAGTTCCAGTGAGAGGTTGGGACCTACCCGACGTAGGCACCCAGCACAAAATGGCAGAATCCAGTGGGGGTGGAATAATGACCACTTTATTTAAAATTTGACACGCATAACAGTTTCTTGGCCTTTGTTTCAAAAGGGGATTATTTAACTGAATAATATATCTGCCATTTGATCAGATTTCTGCGATGACTGGCTTATTCCTTTAATGTGGATCAGCTTCTTAAATAAGTTAGGGTGTTGTGATTTGTTAAATAGACATTGCGGGCGCATATTCCAATGTCACGACAGATTGTCATCGTTCACAGAACTGGCCTTTTTCACACTAATTTAAGTGATGTAGGGAGGTTGCTTAAAGTAAGTGGGTCATCATGATTCGCTAAGTAAATATTGTGGGCGCACAATGCAGCGATACGCATGTCTGTCTACAATTCAAAATTTAACTCAGCCTATATGATTGACTGCCTTATTTAGTGTAGATCAACTGAAAATAGGTAGGTCGCCGTGATTCGCTGAGGGAAGATATTACGGGCGCATATTACAATGGTACCCCTGCGCAGCATGGTAAATATCTTCAACCCCTGTTCCACAGTGTATACATGACGTGTAGGTGGCATGTACTGTAATCCCCTTAAATCCTCTTATGTACGTACAGTGACTGCCGACAATAGCACACTTGCAATCAGGGGTAAGTAAACATTAACTGGGGACTATTTATATTTTCACAGTGTAGATTATTATAGATGACTTGTAATGTCAGGTAAAAATATAGTATTATATTGATGTGTTTAGTAACATGCTAGGTAAGCTGTGGATTGAAATTAGGAGCAGCCATTTCGAAAGGTGAGTAATTGCACGGCTGGGTGTAAATGTGAGTCTATGGCAGTTGTGAAGTATGATTTAAAAAAGCCAACTTATAGCAATTCTGCTGTTTTTGTGGGCTTGAATGTGATAGTGATTTTGCCACATGTTCCCGCGTTGTATTTGTGATGAAATTCAGGAAAAGGAACAAGACAGAAATTGTGTTTTAGTTCTAATTGTATTTATTTTTTTCTCAATACATCTTCCCATGTTTCAGGTAAACTATGCGGAGTTTCCTATAATGTTATATAGTCTGGTAAGGTGACATGTATAGTCTACGGCGTCTTGTTATTCTAGTTATGAGCGAGAAATTCGTATTTCAAAAATGAGGAAATCAATTGTGTGGAACTCGTAAGATTTGGATGACAGACATTTTGAATGTTTTTGATTTAAATTGCGTGGTTACATAGCCTTTGTGTGTGTGGAATAATATTGTGTTCATTTTGCGGTGTGTGTAATTCACGGGATTCGGATAGCGGCCATTTTAATTGCGTGGTTTCCACAATTATTTTTTGTGGAGAAATTGTTGTCGGACATTTTGAAATCACAGCTGCGTAGAAGAATTCGCATGACGACCATTGTTTATTTGTGGGTGTGTAGAAATCGCAGAACTCGGATGGCAGCCATGTTGCATTTTATAGATTTCAATTATGTGATATACACAGCTTTCTGTGTAGATTCAGATATTGTCCATTGTGAATTTGCATGATTTAAATCCGTGGTTTACACAATTTTCTGTGTAGAATCGATTGTCCGCCATTCTAAATTCAAGGCTGGGTGGAATTGGAATGGCGGCCATTTTGAATATGTGGGTGCGTAGAATTTTCAGGACTCGGATGGCGGCCATGTTCAATTTACAGATTTAAGGTATGTGGTTTACACAATTTTCTGAATGCTGCCGAATGCTGTTGAATTGCCGAATGCTGCTATTAGCCATTTTGAAATTTTGTATGTGTAGAATTCACAGCATTCGGATGGCGGCCATGTTTAATTTACAGATTCCAAGTATGTGCTTTACACAATTGTCTGAATGCTGCTGGATGCTGTTGAATTGCCGAATGCTGTTGAATACTGTTGTTATTTGCTGCCCGCGCTGATTGGTCGCCTGCTATTGGCCATTTTGAATTTGTGAGTGCATATAATTCGCAGGATTCGGATGGTGGCGATGTTCAATTTACAGATTTCAAGTATGTGGTTTACACAATTTACTGTGTAGAATAAATTGTCAATTATTTTGAATTTGCGGCTGATAGAAAAAAACCTAAGTCCTGAGTATAAATGGAAGTTGGTAGCCTATTTCACATCTCCCGATATCTATGCCGTGTTTATCACTGTTTGAAGTGTGAACTTGGAAGATTTTGTGTTGGCAATACATGTTCAGTTAAAAAAAATTAAGTGAGATTGTCTGTAGCTGGTCTCAGTCTGTAAAGGTCTATGTATTTCCACAAGCTTTTCTCCAGATTTAATCACCATGATGGTTGTTTTATCTGCGATTTACCAAATTTACCTTAGCTGAATGCGTACTGATTGTGTACTTAGTCAGGGTATATAACTATTCGATGTTGTAAGGGATTAGGTTTACATAACACTTGCCGACTCTTTCCAATATACACACACACTCGTTCTATTAGTCACAAATGTTTGGCTTTGTCTTGTTCAGGTGGTTCGCATGTTGACGCAGGGGGGATTAAGTCTGGCTAAGACTGTGCAAAGACTATGTTGGTGACGTCATATCCAGCTTACCTTTCTTAGTGCGCAAGGAATTCGCGGGACTCGAATTGCGGCCATTTTTAAATTAAATTGTAAGAATTTGTGAGATTAGTATCGCGGCGGCCATCCTGGAATACACAAGTTTCTGTGTAGAGTCAATTTCCGCCATCTTGGATTTAGCTAGGACGGCCATGTTAAATTATGATTTAATAATCAACGACGTGATGGCGGCCATCTTAGTTTCCACTACTTCCTATGTAGAATCAATTGTCCGCCATCTTGGATTTAGGTAGGGACAGCAAATTTAAATTATGAAGTAATAATCAACTACGTAATGGCAGCCATCTTGGATTCGACAACTTTCTGTGTAGAATCAATTGTCAGCCATCTTGGATTTAGTTAGGTCGACTATCTTGGATTATGACATTAAAATCAATTATGTCGGCCATTTTGGATTATGACGTAATAATCAATTACGTAATATCTGCCATTTTGGATTATGACGGTCATTTTGGATGTAAAAAGATTGCCGCCGAGGGCGGCCATTTTGGATTTTAGACCTTGTGTTGTTGGTGAAGCTCTGCAGGCCGAGGGCAAAATACTCCTCCCACTTATCCCATCACACATACTACTTGCAGTAGTTTATTACTGGACTTGCAACCAACTGTCAAGCATAATATGGCTCTATTGATTCTACTCTTTGCTATGCAAATGAAGATGAAAATAGAAACGTTTCTATGCACTTTGACTGTGCCCCTATAGTGGAATCGTGTACATAATGTTTTCTTGTATATATAATGAGCAATAAAATGTAGATCTTCAGTCATTACCCAAAAGCAGTTGTGCTTATTTCTTCATGCTTATTTTTATGTCCGGCCGACTCTAAGCAGATGCTGGTTAAAATAGCAGCCTATGCTCATATACCTTTCCCAACCTACTTTTTTGCCATTAGCACATGATTAAGTACAGCTTACGATGTTTAAAATTGTGCACCAGAGGTCGAAATATCATCGAAATATCTATATATAGAGTGTATTGGCGGCCATATTTTATTTATACAAATTATGTTGAAAATGCTCAGTTTTATATTACCATTGGCATG
>OZ024917.1:68266337-68383837 GCA_964017125.1 Flabesymbios commensalis
CGTCATTCCTGGTTCCTGCGCAGGTGCGTGCTAGCCAGCTAAACCGGCATGGATTATGTTGAATAAGGTGTTTGGCAGCTGTCGTGCCGCCGCGCTGTTACGCCATAACTCGTTTCGTAGGTGTTTTTCTTCTGGGAAAAACAGGCTTCTTCATGCTGAGTCATCGACTCAGTCTCGGTGATCTTTACTGTTAGCTGGACCTTTGGTTCTCTGTAGGTGCCGTCTCGAAACGTATATGCCCATGGCTGGAATCGAACCCTTGTATTAAATCTAATACACCAAACTATCAAATGAACCAAACTGTTGATGATAGTAGGCCTAGGGCTAAATAACATAAGTGCTCTTCTAAATAGGCACCATTCCGGCTCTCAAGACGGCAATTTGTAGACCTTCTCTATTCTGGCCTTCTAATCCTGCCCCCGGTTCTCAAAGAGAAAAGTCGACGAAACCATGTGCAGGTATCATTCATAATGAGGGCTGCGCCCATCCGTTCTTCCGCATGTGCCTCTTGTCTCGTGCCTGGCTCAACTAAATAATACTGAATAATACAATGATTTAATAGTAACTGTCAACCGTTATCACCGTTACCCATTTACTGTATATTTCGCAACGCCAGCAGCTTAGTACAAAATCAAGACAAATATTTAGAATTATTATTTATCATGTAATTTCCAAAAATAGGATGTTCTGTTTAGCAACTTACAACACAGAATGTGTACACATATATATTTCTTCATTAGGCCTACCACAACCACTGATTAGACGGTTCTGATTGTGAATCATTACAGTAATCCAGCCCGCGCTTGGGACTGGTTTATACAAACGAGTAGAATAATTTCTGCACAGGCAATTCCGTATGTTTCTAAAAATTACCACTAATATAAGCACCAATCACGAGTTTTAAAAATACTTAAAAGTACACTTTATTTTTAATCACATAAAGTTGTGCATCACGGCAATTTAAATATGGGTGAATATACAATTGAAGGGTCATTTAGAGTCTTTTGGCTATTCTGAATTTATGAATTGTGTGGGTCCAAATTATTTTAATGTGATCCTATGGGCAATACGATAAACTGAGAAAAAAAAAATAAGTAAATATCTCTAACGATTATATTTTATTCAACATGCAATGTGCCAAAATACACAAATTTGTACACAAATGCAATGTCTCCCAATATCTAACACCTGAAACATAGACTGTTTTAACATGTAAGATATCTTGGAAATAACTTAACCCCAAGTTATTTTGTAAGCGCATTTGTTATGTACAACGGAATTTATTCATAAACGGACATGAACTCAATATAAAAAGTTGCCAAGGATACATTTACTGAGGCTTTTTAGTTTTCTCACGTCGACCAGTCAACTCAGCAACGCCACTGTTATCTAAACTCCTCAAATTGTGGTGTGATACCATTCAATTAATTTGATATACGCAGAGACAGCTGCAAAGTCCCAATATTGTGAGATAGGTGAAATATTTGTAAACATTCAATTTGAACTGCTATTTTATAACCTAAAAAATCACCTCTGAAACGTATTCAATTTTTGTTTCAACTCAAAAACGCTCATAATTTAGCAAAAAATCATTGAAAACATGTTAAACTGAACAAAGGGCTTAATAATGATGGCCGTCCACCTACCGCATTGGTGGGCAATGATACATCTATTTTAAATACATTAAAGATCGTTTCATGTTGCCCGTATTCAACTCAGCAACATTATTATTTCGATCAACTTAGCAACTTTTATGAGTTGACCAGTCAACTCAGTTGACTAAATTTAGTTTTCTGTCTCACTAATGTAATTAAGACTAAAAACATTATCTCTATAAATGTAAAATGCAATTTAAAAGTTGTTTTTAAATAAATTAGATTCAGAGAGTATTCGCTTATGTAGACATTTTTACAACAATAAAAAAACGTTTCTGAGCTCTGCTTTCTGTCTCATTATTGTAATTCAAACTGACATTTTAACTCCATCAATGTAAAATGCAGTTAAAAAGAAGCTGCTTTTGATTAAATTAGTGTGAAAGAGTATTTTAGAAGGTGTTTACATAAATAAAACTACAAATAACACTTAGTTAAATTTCTGAATCAATTTACCCTCATTATATTGGCATGTATGTATTGTACAATGGCCTTCGAAATACATTTTCACATTGGGCAAATTATGTTCCCATTTATTTTTTGTCTTTATAATGATGAACCAATTTTGTTTTAAGAAAATAGGGCTCAAGTGTTTAGAGATCCCGTAGATGCGCTTAAAACATGACGTTTACATCCAATTATCATGTCTTGTCAACTCAGAAACAATAATGTCAACTCAGCAACTACATAATTTCACAATAAAATCTCTGTTCTGTTTTAAAAAGTGTTCTAAATACTAACATATCACTAAGCTATCACACAAAGCAAATATATATATATATAATTCGTTGCTGAGTTGACATTTTATTTTTTACGGTTCTTCACAAAAACACATATTTTTTTTAAAAAACATGTTTGAGATTAAGCTGTGATGTTTTAAATGTGTATCACATAGACCCTACCCTCAATATCTGACGCTAGTATATATCATTTCATGAGACTTTTTTCTTCAAAAATAAAGATTGAAAGACCCCTTAAATTGTATATTCACCCATATATCTGCGTATGTCAACATATCCCAAAAAAGAACAATCTGTTTATCGAACTAACGTGCCAATGTATTCTGATATCAGAAGACATATAATATTACATGACCAATCCAATACTTAGCCTTACCAGAAAATATACACAAATGTTGTCAGAAATGTAACAAACATCATGTCATCATTCACAACATTGAATCCATTGGATTGGATTTTAACAGTGGAATGATCATGATAGTTGACAGGGGGAGTATGATCTTCCATACCTCATGTTAACATATTCTTCTTTGTCAGGGGAATCCACTCAGAATCAGTAGGTGTGTCAGAGCTGTACCATGCTACATCTCGTGATCTGTGGGGTGTAGACTTTCTGTGGTAGATCTACTGTCATCTTCACTTATCAGTCTGATGACAGCTGCTTACCTACGTGGTGTGGGCCTAGTTCTACGAGTTGTAGGTCCACGCATAGCAGGTCTATGTGTTGTAGGTATAGGTCTTGTAGGTTTGGACTTTTCAAGCCACGGGCATTTGTTACATAGATCATATAAACAGGATCGAAACCTGGTTTGTCCGATAGTGATTCTATTTTTCTAGCTCCATCCCAACTCAATTCAAAGTTCTGACTGTCGCACCCATTTATATGATTTCCATTTGGGTCACATTGACACACTGTTCCTGATACACCTGAAATCAATGAGTATGTAGTAAAACGTGGCATTTAGTGTCACGATTCCCCCCTCCCACACACACACAATATATGTGTGACAAGAGCAGTTATGGAGTAATGACAGGAAGACAGAGTACGCTTTGCTATTGTAACAATAGATGTGTGCAAAAATCACTTTTCTAAATAAGCTGTTCCCCTTTAATGAAGAATTAGATGTTGTTTATCAATCATTTACTGTAATCATATGTGATCTTTAAAGCTGCCTACTATCATGATTTCTCCATATAAATAATAAGCTAATAACGTATTTTTAAAGAAAATTTACCTTCTGCGACTGCACAAAAATTGAGTCACGATCCATTAGAAAAAAAGTAATATTTTATTTATTAAAGACTGAATCTGAAAACACATCATTCAGTTCGTGCGGATCTCTGAGAAGCGTTACCATGGCTGTCTGGACATATTTAATGTATTTGTATTTATCTGTTGTTCCGTTAGGTATGTACATTTTCTAGTCTGTAAAATCTGTATATTTGTTGATTTGAATTTTTTCGTAAGTTTTGACCTTGTGCTACCAGAACAGTACACTTAATATGAAAATGCCACTGAAATTGATAATTTAGTTTGTGGTAGATGTTCAGGGCAAATCATCCCAATTATTAATTTTGGTAAATGTTGATTTGTACCCCTTGGCCCTCTAAGCCCGACTATAGTTGCTCTTAATCCGTTTTATTAGCATGTTAACTCACAGTTAATGGGAATTAAAATAGTGTTTAAACAAGAATTGCGGATGTTGCATCTCAAATTATACAGATATGAGTAAGTTTTAACCAATTTAAGTGGATGGGTGAAATTTGAATTATTTAACTTATCGTTTACATATATATGTATTAGGTTTTGTGATTTGGACACGGAAATCACGTTAGTTTTCCAACTTCAAATGAAGGAAAATTAGAAGTAAACAATTCAGCGAGACAAGGGTTAAATTGCACTTATTTGAGTGAATTGACCACTTCTATGCTCATGTATCCACACTTGTTTTTTTATTATAATCTTCGCAATTTGTTTTCTTGTAATTAGACTGACAATATCATGCCCTGGTACTATTCTTTTTACGATATTGAAGATAATTATTTACATAGCATATATTATTTAGCGATTTTAAGGTACCAATTTAAAATGATTCGAAAGATCATTCGTATGTTTGTGTGGTGTATGTAAGTTATATTGAATATTTTTATCAGCATCATACCTAGATTTCAACACGGCCAATAATTAGACTAAATCAGCTTGACGAGCAATTAAGTGATTTTAATGGATAACTTAAGAGATGGAAAACATTAAATAAAAATGAGTAAATTACAAATTAACATGCTTTTCTGTGCGTGCACATTCTAGGCCATACAATATTATCCCTTTTAAGAATATCGCGATCCACAAGGTGTACGATCTAGTGGCTGTTAAATATTGCAAGTTATTAATTACTCACGTTTTATTTCACCAGGTTCAACAATGACATGCTATGAATGTACCGCAGTGTGGCTGACATCAAATCACGAAGTGACTGGACCATGTGCCAGCGGCCAAACATCTGCATCTCACCTTCTGACATGTACATTTGGGTGCTACGTGTTACATTTTAATGGAACAATGGCAGGGCAAAGTAAGTAACGTACGCCTAAAACATTTTTTAAAGTCTCAAAGATCAATCAGAATTTGAGTTGCGAGAGACACGTACTAAAAATGTGAAGATTCATGATTTCATATATATATATTAATTAAAAAATACTAAAATGCGCAGTTAGGTATGAGCTGCGCATTTTAGGTCGAACAGATGGTCAAGCAAAGCACCCAACGAAAATGGCATACTGTTTGACTAAGTTACGGCCAGGCCCATTACCAAGGGTAATCATGCATGCCGACGAGTAGCCTACACACAACTGCTAGTAAATAATATATCACTTGGCCATAAGAAGTAATAGAGGGACCAGCCCCGCCTGAATAGAAAATTAACATATGGAAGTGATATATGGTATGGTATAGATGCGATGATGTTAACGATCCCTACAATGTATTAAAGCTACACTTGGCGCTAGAAAGCAAGCACATACACCTGAAATATCAGGCGGGGCTGGTCCCTGTGTAAATTCTTAGGGCTAAATGATATATTATTTACGAGCAGTTGTGTGCCCTCGAGGGCATGATTACCCCTGTTAATGGGCCTGACCGTAACTTAGTCAAACAGTATGCACTTTATCGTCGGGTGCTTTGTTTCACCATCTGTTCGACTTAAAATGCTCAGTTCATCTCAAACTTCGCTTCTTAGTATTTTTCGACTCTATATTTACTAATAAATATATATGAAATCCCGGATTGCAATCCAGGATTCTACAATGTCCCATGTCACCATATATTTCAGGTGTAGGTGTTTGCTTTCTAGCGCCAAGTGTAGCTTTAATAAATTTTGGATGGATTTCTTTCATTATCGTTAACATCATCGGCTGTATACCATATATCACTTCCATATTCTAATATTCTATTCAGGTGGGGATGAAAGGTGTGTTGTTTGTCTGGTCCACGATAAGACCCCTGGTGAAGCGGACATAATCAATCCAGCGAGAACACATAATTGCTGAACGTTTGCCAGAGTTACGGCAGAGGCCTCATGACGGGCAGAGATCAGACGGCCAGACCGTAGCCGAGCATTCACACCCCCCCCCCCCTCCCCCGAGAGAGTAATTAAATTAGGCCCACTGTCGGTGCTCGGCGGACTGCAGGGTAGCCTGGTTAATATAATGGGCCCAAGCAAAGCCCGGTAAACAAGCCCTTAATAACATCCTTATCTTTAAAATTAAATTAATTTATTAGGCCTATATTTAAATAGACCACCCACAGTCTATCATACGCCTACACAGTGCCCTCGATAACTACCATTTATGAACATGCAAGCCTATCATGAGCACGTATAGCTTTTCTGCATAGGGAACTACATAACAAGATACATATAAGGACATATAAATCCACAGTACCCCATGCAATGATGATGTTCATGATGTTAGTGAACTACCAGCCATGCAGGAAACCAGCACACAACAGCTCCACACAACAGATGTCCTCGGGGAACTATCACAAACACATATCAAGAATACTCAGTGCCCTAAGGGGATACTCACTAACACATAACCTAGATACTAAGTGACTTCATGAAACTATCACTAACATATACTAAACATACTCAGTGCCCTCAGGGAACTAACACTAGCACATAATTACCCTATACACTCAGTGCCCTCAGGAAATTATCACTAACACATAATATACATACTCAGTGCCCTCAGGAAACTATCACTAACACATAATATACATACTCAGTGCCCTCAGGGAACTATCACTAACACATAATATACATACTCAGTGCCCTCAGGGAACTATCACTAACACATAATATACATACTCAGTGCCCTCAGGGAACTACCACTAACACATAATATACATACTCAGTGCCCTCAGGGAACTATCACTAACACATAATATACATACTCAGTGCCCTCAGGGAACTATCACTAATACATAATATACATACTCAGTGCCCTCAGGAAACTATCACTAACATATAATATACATTCTCAGTGCCCTCAGGGAACTATCACTAACATATAATATACATTCTCAGTGCCCTCAGGAAACTATCACTAACACATAATATACATACTCAGTGCCCTCAGGGAACTATCACTAACACATAATTACCCTATACACTCAGTGCTCTCAGGCAGCTATCACTAACATATAATTACTCTATATACTCAGTGCCCTCAGGGAACTATCACTAACACATAATTACCCTATATACTCAGTGCCCTCAGGGAACTATCACTAACATATATTACACATACTCAGTGCCCTCAGGGAACTATCACTAACACATAATTACCCTATACACTCAGTGCTCTCAGGGAACTATCACTAACATATAATATACATACTCAGTGCCCTCAGGGAACTATCACTAACACATAATTACCCTATACACTCAGTGCCCTCAGGGAACTACCTCTAACACATAATATACATTCTCAGTGCCCTCAGGGAACTATCACTAACACATAATTACCATATACAATCAGTGCCCTCAGGGAACTATCACTAACATATAATATAAATACTCAGTGCCCTCAGGGAACTATCACTAACATATAATATACATACTCAGTGCCCTCAGGGAACTATCACTAACATATAATATACATACTCAGTGCCCTCAGGGAACTATCACTAACACATAATTACACTATACACTCAGTGCTCTCAGGGAACTACCACTAACACATGATTACCCTATATACTCAGTGCACTCAGGGAACTATCACTAACATATAATATACATTCTCATTGCCCCCAGGGAACTATCACTAACACATAATCACCCTATACACTCAGTGCCCTCAGGGAACTATCACTAACAAATATTATACATGCTCAGTGCTCTCAGGGAACTACCACTAACATATAATATACATACTCAGTGCCCTCAGGGAACTATCACTAACATATAATATACATTCTCAGTGCTCTCAGGGAACTACCACTAACAGATAATTACCCTATACACTCAGTGCCCTCAGAGAACTACCACTAACATATAATATACATTATCAGTGCTCTCAGGGAACTATCACTAATACATAATTACCCTATACACTCAGTGCACTCAGGGAACTATCACTAACATATAATATACATACTCAGTGCCCTCAGGGAACTATCACTAACATATAATATACATACTCAGTGCCTTCAGGGAACTATCACCAACACATAATTACCCTATACACTCAGTGCTCTCAGGGAACTACCATTAACACATAATTACCCTATATACTCAGTGCTCTCAGGGGACTATCACTAACATATAATATACATTCTCAGTGCTCTCAGGGAACTATCACTAATACATAATTACCCTATACACTCAGTGCTCTCAGGGAACTACCACTAACACATAATTACCCTATATACTCAGTGCTCTCAGGAAACTATCACTAACATATAATATACATTCTCAGTGCTCTCAGGGAACTATCACTAATACATAATTACCCTATACACTCAGTGCTCTCAGGGAACTATCACTAACACATAATTACCCTATATACTCAGTGCTCTCAGGGAACTACCACTAACACATAATTACCCTAAATACTCAGTGCTCTCAGGAAACTATCACTAACATATAATATACATTCTCAGTGCTCTCAGGGAACTACCACTAACAGATAATTAACCTATGCACTCAGTGCTCTCAGGGAACTATCACTAACATATAATATACATTCTCAGTGCTCTCAGGGAAATATCACTAATACATAATTACCCTATACACTCAGTGCTCTCAGGGAACTATCACTAATATATAATATACTTTCTCAGTGCCCTCAGGGAACTATCACTAATACATGATTACCCTATACACTCAGTGCTCTCAGGGAACTACCACTAACACATAATTACCCTATACACTCAGTGCCCTCAGGGAACTATCACTAACATATAATATACATTCTCAGTGCTCTCAGGGAACTATCACTAACATATAATCTACATACTCAGTGCCCTCAGGGAACTATCACTAACACATAATCACCCTATACACTCAGTGCCCTCAGGGAACTATCACTAACAAATATTATACATTCTCAGTGCTCTCAGGGAACTACCACTAACATATAATATACATACTCAGTGCCCTCAGGGAACTATCACTAACATATAATATACATTCTCGGTGCTCTCAGGGAACTACCACTAACAGATAATTACCCTATACACTCAGTGCCCTTAGAGATCTACCACTAACATATAATATACATACTCAGTGCCCTCAGGGAACTACCACTAACATATAATATACATACTCAGTGCCCTCAGGGAACTATCACTAACATATAATATACATTCTCAGTGCTCTCAGGGAACTACCACTAACACATAATTACCCTATACACTCAGTGCCCTCAGGGAACTATCACTAACATATAATTACCCTATACACTCAGTGCTCTCAGGGAACTATCACTAGCATATAATATACATTCTCAGTGCTCTCAGGGAAATATCACTAATACATAATTACCCTATACACTCAGAGCTCTCAGGGAACTATCACTAGCATATAATATACATTCTCAGTGCTCTCAGGGAAATATCACTAATACATAATTACCCTATACACTCAGTGCTCTCAGGGAACTATCACTAACATATAATATACATTCTCAGTGCTCTCAGGGAAATATCACTAATACATAATTACCCTATACACTCAGTGCTCTCAGGGAACTATCACTAATATATAATATACATTCTCAGTGCCCTCAGGGAACTATCACTAATACATGATTACCCTATACACTCAGTGCTCTCAGGGAACTACCACTAACACATAATTACCCTATATACTCAGTGCTCTCAGGAAACTATCACTAACATATAATATACATTCTCAGTGCTCTCAGGGAACTATCACTAATACATAATTACCCTATACACTCAGTGCTCTCAGGGAACTATCACTAACACATAATTACCCTATATACTCAGTGCTCTCAGGGAACTACCACTAACACATAATTACCCTAAATACTCAGTGCTCTCAGGAAACTATCACTAACATATAATATACATTCTCAGTGCTCTCAGGGAACTACCACTAACAGATAATTACCCTATGCACTCAGTGCTCTCAGGGAACTATCACTAACATATAATTACCCTATACACTCAGTGCTCTCAGGGAACTATCACTAGCATATAATATACATTCTCAGTGCTCTCAGGGAAATATCACTAATACATAATTACCCTATACACTCAGTGCTCTCAGGGAACTATCACTAACACATAATTACCCTATACACTCAGTGCTCTCAGGGAACTATCACTAACATATAATATACATTCTCAGTGCTCTCAGGGAAATATCACTAATACATAATTACCCTATACACTCAGTGCTCTCAGGGAACTATCACTAATATATAATATACATTCTCAGTGCCCTCAGGGAACTATCACTAATACATGATTACCCTATACACTCAGTGCTCTCAGGGACCTACCACTAACACATAATTACCCTATACACTCAGTGCCCTCAGGGAACTATCACTAACATATAATATACATTCTCAGTGCTCTCAGGGAACTATCACTAACATATAATCTACATACTCAGTGCCCTCAGGGAACTATCACTAACACATAATCACCCTATACACTCAGTGCCCTCAGGGAACTATCACTAACAAATATTATACATTCTCAGTGCTCTCAGGGAACTACCACTAACATATAATATACATACTCAGTGCCCTCAGGGAACTATCACTAACATATAATATACATTCTCGGTGCTCTCAGGGAACTACCACTAACAGATAATTACCCTATACACTCAGTGCCCTTAGAGATCTACCACTAACATATAATATACATACTCAGTGCCCTCAGGGAACTACCACTAACATATAATATACATACTCAGTGCCCTCAGGGAACTATCACTAACATATAATATACATTCTCAGTGCTCTCAGGGAACTACCACTAACACATAATTACCCTATACACTCAGTGCCCTCAGGGAACTATCACTAACATATAATTACCCTATACACTCAGTGCTCTCAGGGAACTATCACTAGCATATAATATACATTCTCAGTGCTCTCAGGGAAATATCACTAATACATAATTACCCTATACACTCAGAGCTCTCAGGGAGCTATCACTAGCATATAATATACATTCTCAGTGCTCTCAGGGAAATATCACTAATACATAATTACCCTATACACTCAGTGCTCTCAGGGAACTATCACTAACATATAATATACATTCTCAGTGCTCTCAGGGAAATATCACTAATACATAATTACCCTATACACTCAGTGCTCTCAGGGAACTATCACTAATATATAATATACATTCTCAGTGCCCTCAGGGAACTATCACTAATACATGATTACCCTATACACTCAGTGCTCTCAGGGAACTACCACTAACACATAATTACCCTATACACTCAGTGCCCTCAGGGAACTATCACTAACATATAATATACCTTCTCAGTGCTCTCAGGGAACTATCACTAACATATAATCTACATACTCAGTGCCCTCAGGGAATTATCACTAACACATAATCACCCTATACACTCAGTGCCCTCAGGGAACTATCACTAACATATAATATACATACTCAGTGCCCTCAGGGAACTATCACTAACACATAATCACCCTATACACTCAGTGCCCGCAGGGAACTATCACTAACATATAATATACATACTCAGTGCCCTCAGGGAACTATCACTAACAAATATTATACATTCTCAGTGCTCTCAGGGAACTACCACTAACATATAATATACATACTCAGTGCCCTCAGGGAACTATCACTAACATATAATATACATTCTCAGTGCTCTCAGGGAACTACCACTAACAGATAATTACCCTATACACTCAGTGCCCTCAGAGAACTACCGCTAACATATAATATACATACTCAGTGCCCTCAGGGAACTACCACTAACATATAATATACATACTCAGTGCCCTCAGGGAACTATCACTAACATATAATATAGATTATCAGTGCTCTCAGGGAACTACCACTAACACATAATTACCCTATACACTAAGTGCCCTCAGGGAACTATCACTAACATATAATATACATACTCAGTGCCCTCAGAGAACTATCACTAACACATAATTACACTATACACTCAGTGCCCTCAGGGAACTATCACTAACATATATTATACATACTCAGTGCCCTCAGGGAACTATCACTAACATATAATATACATTCTCGGTGCTCTCAGGGAACTATCACTAACATATAATATACATACTCAGTGCCCTCAGGAAACTATCACTAACACATAATCACCCTATACACTCAGTGCCCTCAGGGAACTATCACTAACATATAATATACATACTCAGTGCCCTCAGGGAACTATCACTAACATATAATATACATACTCAGTGCCCTCAGGGAACTATCACTAACACATAATTACACTATACACTCAGTGCCCTCAGGGAACTATCACTAACATATAATATACATACTCAGTGCCCTCAGAGAACTACCACTAACATATAATATACATACTCAGTGCCCTCAGGGAACTACCACTAACATATAATATACATACTCAGTGCCCTCAGGAAACTATCACTAACACAGATTATATACATACTCAGTGCCCCCAGAGAACTACCACTAACACATAACTACCCTATACACTCAGTGCCCTCAGGGAACTACCACTAACACATAATTACCCTATACACTCAGTGCCCTCGGGAAACTATCACTCACATATAATATACATACTTAGTGCCCCCAGGGAACTACCACTACCACATAATTACCTTTTACACTCAGTGCCCTCAGGGAACTACCACTAACACACAATTACCCTATACACTCAGTGCTCTCGGGAAACTATCACTAACATACAATATACATACTTAGTGCCCCCAGGGAACTACCACTAACACATAATTACCTTTTACACTCAGTGCCCTCAGGGAACTATCACTAACACATAATTACCCTATAATTACCCTATACACTCAGTGCCCTCAGGGAACCATCACAAACACATAATAAATAATAATAAAAATAATAATAATAATAAACTTTATTTCAAGAGCGCCAAGTGTAGCTTTAATAAATTTTGGATGGATGTTTTTCAATATCGTTAACATCATCGGCTGTATACCATATATCACTTCCATATTCTAATATTCTAGTGAGTGAGTGAGTGAGTGAGTGAGTGAGTGAGTGAGTGAGTGAGTGAGTGAGTGAGTGAGTGAGTGAGTGAGTGAGTGAGTGAGTGAGTGAGTGAGTGAGTGAGTGAGTGAGTGAGTGAGTGAGTGAGTGAGTGAGTGAGTGAGTGAGTGAGTGAGTGAGTGAGTGCGTGCGTGCGTGAGTGAACGAATCAGTAAGTGAGCGAGTGAATGAGTGAGTGAGAGGGTCAGTAAGTGAGCGAGTGAGTAAGTGAGTAAGTTAGTGAGTGGATGAGTGAGTGAGTGAGTGAGTGAGTGAGTGAGTGAGTGAGTGAGTGAGTGAGTGATTGAGTGAGTGAGTGAGTGAGTGAGTGAGTGAGTGAGTGAGTGAGTGAGTGAGTGAGTGAGTGAGTGAGTGAGTGAGTGAGTGAGTGAGTGAGTGAGTGAGTGAGTGAGTGAGTGAGTGAGTGAGTGAGTGAGTGAGTGAGTGAGTGAGTGAGTGAGTGAGTGAGTGAGTGAGTGAGTGAGTGAATGATAGGGTTAGTTAGTTTGTGAGTGAGTGAGTGAGTGAGTGAGTGAGTGAGTGAGTGAGTGATTGAGTGAGTGAGTGAGTGAGTGAGTGAGTGAGTGAGTGAGTGAGTGAGTGAGTGAGTGAGTGAGTGAGTGAGTGAGTGAGTGAGTGAGTGAGTGAGTGAGTTAGTGAGTGAGTGAGTGAGTGAGTGAGTGAGTGAGCAAGTGATTGAGTGAGTGAGAGGGTCAGTAAGTGAGCGAGTGAGTAAGTGAGTAAGTGAGTAAGTGAGTAAGTGAGTGAGTGAGTGAGTGAGTATGTAAGTAATTAAGTGAGTGAGTGAGTGAGTGAGTGAGTGAGTGAGTGAGTGAGTGAGTGAGTGAGTGAGTGAGTGAGTGAGTGAGTGAGTGAGTGAGTGAGTGAGTGAGTGAGTGAGTGAGTGAGTGAGTGAGTGAGTGAGTGATAGGGTTAGTTAGTTTGTGAGTGAGTGAGTGAGTGAGTGAGTGAGTGAGTGAGTGAGTGAGTGAGTGAGTGATTGAGTGAGTGAGTGAGTGAGTGAGTGAGTGAGTGAGTGAGTGAGTGAGTGAGTGAGTGAGTGAGTGAGTGAGTGAGTGAGTGAGTGAGTGAGTGAGTGAGTGAGTGAGTGAGTGAGTGAGTGAGTGAGTGAGTGAGTGAGTGAGTGAGTGAGTGAGTGAGTGAGTGAGTGAGTGAGTGAGTGCGTGAGTTAGTGAGTGAGTGAGTGAGTGAGTGAGTGAGCAAGTGATTGAGTGAGTGAGAGGGTCAGTAAGTGAGCGAGTGAGTAAGTGAGTAAGTGAGTAAGTGAGTGAGTGAGTGAGTGAGTATGTAAGTAATTAAGTGAGTGAGTGAGTGAGTGAGTGAGTGAGTGAGTGAGTGAGTGAGTGAGTGAGTGAGTGAGTGAGTGAGTGAGTGACTGACTGACTGACTGACTGACTGACTGACTGACTGACTGACTGACTGACTGACTGACTGAGTAAGTGAATTGAATGAGTGAGTGAGTCATTCGGTCATTCATTCATTCTGTCGGTCGACTGACAGTCAGTCAGTCAGTCAGCATTTGTAGCTGACGTCAGTGCTTCAACATAATATTTGGCTAATCGTTAAAAACGGCAAACGAAATTAAATCAGTTTAATAAATAAAAAAATTAAAAAATAATGTTTAAAAGTGTAAAACATGCATTTAAATTAAAAAAACACTTTTTGCTGATGGGTCGTGACACAATTCATTCAATTGTTTTTGGTTTTGCACCTGCAAAAATTTAATTTTCTTTAAAAATACATATTTAGTTTATTATTTATATGTGGAAATCACGATTGTTAGCTGCTTTAAATATCACATTACCGTAAATGAATAATAAACAACCAATTCTTTGTTGAAGGGAAACAGATTATTTAGAAAAGTGATTTTGTTACACATCCATTGTTACCATAGCAGAGCATATTTTGCCTTCCTGTCATGACAATATAGCAGCTCTTGTCACACATATGTTTATTGTTGTTACAATAGCCAAGAGTTTAAAAGGTGGAAAACATGCATTTAAATTAAATAACACTTTTTGCTAATGGATCGTGACACAATTGTTTTTGTTTTTGCACCTGTAGAAGTTTAATTTTCTTTGAAAATACATAACTTGCGTATTATTCATATGTGGAGATCACGATTGTTAGCAGCTTTAAATATCACATACAATTACCGTAAATGATTAATAAACGACACCTAATTCTTTGCTAAAGGGAAAGAGATTATTTAGAAAAGTGATTGTGTCACACATCTAATATTAAAAGAGCAGAGCGTATTATGTCTTCCTGTCATGACACTATAGTTGCTCTTGTCACACAGCTATCCTGTTGGTACTTTAGCAAAGCGTATGTCTCGGTTGCAATAGAAAAACAGACGTAGTCCCAAAACAGTAACTTAATAGGACAACATCAGTGAAGTTTTCATAAATGAATGATTGCCCAAGAAAACCTCAGCAGAAGCAATGTTGGTTTAGAATTTTGCCAGCATCACATAGTAACAGCACTGTTTCACGTGTTTATTATCATATGATTATGATCCTTGAAGTTTCCTAATATAAAAAAGACCTGAAACATTCTCATCTTAAAATGCCTAATGCTATTGGGACATTAAGAGATTACTAACAATAGTGTACTGGGAAATTGAACGTTTTTGTTTAATAATATATATTTCATATGTATTTGAGACATCGACATCGACATCGGTGACGTTCAACAAGAGTCGTTACATTGGTGCAGTGATCCAGATATGGGTGACTGTGCTCACTCGTTACATTGGTGCAGTGATCCAGATACGGGTTACTGTGCTCACTCGTTACATTGGTGCAGTGATCCAGATACGGGTTACTGTGCTCACTCGTTACATTGGTGCAGTGATCCAGATACGGGTTACTGTGCTCACTCGTTACATTGGTGCAGTGATCCAGATACGGGTTACTGAGCTCACTCGTTACATTGGTGCAGTGATCCAGATACGGGTTACTGAGCTCACTTGTTACATTGGTGCAGTGATCCAGATACGGGTTACTGTGCTCACTTGTTACATTGGTGCAGTGATCCAGATACGGGTTACTGTGCTCCCTCGTTACATTGGTGCAGTGATCCAGATACGGGTTACTGTGCTCACTCGTTACATTGGTGCAGTGATCCAGATACGGGTTACTGAGCTCACTTGTTACATTGGTGCAGTGATCCAGATACGGGTTACTGTGCTCACTCGTTACATTGGTGCAGTGATCCAGATACGGGTTACTGAGCTCACTCGTTACATTGGTGCAGTGATCCAGATACGGGTTACTGTGCTCACTCGTTACATTGGTGCAGTGATCCAGATACGGGTTACTGTGCTCACTCGTTACATTGGTGCAGTGATCCAGATACTGGTTACTATGCTCACTCGTTACATTGGTGCAGTGATCCAGATACGGGTTACTGAGCTCACTTGTTACATTGGTGCAGTGATCCAGATACGGGTTACTGAGCTCACTCGTTACATTGGTGCAGTGATCCAGATACGGGTTACTGAGCTCACTTGTTACATTGGTGCAGTGATCCAGATACGGGTTACTATGCTCACTCGTTACATTGGTGCAGTGATCCAGATACGGGTTACTGAGCTCACTCGTTACATTGGTGCAGTGATCCAGATACTGGTTACTATGCTCACTCGTTACATTGGTGCAGTGATCCAGATACGGGTTACTATGCTCACTCGTTACATTGGTGCAGTGATCCAGATACGGGTTACTGTGCTCACTCGTTACATTGGTGCAGTGATCCAGATACGGGTTACTGAGCTCACTTGTTACATTGGTGCAGTGATCCAGATACGGGCTACTATGCTCACTCGTTACATTGGTGCAGTGATCCAGATACGGGTTACTGAGCTCACTTGTTACATTGGTGCAGTGATCCAGATACGGGTTACTGTGCTCACTCGTTACATTGGTGCAGTGATCCAGATACGGGTTACTGAGCTCACTCGTTACATTGGTGCAGTGATCCAGATACGGGTTACTGAGCTCACTCGTTACATTGGTGCAGTGATCCAGATACGGGTTACTGAGCTCACTTGTTACATTGGTGCAGTGATCCGTATACGGGTTACTGTGCTCACTCGTTACATTGGTGCAGTGATCCAGATACGGGTTACTGAGCTCACTCGTTACATTGGTGCAGTGATCCAGATACGGGTTACTGTGCTCACTCGTTACATTGGTGCAGTGATCCAGATACGGGTTACTGTGCTCACTCGTTACATTGGTGCAGTGATCCAGATACGGGTCACTGTCCTCACTCGTTACATTGGTGCAGTGATCCAGATACTGTGCTCACTCGTTACATTGGTGCAGTGATCCAGATACTGGTTACTATGCTCACTCGTTACATTGGTGCAGTGATCCAGATACGGGTTACTATGCTCACTCGTTACATTGGTGCAGTGATCCAGATACGGGTTACTGAGCTCACTCGTTACATTGGTGCAGTGATCCAGATACGGGTTACTGAGCTCACTTGTTACATTGGTGCAGTGATCCAGATACTGGTTACTATGCTCACTCGTTACATTGGTGCAGTGATCCAGATACGGGTTACTATGCTCACTCGTTACATTGGTGCAGTGATCCAGATACGGGTTACTGAGCTCACTCGTTACATTGGTGCAGTGATCCAGATACGGGTTACTGAGCTCACTTGTTACATTGGTGCAGTGATCCAGATACGGGTTACTGTGCTCACTCGTTACATTGGTGCAGTGATCCAGATACGGGTTACTGAGCTCACTCGTTACATTGGTGCAGTGATCCAGATACGGGTTACTGAGCTCACTCGTTACATTGGTGCAGTGATCCAGATACGGGTTACTGAGCTCACTTGTTACATTGGTGCAGTGATCCAGATACGGGTTACTGTGCTCACTCGTTACATTGGTGCAGTGATCCAGATACGGGTTACTGAGCTCACTCGTTACATTGGTGCAGTGATCCAGATACGGGTTACTGAGCTCACTCGTTACATTGGTGCAGTGATCCAGATACGGGTTACTGTGCTCACTCGTTACATTGGTGCAGTGATCCAGATACGGGTTACTGTCCTCACTCGTTACATTGGTGCAGTGATCCAGATACTGTGCTCACTCGTTACATTGGTGCAGTGATCCAGATACTGGTTACTATGCTCACTCGTTACATTGGTGCAGTGATCCAGATACGGGTGACTGTGCTCACTCGTTACATTGGTGCAGTGATCCAGATACGGGTTACTGTGCTCACTCGTTACATTGGTGCAGTGATCCAGATACGGGTTACTATGCTCACTCGTTACATTGGTGCAGTGATCCAGATACGGGTTACTGAGCTCACTCGTTACATTGGTGCAGTGATCCAGATACGGGTTACTGAGCTCACTTGTTACATTGGTGCAGTGATCCAGATACGGGTTACTGTGCTCACTCGTTACATTGGTGCAGTGATCCAGATACGGGTTACTGAGCTCACTCGTTATATTGGTGCAGTGATCCAGATACGGGTTACTGAGCTCACTCGTTACATTGGTGCAGTGATCCAGATACGGGTTACTGTGCTCACTCGTTACATTGGTGCAGTGATCCAGATACGGGTTACTGTCCTCACTCGTTACATTGGTGCAGTGATCCAGATACTGTGCTCACTCGTTACATTGGTGCAGTGATCCAGATACTGGTTACTATGCTCACTCGTTACATTGGTGCAGTGATCCAGATACGGGTTACTATGCTCACTCGTTACATTGGTGCAGTGATCCAGATACGGGTTACTGAGCTCACTCGTTACATTGGTGCAGTGATCCAGATACGGGTTACTGAGCTCACTTGTTACATTGGTGCAGTGATCCAGATACTGGTTACTATGCTCACTCGTTACATTGGTGCAGTGATCCAGATACGGGTTACTATGCTCACTCGTTACATTGGTGCAGTGATCCAGATACGGGTTACTGAGCTCACTCGTCACATTGGTGCAGTGATCCAGATACGGGTTACTGAGCTCACTTGTTACATTGGTGCAGTGATCCAGATACGGGTTACTGTGCTCACTCGTTACATTGGTGCAGTGATCCAGATACGGGTTACTGAGCTCACTCGTTACATTGGTGCAGTGATCCAGATACGGGTTACTGAGCTCACTCGTTACATTGGTGCAGTGATCCAGATACGGGTTACTGAGCTCACTTGTTACATTGGTGCAGTGATCCAGATACGGGTTACTGTGCTCACTCGTTACATTGGTGCAGTGATCCAGATACGGGTTACTGAGCTCACTCGTTACATTGGTGCAGTGATCCAGATACGGGTTACTGAGCTCACTCGTTACATTGGTGCAGTGATCCAGATACGGGTTACTGTGCTCACTCGTTACATTGGTGTAGTGATCCAGATACGGGTTACTAGGCTCACTCGTTACATTGGTGTAGTGATCCAGATACGGGTTACTGTGCTCACTTGTTACATTGGTGCAGTGATCCAGATACGGGTTACTGTGCTCACTCGTTACATTGGTGCAGTGATCCAGATACGGGTTACTGAGCTCACTCGTTACATTGGTGTAGTGATCCAGATACGGGTTACTATGCTCACTCGTTACATTGGTGCAGTGATCCAGATACGGGTCACTGTCCTCACTCGTTACATTGGTGCAGTGATCCAGATACTGTGCTCACTCGTTACATTGGTGCAGTGATCCAGATACTGGTTACTATGCTCACTCGTTACATTGGTGCAGTGATCCAGATACGGGTTACTATGCTCACTCGTTACATTGGTGCAGTGATCCAGATACGGGTTACTGAGCTCACTCGTTACATTGGTGCAGTGATCCAGATACGGGTTACTGAGCTCACTTGTTACATTGGTGCAGTGATCCAGATACTGGTTACTATGCTCACTCGTTACATTGGTGCAGTGATCCAGATACGGGTTACTATGCTCACTCGTTACATTGGTGCAGTGATCCAGATACGGGTTACTGAGCTCACTCGTTACATTGGTGCAGTGATCCAGATACGGGTTACTGTGCTCACTCGTTACATTGGTGCAGTGATCCAGATACGGGTTACTGAGCTCACTCGTTACATTGGTGCAGTGATCCAGATACGGGTTACTGAGCTCACTCGTTACATTGGTGCAGTGATCCAGATACGGGTTACTGAGCTCACTTGTTACATTGGTGCAGTGATCCAGATACGGGTTACTGTGCTCACTCGTTACATTGGTGCAGTGATCCAGATACGGGTTACTGAGCTCACTCGTTACATTGGTGCAGTGATCCAGATACGGGTTACTGAGCTCACTCGTTACATTGGTGCAGTGATCCAGATACGGGTTACTGTGCTCACTCGTTACATTGGTGCAGTGATCCAGATACGGGTTACTGTCCTCACTCGTTACATTGGTGCAGTGATCCAGATACTGTGCTCACTCGTTACATTGGTGCAGTGATCCAGATACTGGTTACTATGCTCACTCGTTACATTGGTGCAGTGATCCAGATACGGGTGACTGTGCTCACTCGTTACATTGGTGCAGTGATCCAGATACGGGTTACTGTGCTCACTCGTTACATTGGTGCAGTGATCCAGATACGGGTTACTATGCTCACTCGTTACATTGGTGCAGTGATCCAGATACGGGTTACTGAGCTCACTCGTTACATTGGTGCAGTGATCCAGATACGGGTTACTGAGCTCACTTGTTACATTGGTGCAGTGATCCAGATACGGGTTACTGTGCTCACTCGTTACATTGGTGCAGTGATCCAGATACGGGTTACTGAGCTCACTCGTTACATTGGTGCAGTGATCCAGATACGGGTTACTGAGCTCACTCGTTACATTGGTGCAGTGATCCAGATACGGGTTACTGTGCTCACTCGTTACATTGGTGCAGTGATCCAGATACGGGTTACTGTCCTCACTCGTTACATTGGTGCAGTGATCCAGATACTGTGCTCACTCGTTACATTGGTGCAGTGATCCAGATACTGGTTACTATGCTCACTCGTTACATTGGTGCAGTGATCCAGATACGGGTTACTATGCTCACTCGTTACATTGGTGCAGTGATCCAGATACGGGTTACTGAGCTCACTCGTTACATTGGTGCAGTGATCCAGATACGGGTTACTGAGCTCACTTGTTACATTGGTGCAGTGATCCAGATACTGGTTACTATGCTCACTCGTTACATTGGTGCAGTGATCCAGATACGGGTTACTATGCTCACTCGTTACATTGGTGCAGTGATCCAGATACGGGTTACTGAGCTCACTCGTCACATTGGTGCAGTGATCCAGATACGGGTTACTGAGCTCACTTGTTACATTGGTGCAGTGATCCAGATACGGGTTACTGTGCTCACTCGTTACATTGGTGCAGTGATCCAGATACGGGTTACTGAGCTCACTCGTTACATTGGTGCAGTGATCCAGATACGGGTTACTGAGCTCACTCGTTACATTGGTGCAGTGATCCAGATACGGGTTACTGAGCTCACTTGTTACATTGGTGCAGTGATCCAGATACGGGTTACTGTGCTCACTCGTTACATTGGTGCAGTGATCCAGATACGGGTTACTGAGCTCACTCGTTACATTGGTGCAGTGATCCAGATACGGGTTACTGAGCTCACTCGTTACATTGGTGCAGTGATCCAGATACGGGTTACTGTGCTCACTCGTTACATTGGTGTAGTGATCCAGATACGGGTTACTAGGCTCACTCGTTACATTGGTGTAGTGATCCAGATACGGGTTACTGTGCTCACTTGTTACATTGGTGCAGTGATCCAGATACGGGTTACTGTGCTCACTCGTTACATTGGTGCAGTGATCCAGATACGGGTTACTGAGCTCACTCGTTACATTGGTGTAGTGATCCAGATACGGGTTACTATGCTCACTCGTTACATTGGTGCAGTGATCCAGATACGGGTTACTGAGCTCACTCGTTACATTGGTGCAGTGATCCAGATACGGGTCACTGTGCTACTCGTTACATTGGTGCAGTGATCCAGATACGGGTTACTGTGCTCACTCGTTACATTGGTGCAGTGATCCAGATACGGGGGACTGTGCTCACTTGTTACATTAGTGCAGTGATCCAGATACGGGTTACTGTGCTACTCGTTACATTGGTGCAGTGATCCAGATACGGGTTACTGTGCTCACTCGTTACATTGGTGCAGTGATCCTGATACGGGTTACTGTGCTCACTCGTTACATTGGTGCAATGATCCAGATACGGGTTACTGAGCTCACTCGTTACATTGGTGCAGTGATCCAGATACGGGTTACTGTGCTCACTCGTTACATTGGAGCAGTGATCCAGATACGGGTTACTGTGCTACTCGTTACATTGGTGTAGTGATCCAGATACGGGCTACTATGCTCACTCGTTACATTGGTGCAGTGATCCAGATACGGGTTACTGAGCTCACCCGTTACATTGGTGTAGTGATCCAGATACGGGTGACTGAGCTCACTCGTTACATTGGAGCAGTGATCCAGATACGGGTTACTGTGCTACTCGTTACATTGGAGCAGTGATCCAGATACGGGTTACTGTGCTACTCGTTACATTGGTGCAGTGATCCAGATACGGGTTACTGTGCTACTCGTTACATTGGTGCAGTGATCCAGATACGGGTTACTGAGCTCACCCGTTACATTGGTGCAGTGATCCAGATACGGGTTACTGAGCTCACCCGTTACATTGGTGCAGTGATCCAGATACGGGTTACTGAGCTCACCCGTTACATTGGTGTGCGTCACCAGGATTGCGCCACGGTTATCACTCCTTACATTAGCTAAGCTTAGCTGAGTTAAGCTGAACTGTGCTAACTGACTGTAGCTGACTGGTGGATCTGGAAGTACAATATGTATGTTTTATTAATTCAACATTCTCGACAGCAAAAATTATCTATAAGTGTTAAATCTCACATAATACTCTAATATACATACGTACATATAGAATGCCAATAATGCCTATAGAAGGTGACAACATTTACAATTTTAATTATAACTTGTATCAGTGTACAACAAGCAGGTAATCAATGAATAATCTATTTATCTTAACTTATCATACTTTACTCGATGCCACTTAAAACTATTGGCCCTTGTCCCGGACGATACACCCAGGATTTAAAATTAAAGGGTAGGCACTGTGTCTGCCTGGCAGATGACTGGCTATCTCATAATGAAAGGTACAGCATCAGCCACAACTTAACGATGTAAAGATTATGTTTATCCAGACAGAAGCATAAAAAATCCGTACATTTTCACAGACATTGATTAATCTAAATTTCTATTCATACAAAGCCTTATATGTGATTAATTAGCTGTTATATCACTCATATCGCATAATTATTAGTGTTGCAGACATTGCTCAGTAAATTATTACTAGCATGATCACAAATGAAATAATACCTTAGTGGTAAATCGAAGCTTACGATTTATCGTAACTTGTACGAGAATACGGGCCCGAGCTGCTACACCTCGAGGACCAAACGTCAGACTCGTCAAGCTTGGCTGGGCTCTGCAAGCCTGCTTAATATACAATTTTAATAATCAGCGTTGTGAAATATGCATAAGTCATTAGTAAGAAAAAATCTTACAAACAAAATATTGATTAAAAATATTATTGACTGTAGACTAATCAAAATACCTGCTGAACAGAGAAGCGGAGGGTGGGTGGGTCGGTGTTTTTGTAGGTTGGGTGGTTTGGGTAGGTGGGTGGGTGAGTTTTGAGTGGATGGGTGGATGATTTTTGGGTAGGTTGGTAGGTGGGTGAGTGGGTGTGTGGGTGGGTTGGTAGGCAGGCAGGCAGACAGGCAGACAGGCAGACAGGCAGGCAGGCAGGCAAATAATGTACTTTATTCTTCAGGTAAAAAATGCAATGCAATGCAAATTAAATAACCGTGACAATTAATGCCATGTGTACAGTATAGTCATTCATTTCAGGTGTATCAGGAACAATGCGAGATTGTAGCCCAGAAAAAATCAATACAAATGAGTGCAGAACTAAACTCATGGAAATCAGTGTGGGTGAAAAAAAAAAAAAAATTGAAACACAACCTGGACGAAATTGGATGTGTTCCTGTTCAGAGGATCTCTGTAACAATTCACCGACGTGGCTTGAAAAAACTGAACCTACAACTCTTTCCCAAACACACCAGCACGATGTAACAAGGTACAGCTCTGACACACCTATTGATTCTGAGGGGGTTCCCCTGATAGAGAAGAGTATGTCAACACAAAGCATGGAAGAGAATACACTCCCTGTCAACTATAATGACCATTCTACTGATAAAATCAAATCCAATGGTGGCAAGGCGTTGAATGATGACATCATGTTTGTTACATTACTGACTTTATCAATTAATTTTTTCTAGTAAGGCTAAAAAGTCAAGTATTAGAACCTGGTGATGTAATATTGATTTCTTCTGATATCAGAATACATTTGCACAGTAATTCAAAAAACAGACCCTGTTCTTTTGAGAGATGAGATACGTTGACAAGCGCAGATATATTTGCATTTCTGTCTTGTTGACGCGATTCCCAATTTTAAGTGAGTGAAAATAAAGTTCATTTTTTAAAGAGGAGGTCAAGTATTTAGAAATCGTGATTATTGCTTATATTAGTGGTTATTTTTAGAAACATTTCTGCGTAAATTATTGTACGCTTGATAACGTGGGCTGGGTTAGTGTAATAAATTGAAATCAGAACTTCTCAGTCAGTGTTTGTTATATACCTAGTTATTCATTATATATGTGTACACATTCTGTTGTTGTGGATTGCTGGACAGAACATCCTGTTTTTGGAAATTATCTAATAAATAATAATTCCAAATATTTGTCTTGACTTTGTAAAGCTGCTGGCATTGCGAAATACACAGTAAATACTCTAGTAAATGGGTGATGGTGATAACAGTTAATGGGTACTATTAAACCATTGTATTATTCAGTATTATATAGTTCAGACAAGCAAGAGGCATGTGCAGAGGAACAACTGGGAGCAGGCATCATTATGAATGATACCTGCACATGTGTTTACTAAGTTCTCTCTTTGTGGACCTGGGGCAGGGTTGGCCGGAGGGTTGGAAGGCAAGGATAGAGAAGATCTACAACGTGCCGCTATTTAGCCCTAATAGCATTACTAGTTTGGTGTACTAGATTTAATAAAATGGTTCTATAACAGTCATGGCATAGACGTTTCGAGACGGTATATCCAGAGAACCAAAGGTCCAGCTAACATTAGAGATTACCGAGGCTGAGCCGATGACTCATGAAACCATGCATGAAACCATGTACCTTCGGATGCCAAGTCGTGCATTTTATTGGAAGAATGGCAGGGCGAAGTAAGTAAAGTATACCTAATTCATTTACTAAAGTCTCACTCTTGTAGTTACAAAAATCAAAGTTAAAAATATACATAAAGCATAGTAAAGAGAGATAACATTTCAAGGTGGATTTTGACACATTTTTGAACATCGTCGTAAAAAAAACCTTAGCTTTAGCTCCTCATTTTTGTTGTCTCTCTCATCATTGTTATTTTCCTCTTCATTTTTGTTTTCCTCATTATTTTTGTTTTCCTCATCCTTTTTGTCTGCCTCACCACTGTTTAAATAGCAAGCTTGTGTGAACAAAGCTTAGGTCACACCATTATAGGGGAGACCGGGGCTAGTTCGAACACAATTTGGAAAAAATGATTTAATTTTTTATATGATGAAGTTAGGAAACTGATATTTTTGTCCAGAAGTATTCAGCTATAGATGCTATTTTTAGCATACATTACTCTCAAATTTAAAACTAAGTATAGTCAGAAAAATATGTTAAAGTTAGATTTTCCACTGTTCGAACAAACCCCACACCTGGGGTTATACGAACATAGGATGGGGTGTGTCTGAACAGTGTTGGATGTACCGGATATTTCCTGGGGTTAGTCTGAGCAGTCGAACATTTTATTTGCTCTTTGTTCGAACAAACTCCACATGGACGTATTTTGACAAATTCTATATTTAGAACTAACATCATAGACGTCAACCTAATAACATTTTGTATGACAGCAAAAAAATCCTTTTGACCCCTCAAAATGAAAAAGTATTTTTATTTTTTTCATAATTTGTCTTGAAAAAAACTTCGAACATGAAGTCAAGGGTACTGATACAGTCGTTCACTAGGAGGCAGCACAGAACGAAAACACATTTACTGCCTCACCACTGTTTAAATAGCAAGCTTGTGTGAACAAAGCTTAGGTCACACCATTATAGGGGAGACCGGGGCTAGTTCGAACACAATTTGGAAAAAATGTCTTGAAAAAAACTTCGAACATGAAGTCAAGGGAACTGATACAGTCGTTCACTAGGAGGCAGCACAGAACGAAAACACATTTACTGGGAATTATGGGCACTGTTCTGACTAGCCCCTGTGAGAACTAGCTCTTCATATAGTTTAGCAGATAAAGTAACCTATTGTGAATTTTATGATTAAAGCATGAAATTTCTACCACCTGTAGAACATATCCTAAGGGTCATTTTTAGATGTGGAGGTAAACTAGATTTGACATTTGATGATCTCTAGAGTTCATTGACCTCGAAAGGTCAAAATATTCACTGGCAAAGCCAAAAAGTAGTGAAAATTGCATATTACAATGTCTATTATTTGTTTCTGTGTCCCAAAAGTGTGTCAAATACTCGGAGAGACTGTTTTGAATCACAAACAAAACTCCAAGGTCATGTCAAGGTCACACCAAGGTCATTTAAAGGTCAAACTGCCAAAAAAATAGGTAAAATGTCCACTTTTTATCAATTTCCACGTTGTTGCTGTACAGTCATTTAATACAAAGGACTGGTTTTGACATATTCTTCGTCCTATGTATTTGCCACACACATTTTAGGATATTAAAGGCACTATCAAGCCTTGGTATCCCACTTATTACGCTCCTTCCTCAATATTTAGTTGAACGGGCCAAATTAGAATTATGCAGCATTGTAAACATTAGATTAGGCTCCCATGGCAAAATATTGATAAATAATTGGGTTTTGAAGTTTGACATGGTGTGGGGTTGTGTTTAACTGGAGTACCATCTGAAAGCAATTTGAAGGTCATGTCAGGGTCATTTCAAGGTCAAGCTGGCAAAAACTGCTACCATGATCACATGTTTTCTTCAGAGCTGTTCCAATTTCTTTTTCAAACGTGTCTTCACTTAAAGGAGCCTGGGCTTCAGTCTGGTGACATGTATACACTTTTTATAGAATCACATATATCTACATCAACCTAACTTTATACTGGTGAGCAATATATGTTAATTTAAGGACAACTCAGTTTTATTATTGTGATTCCCATTAATGTAATTGGTTTTAGGCATATTGGCTATTTATTTACTAGACTCCATGTAGCAATCATGTCTCCTTCAATAAGTTTGGTCAACAAAGCAATGTCTTCTAATTCGGGACCACATTCTTATCTACAGGCCTACTGTAGATAGCGGCATAGTGTAAGCCATGTGAGCCACATCTATGACACCTTTATCTAGTCTATCTAGTCTAATGTTCCAGGTAGCTGGAAGTTGTTGAAAGACCACATAAATTTGGAGAAAATGACGGCCATTTATACTGATTATAAGGTTTTTATCCCTCGTCCGTAGTGTGTTTCTGTGGGTACCCCTACTACATTAATGTCATAATATTTTAGCATTATATTAGTACGATAGATTTATCATTTGTTGGTAACTTGAACCAAAGAACCAATAAATAGATGAAGAAATTAATTAATTAACTAAAAGTTGATCAACTAAAAACACAAAAGAGTCAAAAAAGAATTTTAAAACACCGAAAAAGAGTGAAATAGTTATATTTCCAAGTCGTATATTGCCATGTAAACAAAACAAGTCAGCAATATACAGCACTTTACACCACATATTCCCACGTCGGGAGATCCCCCTCCGTTGTAGTATGTTATCCCTTCTGCAAAGTCTGCAAAGGCAGTATGTGCTCACTTGTAAAGTGAGCAGATACTGCATTTTGCACGGCAGTTGTAAGAGAACTCCTATACAACATGTAGCATGAGGCTACGCGTTATCACGTGGTCGCTGAAAGCCAATCAGCAGATGTTATTGTAAATAGGACCATACCGAGACGTTGACCCAGCATTGAAACAACAGGGATCAATGTCACATGTTTACTGGTATACCGTGCATATATACTAAAATGTCCAGGGATGTGACGACACAGATTCTGTGTGTGTTGATTTGTCAGGGTGATCTATCTCGTCCTATGATCTGCTTAAGATGTAGGTCAGCCTATCTCAGAATGTTCTTTAACACAATTGTAGCTATGGTGTCAGAGGCATTTAAACCAAAGGTTAGATTTTCAAAGGCAATATATATTATTGCAAAATATTGTTTCGATATCAGGATAGATTTGGTCTCAAGAGCAAAACATCTGTTAGCTTTCCCAAGTTTCAACCTGTCATTGTGGTGGTTTCTTAAGCTTATATTGGCCTAGTTTGATCCCAAGATAGGCATTGTTCTCAGTAAAATCTACTGGCTATCTACAGGGTACAAATCAATAGCCCAACACACAACTCCAAATTTCGAGACCCCTAACTGTCGTAAAATTGACGACTGAAATTCGAGAAGCTGTGACATTTGGGACACACATTATATGGACACAAAAAAACAGTGCCCAGAATCCGTTTTGTGAACCTTATTAAAACATTATTGGAATGAGTTCCAATAATGTAAAAATAAAGTGGTAGGCCAACCGTTATAAGCTGACATAATGCAAGGGGTTGAGTATTGTTTCAAAAGGCATATATATATTCTTTTTCCTTCTCTGTAAGTTACTGCTTTGGTAAATGAGAGAACATCCATAAAGCCAATAAAAGCCGCTCTCAACGGCTCGTGGGGCCGAAAGAGTTAAGTCAATATTGGTTACAATACAGGTTTGGTGGATCATCATATTGCGGGTAAGTGGCGGAGAATAACAAAGAACAGATGCCGAACACAGCAGTTTTGTTTATAAACATAGACCTCATTGAAAATTAGAGACTGTGGCGCGTACTGGTGGGAAATTGTAGTACTGATGGGCGCTCGACACATGGCTTTGGAGGTGATAAAAAAGCTGAGAGTGATCTACTTTCGGAAGAGCTACACCCTCAGATATATGAGCTACTGTTAAAATCATAAGTCCAACATATAGACGAGATGCTAATCCACAAATTATTATGTTATTTGTCGCTGTGTGTTCTATAGTTTTTATCCCAGGCGACATTTAATTTGGTCATTTTACAGCACTTCGAGTTATATATTCTGTGTTATCAATTATTGATCCTATTCATATATATGCGTGTCGCGTTTACAAGTCAAAGCGTCCCTGTGCAGACAATGTTGTGCCACCTGTGAAGATGCTGGCCCAGTATTAAGACAGCATTGGGTGAATTTCCCGTGTCAGCGCGTATGTTGGCTTTGATGCCAGCTACAGCACACATGTTCTTGACACTGTGGTCATAATCTAAAAAGCACACACTCACCGAGCTACATGTAGCTGATACAATGAAGTATGGGGGAGGAGGTCTTGTGTAGCTTTATTTTCACCGAGTAGCCATTTAAAAGGAATCCCGTTGACGTCACTGTGTTTTACAATACATTTCTAGAGGGTCATGCACCATTCAATCGGCGGGGGTGGGGGGGTGGGAGTATTTTAAAATCAAACCCCGGATAGGCTCTTTTTAAAATAAATAATTTATTTCAAGACCTGGACTAGCTGGCCTAATCATTTTTCTCCATGCGTCACCGAGCCCTACGTGTTAAAATTATGGGGGGATAAATAATCCAGCCCCCCCTACCCCCCCCCCCCCGGTGATTGAATAGTGCCCCCCTAACAGTTTTGTTGACAATAATTATACGATTGATTGAACTGCCTGCAGTGGGTTTCATATGCATGGTGACTTGAAGTTCTCGGACCGTGGGAACTTTTAAACGTGGGAACTTCTCAAAATAGGCCATATAGGGCCTATTAGGCCTACTTAAAATATAAATAATTGGTTACTAGCCTGTCTGACACTTTCTTCCATTTTCGGGCTGTGACTGGCGACCTTTCCAGCTACTTGGTTACCATCTCATGGGATAAAAAATATGTTGTTGTTGCTGTGGGTGGAGGGGGTTGTGGGTCGAGGGGTTGTGGGTCGAGGGACTTGTGGCTCAAGGGTTGTGGGTGATGGTTCGAGCGGATCGAGGGGGTTATGAAGGTTAAACCCAATATCGGCTGGCTGTGTCTACCAAGAGAACAGCTCCTGGTGGAAAACCGTAGTAGTATAACGTCTTATAAAGCCAAAAGGCAGTAACTACAAGTGATCACAAGTGAACAGTTAATGCCTATTAGCTTTTCACGGCACCATCGCCGCCCTTCGCTTTGTACTTCTACAGCTCTAATTAGACTGTTATGACGACGATCTCAGCCCTATGGACAATAACAATACCGTGATATTTCTATTACATGTGACGTTTAAAATCATCTACTATCGTGAAATTTAGAAACATTTAGAACTAATTATTATTGCTTTCAGTCGACAAGTATGTTTCAATTTACATGATTTACATTAGTTAAATTTGCTTGCATATAGTCCATATTATTATTATTCACATTGGGACGCAGATGGTTGATTGATTTCATAGTCAAGCGTCAAAGCTCACACCAACGCAGTTGACGATAGGCCTACCCTGTCTGTCAGTAGGTTGCCAGACCCAGCAAACACTGCTATTTTCACCGGGAATCGTCATGGCTCACACAGAATGTCTGGTTATAACCGCACCTTAATTTACGATTTTTTTCAGCTACTTTACCAAACATATTTCCAGTGATAAACTGTGGTTACTAACCGGCAATATACGATAGAGCTACGAGAACATCAACACATCCTGTGATGACATCAACAGTACTGAGTGCGTCGTCACCTGGTCAGTCACCACTGGCAAAAACGCCAGGCACTCCACAATGTATATCTAATTTAGTCCTGACGTCTATTACATGGCCCAACATTAAACCAACATTGGCTGAACGATTTCTTTCGCTGGAGAAGCAGATCATGGTCTTGATCAGAGCACAAACTGCCATTACATTTCGGCAAACAGCAGTAACAGTATACTTTCGTAGTACGCAATTACTGCTGTTTGCTTTTGCACGACAGCGTATTGGCGGTGATAACTAAATGATGTATGAAAGGGCATTGCAAAAAAAGACTATTCAGTCGTATTACACACTAGAAATGTAGAAATTATATGAATTTGCAATGCCTTTAACTGCCAAGGCCAAAAATCTACTTTTAATAATACAAAATGTGATATTTTTGAAGATAGATATCTTAGCCAAGACCTAACTTCTATATTGCGTAACACTCCTCTAGATGTCAGTTGTGGGAGAGAGGGTGGGTGGGGGCTATTCAGATTGCCGGCCAAGTGAATCAGCCTCTCCTGTCACCTGGTCACAGCCACACAGCAAACACGAGACATTGACACAATGTTAGTCTAATGGTGGCCCGCCGTTTACAACACTGGGCCAGCATTGGTCTACCAGTAGAATGGCCTTAGCACGATATATGTTCACCCAATGCTAGTTTAAAGCTGGCACAACTCTGGCTCAGCAGTAAAACAGCATTGGCTTAACGTCTCATTTTCGCCGGGAGGCACAGGCAACTAGATACACCGACACAATGTTACTTTAATGTTGGAACAATGTCATAAATGATGGCACAGCATTTAACCAATATTGGGTCAGTGCATTATGTTGACCGTCTAGAACAAGCATGACATAGAACGCTTCTGCTCAGAGCAAAGGCAAATATCTGCTTGTTTTACCAGTGTGCAGATACTGTCTTTTGAACATGCTGTTACTAACAAGAAGGAGGCAGTGACATGTCCCAATATTGAGAGGGGAGAAACATGATATTTCTCGGAAAATCCTGCACCAAGCGGGATTCGAAACCGCACGGCAGGCAGTGACATTGGCAAAGCTCCGCGCTCTAGCCATTACGCCACGTCCCTCTCTATATACTTGATTTACAAGCTAGCAAATACGACCTTTTGATAGCGCTATGGCAGGAAGAGCCAGTTAAGAAGCAGTAAATGCCTAGTTTACCATGGAGCAGATAATGTCTTTTGACTTTGCACAGGCAGAACAGATGTAAAGCGGAAGTTACCGACAGACGTTTGTCTTGAAAGTCAAACTAAAAACTTGGATTACATATCACATATGAATTTGGATAAAACATGGTGTCAATACTGGATAAGTTTAGAAATGGTAGATATAAAAATATCAGAAATATATATGTTATATTAATAGTTACCTCTTGTGATATAACAAAAAAACATTTTTAACAGGATGTACATAATATTGTAACAACAATGGATAATATGCTGTGAACTTATGAGTGGTTGACTGATTACAGAGACAGAGATGGCAAGAATAAAAGAAAATAAATATTGTGATTGGGATATGACTAGCTGTTTGGCTATAGAAACAATGAGCATATTAAATTGTTGCAGCTATGAAGAAACAAGATTTTGAAGTTTAAAATAAATGATAGGTTGTTAAAAAGGCATGATTTATAATGGTGCTAAAATAGTCAACGTTATACAATAGCACAAATAGATAGGTCAATTGTATACGAATTATAAAAAAAAGTCTGCATAAGAACAGAAATGGTAGCAGATATAAAAAAAGGCCTATAATAGCGTACCAAAAAAATAGTATACAAAAAGTAATGATCAATACTGTTTTTAGACGGGCTGATACTTTAATTGTATGGAGAGATGGATGTTTTAAAATGAAGTGCAGATGAATACTAGAAACAAAGTATGTGTATATACAATTTGTTAAATAAAATTGAATGAAAAATTCTAAATTTGATATATAAGAGTTGACTTCCACTGGGCGAGCCAATTCCGTATAATTTTGTATTTCTTCAGTAAATTACATCTCAAACCATTAACACAGACTAGTTGATAATTAGTGACACCAGTTGATTGCGTTTTGTCTCTAGTAGAATCAAACAATGGAAATGTGATGAGTAGGCTTAAATATATCGGCTAGTATATGCCTACATCAGTGACTTGACATACTCATTGAGTCTGTGTCGAACTCACCCTGGGTTGGGGCCGGTCGCAAAAAAATTCCCATCATGTCCGATGTGGGATTCGAACCAACGACCTCACGGCTTTGTGCCCGCAGAAAAAAACACCTTAAATGTATTCAATGATACAATGTGGCAACAGTTTATAATTATAAAAAATAAGATTTTGTTAATAAAAAGTAGTCGAAACAATACAACTAATGTAGTGGGCCTACTCAGTCCGGACATTTGATCTCATAAGTCCTTAACCCTTTAGCCGCCAAATTATTTAATCTGAATTTTTACCCATTTGAAGTTGTGTCTCGCTGACGCGATCCACAACTTCAAGTGAGTGAAATTTATTCATATTTGACAAAATGGAGGTCAACTGTTTTCAAATCTTGCTGATTGATGTCACATTTTATCTTTAAAATGTTTAAAAGGTGATACTTATTGTGCTAATAAAAAATGAAAACTCAAATATATGCGACACCGGCAGTTAAAGGGTTAATGCAACAAGGTAGTTTTTTAATTTGGCATAACTGTACCAGATGACACATTTATCATATGAGGCCAGCATGCTCATAATCATACACATTTACAGTAAACGGAAACGTTACATACTTCGAACTGTGCTATTTTTTTTAATATTGACTTTCAGCGCTCTAAGGGTGGGTCTACGTTTTTTTTTAAATTCAAAACTTCAGATATGTTTCGTCCTGAGCATATTCAATGACAAAAGGTGGCAAGAGTGGTATTAACGCTGGTTATAAGTAGAGGGATGAAAACTTTGTTAATACAAGGGTTAGACAAAATGTGAGAGTATCCCATCCGGAATTTCGACCTCATAAGTCCTACATGCAACAAGGTAGTAGTTTTTATAATTTTACATAGTGGTAGGCCTACTAGATGACATATTTATCAAATGAGGTCAGCAGACATTTGCATGCTCATAATCATACAAATATACAGAAAAGGGAAAGTTACATATGGCCTACTACGAACTGTGTTCAAGTTTTATATTGACTTTCAGCGCTCTACTGGTAGGTTTACGTTTATTGAAAAAAATGAAAACTGAATATAGATTGGTATTAAAAGCGTTTATAACCATAATTATGAGAATTATGTTGTTATAGGGGTCGAACAAATGTAACTTGTGAGAGTACCCCATCCACTATTTTGACCTCATAACGATGGTCTAAAACAATAATGGGTCAAGTCGACTTGACAGCGAAATTGTGTTTATTTCTTTGCTTAGAACTACAGTCTGCTAAATCCACTTATCAGCATGTAGACTTGGACTTATAATGATGAAACACACAGTAATTGGAATTTGACAGTAGATCAAGTTAGACCTAATGCTCCAAGGATATTTCCCTGTCATATAGGCCACACATATCAGACCTTTGCCACTTTTTGGGTCAAGCAAACTAAAAAAAAATAGCAGTTTTTGAAAATTGGCTCCCAGACTAATAGTCGATATTTTAAATAGGAATAATTTCTTGGGTGCTTTGCAAAAATAGATCATGATTTTGTTTAATGTAGGGCTAAGGCTATTGGCCCATTTATAGACTACATATGTCATGCTATGGGTTAAGGAAAAGGCTGCTCAACCGGAGCTCACTATGATTCAGTGTTTTAAAACTGAATGACGGGCAACTCTGGTCGTGTAGCCAGTCCAATGGGTTTAATATCATTAATATTAAGGTCCGAGATGGCTGGGGTGCGAGTTGACCCGGATCCCACACATTTACGTCTCAGGCTGTCACTGTCAGTGTCACTGTCGGGAATAGGTGATTTGTGAATGTAGTCTAAAAATCTAAACTGAGACTAACTGTACTACTACTACTACTACTACTACTACTACTACTACTACTAATACTACTACTACTAGTAGTAGTACTACCACTAAGCCTAGCCTTAATGGATTTAATCACCAATGCCTTCGAAATTCTCAAATAATTTATTTTAATAAGATCTCACACAAATAATTACTTAAAATGTATGCGGCCCGAACAGTCTGTTTACTGGGCTAGCTAGGCAAACAAATAAACAATGAATAATTACAAATATTTTAATGTTTCTGGTGGAGTCTATCTCTTATGTTTGTATATTTATTATTACTATCATTTTTAAAAACATTGGTTGATTCATTATTAGGGTCTATTTTGTAAACTATATCATCGCTAATGTTAACTGAATGACGGGCAACCCTAGTCTTGTAGATAGGTTTAATATCACTATAAAGTTAAGGTCCGAGTTGGCTGTGGTGCGAGTTGACCCAGATCCCACGTAATTCTCAGGCCAATGTCCCAGGCTGTCATTGTCACTTTCGGGAATAGACTTGTGGTTTGTGTCAGACTGTAGTCTAAAAATCGAAGCTGAGACTAGCTACTACTAGTAGTGGGCCTACTATACTAGCTACTAGGCCTAGCCTAACGGGATTTAATTACCAATGCTTACGAAATTCTCACGCAATTAATTAGGCTACTTTGAATGTAAGCGAGATCGTAAATATCATATGATCACGATGTTTCAGAGCAATCGACATCGGAAGGCCCGGGCAGCCTGTTTACAGGGCTAGCTTTTTTTTGTAAACTCTGCCACAGTCTGGCCCAGAATGCACTGCGCATCACATCATGTCAGCCCAAAGCCTGCAAAGGGCTATCCAGAGGCAATACAGTAATGTATACAGCATTGTATAGGACTATTGGGTTCTTGAGTGAGGGTAACCATTGACGTTGTCGAATGTTCAACAAGTCAATGGACGCGACCATCGCCTCAGGCTCAATCTCGATCATTGAATCTTGCTCGGTCAGCAAGTGATGGTTCGCTGCAGAAACTCAGTCAAAATAGATGATTTCCTCAATTGGTTCTTTATTCATTCCATATTCATGTAGACATTGTCAGATATGGGTGTGCTACTTAGTCTCATGCGGCAAGGGCGGCTATCCAGCCACGCGGCTGAATGCGGATGACGCGGTTACACGTCTGGCTTCCGTGAAGGTCGGTGGAAGAATGAACTAGCGCGGCCGGGCCGCACATGGCGTGAGCCAGGCGGAAGTGCAAATTCGACGATCAGCGATTCCGTCCAGCTCGAACTCGGTCGCGATAATCTGCAAGTGAGTTCGACACATTACCCCCGGGCTAAGTGACAACGTATATCTACAAAACAATGCTTGTGGTTACCTCAACGGCCAAACAGCCAAAGTCGTGATACAGCGTGGGTTGTTGGTGAGCTATAGTGAGTGCGGCAATGACCAAATCTTTATATATTTCTGATCCTTTTAGCAAATGTCCTTTTAACCGGCCATGCCCAAAACTCTTAACTCTCATCCAACTGACTTAGTTATTTAATACATATGAGAAGAGTGAAAACTTTCATTATTTACTTCACAATGATTTATCTGTGCCAGGCAAAGTAATAGTCTCGTAATTAAAAATACATCAAAATCGTTTACGTAAATTGCTCGTTCAAAATTATACGTAAATTACATGCAATACAATACAATGTAATAGTGTGATGCGTGTGGCTGGTCTTGCTGTCTTTATCGTTTTTCGCTATAGTAAACCGCAAGTGCCAGCCGCACGAATCGAGCATGTGTGTGGATGGTGCGTCCAACACATGCTAAATACAAAACGATTTGATCGCATAATTCGCTGATCGTTAGGGGCAGTAGGATTAGTACTGTATCGATCGTGTGTTCGCATTATCGGTTTGGTTCGTGGGGTCGATTGTGTGTATCATAGCGTCGATTTGTATGCAAATAATCCCAAATCCCCGTTAGCGCGAGGAGTAAAATGCTGTATGAGCCTGCTCGGGCCGTGTGGGCCTTTATTGTGAGCGATCACAGCTGGCGTCTCACTGTGTGATAGCCGTAGGTTGCATTATGCGGTAACGCTATGACGTACCTGGTTCGGGCGCGACAGGGTTAGTTATATTTCTTTAAGTGTGTCCACTTTTACTCCTGCCATTAACTCGGACACTGATGCTAATCTCTGGGAGTGTAGTTGACATTATACTTGGCTCTTTTTTAAATTGTTTGGCTGAATAAGTGCTTAACGATATGGAGTCTATTTCAAGGTCCAAGTACATGCTGTACCTTACAGAATATTGGTGAAGCTGTCTCAAGTTTACAGCAAAACTCGAACAGTTTATTCTACAAGTCACGTCATGCATATATGACATATAGCGTCCGATACCTATTATGCATCGGCAATGCTATTAGTAGGCCTACTCCATGTGCTAACTGCGGTGCTATATAGTGACCCTTGGGATGCTCGATATTTTGTTTCAAAGCAGCTCAAATGAGAAACATCTAGGATTTGTCTAGTAGTTGGAGATCCATATATGTCGGCTTCAATCCAAGTTTTACCAATATCATCGGATTTTGATAAATTTCAAATAACATACAAGGCACAAACTTACTTACTCATTCGGTCCTGATACTGCTTACTGGTTCAAAAAATGTCTCGAAAGGAATGTTCGTATTGGTGTTTGGCTGTGTACAGTTCTTTAAAATGGGTGATGAAATGGGTGGGGTCTAAGGGGTTATGCCATCATTCCAACTTGAGGCTGCCGCCTGTCACAATGCTTACACAAAGTGCAGATGGTAGAGGCAAACACCATGCACTTATTCAGCACAATCTTAACACTGCTTAAGCGACTGCAGTGGGTATGCTACAAAGTCGCTGGTGAGATACAATGGAATGTTTTTTAGGATCATCAAGCCTGTTAGTTGGTACAAAGATAATGTATTGCATCAACATCCATAATGATTATTGTTGTGTTTACATACACAGATGTTTGAAAATAAGGGATAACAAGCCAAGCCTAGTATTCGTATAATGGCTATTGGCCTTGTAATATGTGTACTCAAGGACACTTGTGAATTCAGGAGTTCCATTAATTTTATAATATCCCTCTCATGGTGATCTCATGGTGATCATGTGGTGATCTGTATATGATTTGTAAACCTTAAGATTTGAGCGAAGCTTTTGTTGAAATAATGATAATGTATAATTATATTTCACCATGGTGAACTTATTTGATGTGAATAATTGATGTACCTGGAGCCTGGCTTGTGCTTGTGTCAATTGGCGAATGCAGCGGAATATTTTGTGTCTCAAACTACCTGTGTGATTTCAATCGGCTGTGAGACGGCTACTTGAGCTGTCACCAGCCATGCATGACCATGACGAGGGACGGAGCGCGCTGTTGTCGATACTCATGTGTTGGCAGCTGACAGACCGCCCTGCCTAACATATACTAGTTTATTGAATTTATATCTATTTATCTAGCACAAATGGTACCTTAAGTGATCGACTTATGAACGATAATCTGCGAATGTTGCATTGTGGAGTGTTGTCTGCCTGGCTCAAATTCAGGCCGGAGACATTCTCTGATACTGATTCGAGCACACTGACATCACTCTACATGATCACGCTTGTCAAGATCTGACCTAGAGTATTACCACATGGCAAAGATGGCTGCTCCCCGCGAAATTATTTGATGTATTTTCATTTTTATTTTTAGGTTTATTGATTTTTCAGTCGCCTTTGTTTTCAGACGAGGTGGGTCCTTACGCTGAATTTCAAAGATTTCTTATCAATTTAATGACTCATTGAGTTTGGGATTGTTTTTCCTGAAGTCTAATATTGCATATGTGGTAATATTCAGCATAGTTCTGCTGCGCGACGGCTATATGAGCTGACATCAGTAGATGCATTCTGGGTTAATAGTATGTCTTCCATCAGGGATGTATGTAGGCCTCTGTTAAAATTAGGAGTGCCATAAGTTTTTACTATTTTCCCTTTACACATACCCTAGTTGTTTGTCCTTTTACATAATAAACAACTGAAGCATTTAGAGGTTTTAATTAGATTTCTAGGCTTTCCAGAGTGTCCTTTTTTGCTACACGGTGTAGAGCACAGGTGCGGGAAAGAGATGACAGACAATTGCATTGACAGGCAAGTTGATACCATGTTAAAAAAAATACTCAAATAATAATAATGCTAATGTACCATTTTGCATATCTATGGAAGTCAAATAAACAATAAACAATAAACTCTCCTATTACTATTATGTGCAGTGGATATGAGTGTACACTTATATTACTATTATGTACAAAGGGAGAGAAGAGTGTAAATTATACCACTTTCATGTACATGAGAGAAAAGTGTACACTGCTATTAGGAAAGACCGGGGCTAGTTGAAACGTTTTTCAGAAAATTTGCCCTACGATTCTTAGTTTTAGTGTCAGAGTAATGAAACGAAGCACATAATATTATCATTAATGGCGGATCTCAATAAGCTAGACAAAAAATGTCTATGTTATAGGCATCATGTATTAAAGGTGACTTGACTGACACTTTGTCGACTATTTATTAATAATTGTAGCGATGAGATCTACATTTATGCTGTAACAAACAGCGCTGGGTTAGGTCAAGTATGATGGTGTTGTTTGATTTTGTGCCATATATTTGTAATTGACCCTGAATTGGGGCTAGTTAACACATGTTTCGACCCATTCATGTTTCAACTAACCCCATTTTATGTTTTTACTAACCCCATTTTTAATGTTTCAACAAGCCCCGTATTGATGAAGCAGCTTTGTACTGATCTCTCTTTAAACCAAAACATTGCAGAGAAGTGCAATATTCACGTATACATACCATTCTATAAAGTTTATAAAGGGAGCAAGTATCACTCAGTATAATCAGTATAATCAATTTGAACAGTATTGCTCAGTATAATCAGTATAATCAGTATATTCAGTATCAGTCAGTATAATCAGTATAATCAATATATTCAGTATAATCAGTATCAGTATAAGCAGTATCACTCAATATAATCAGTAGCATTCAGTATATTCAGTATAATCAGTAGCATTCAGTATATTCAGTATAATCAGTATCACTCAGTATAATCAGTATAATCAGTATCACTCAGTATCACTCAGTATCACTTAGTATCACTCAGTATCACTCAGTATCACTCAGTTTAATCAGTATAATCAGTATAATCAGTATAATCAGTATTCTCAGCATCACTCATTAAAATCAGTATCACTCAGTATAATCAGTATGATCAGTATAATCAGTATAATCAGTATAATCAGTATTGCTCAGTATAATCAGTTTATTCAGTATAATCAGTATAATCAGTATAATCAGTATCGCTCAGTATAATCAGTTTAATTAGTATCACTCAGTATAATCAGTATAATCAGTATAATCAGTATAATCAGTATAATCATTATAATCAGTATCGCTCAGTATAATCAGTATCGCTCAGTATAATCAGTTTAATCAGTATAATCAATATAATCAGTATAAGCAGTATCACTCAATATATTTAGTATATTCAGTATAATCAGTATAATCAGTAGCATTCAGTATATTCAGTATAATCAGTATAATCAGTATAATCGGTATAAACAGTATTCTCAGCATCACTCATTAAAATCATTATAATCAGTATCACTCAGTATCACTCAGTATAATCAGTATCACTCAGTATAATCAATATAATCAGTATAATCAGTATAATCAGTATAATCAGTATAAACAGTATTCTCAGCATCACTCATTAAAATCATTATAATCAGTATCACTCAGTATAATCAGTATTACTCAGTAAAATCAGTATAATCTGTATAATCAGTATAATCAGTATAATTAGTATAATCAGTATAATCAGTATCGCTGAGTATAATCAGTATAATCAGTATAATCAGTATAACCAGTATAATCATTATAATCAGTATCACTCAGTATCGCTCAGTATAATCAGTATAATCAGTAGAATCAGTAGAATCAGTATCGCTTAGTATAATCAGTATAATCATTATAATCAGTATAATCAGTATCGCTCAGTATATTCAGTATAATCAGTATAATCAGTGTAATCAGTATCGCTCAGTATAATCAGTATAATCAGTATCGCTCAGTATAATCAGTATAATCAGTATAATCAGTATCGCTCAGTATAATCAGTATAATCAGTATAATCAGTATCACTCAGTATAATCAGTATAATCAGTATCGCTCAGTATAATCAGTATAATCAGTATAATCAGTATCGCTCAGTATAATCAGTATAATCAGTATAATTAGGATGGATCAGTATAATCAGTATAATCAGTATAATCAGTATAATCAGTGTAATCAGTATCGCTCAGTATAATCAGTATAATCAGTATCACTCAGTTTGATCAGTGTATCGTTTTTGCTGTGATGTCCCTATAATCACGTGATAACGGTGGAGCTTACAGCCCAAATTCAGGATCATGGCATGCCCGCCCTAATGTATGACGTCATATAATTAGGCCGCATTGGCGACCGCCCGCGTACTTTAGTGTACCCAATTTAGGTCGTCGTAGCGACGGCCTACGTAATGCTGATACGCTGATACGCTGATACAATATTAATTTGTTGTTGGCCCACCGTCTACGACGCTGGTCCTGCATTAACGCTTCGTGGTGGGATAAATTGCTGATACGCTGATACGCTGATACAATATTAATTTGTTGTTGGCCCACCGTCTACGACGCTGGCCCTGCATTAACGCTTCGTGGTGGGATAAATTATACCATTTCTGCTGTGCAAAACGGCCCACATAGTTCTGGTGTTTTTGTCATGTGTTTCAGATGTGTCTCCATGTAATCTGTAATCGACAAAATAAAACGAAATGAACCTGACAAGATGAAATGATAAAACAAAGGTATAACACTACTAGTCCAAGAGCCCGGAGGTTCTTATTTAAGTTTTTAGTTACAATTATCAGGTCAGTTGTTTCTATGGCGACAATATGTCTGGAATCCATATCTGTAACTCTTTATCACCAAGCAAACACGAGGCATTCGCCCAATGTCGTTTCAATGTTGGCCCACTGTCTTCGACGCTAGCACACAGTTTGTTTGCAGTGATAATATTTAAATTTATTTATTTGTTTGTATATGCTATGTACTAATAGTACGACCAATAAACTTTTATTATTATTATTATCAATCCTCATATACTCGTCTCTAGCAGGTGGAGGGTCAATCCTCACATACTCGTCTCTAGCGGGTAGAGGGTTAATCCTCATATACTCGTCTCTAGCAGGTAGAGGGTTAATCCTCATATACACGTCTCTAGCAGGTAGAGGGTCAATCCTCATATACTCGTCTCTAGCAGGTAGAGGGTCAATCCTCATATACTCGTCTCTAGCAGGTAGAGGGTTAATCCTCATATACTCGTCTCTAGCAGGTAGAGGGTTAATCCTCATATACTCGTCTCTAGCAGGTAGAGGGTCAATCCTCATATACTCGTCTCGGCATAGTACCACTTTAGGCCCACCTGGGCTTAAACTTATAGACCCACCTCTGTGGTGTTTCTATATGGAAGTGGGTCTATTTATATTAACTCTTACCTGGGTATAAACTGTGAAATCATTAATTATCCTTCTTAAATCATTAAATAATCTTTAAAACATGTTATCAAGGAAAGTCTCATGATGTCTGTCACGTTCCAAACGAGCCCTCACTTCCGGCTTATACATCATTGGACCGTGAGAAGTATGAAATGCTGAAAGGGTTATGTAAATATTCATCACCTGTCTTGAGTTGTCGGCAAGTTGTCCAGCTGTATGAGTTGTAGCGTGTCATTTAAAATTAACTCATCCATTACTCAGTAGGCCTGTGCCGGCAATGACCTTTAGGCCCTTAATCTTGTAATAAATGACGTATATGAGTATATGAATGATAATATTATCTATGATATTCCGTCATTTAGTATTAAATAAACATCTTTAATTTTTGTGTACTAAATGACGGATATGAGTATATGAATTATAATATTATCTATGATATTCCGTCATTTAGTATTAAATAAACATCTTCTATTTGTAAACATCCCAAAGGGTTAACAATTATAGACCCACTTCCCATAAATTATATATTATTTAAAAACAATGAATATTGCGGTGATTAATGGGTTGCAAATAATAGGCCCACTTACAGACACTTAGATATGGCAGGTGGGCCTAAAGTGGGATTAGTACTAGTCCCACTTTAGGCCCACCTGCCATATCTAAGTGACTGTAGGTGGGCCTAAAGTGGGATTAGTATATAAGGAAAATATTCTACAATGTTTAAACATTTAAATTATGGATTTGCCTCTGGGGAAAAGTTCCCCTGGGGAAAAGGGTTTTCTTTTGGGGCCCGGGTTGAATCAGCAAATAGGGGCTTGGATAATGTTTTGGGGGTTAATGGAGAATCTTAAAACAATCATTTTTAGATTGATAAAAGGGTTAAAAAGAATAGGCCCACTTACAGTCACTTAGATATGGTAGGTGGGCCTAAAGTGGGATTAGTACTAGTCCCACTTTAGGCCCACCTACCATATCTAAGTGACTGTAGGTGGGCCTAAAGTGGGATTAGTATATAAGGAAAATATTCTAGAATCTTTACACATTTAAATTATAGATTTCCCTCTGGGGAAAAGTTCCCCTGGGGAAAAGGGTTTTCTTTTGGGGCCCGGGTTGAATCAGCAAATAGGGGCTTGGATAATGTTTTGGGGGTTAATGTAGAATCTGAAATTAAATTGTTTTAGGCTAATTAAAGGGTTAAAAAGAATAGGCCCACTTACAGTCACTTAGATATGGTAGGTGGGCCTAAAGTGGGATTAGTACTAGTCCCACTTTAGGCCCACCTGCCATATCTAAGTGACTGTAGGTGGGCCTAAAGTGGGATTAGTATATAAGGAAAATATTCTAGAATCTTTAAACATTTAAATTATGAATTTGCCTTGGGGGGAAATATCCCCCTGGGAAAAGGGTTTTCTTTTGGGGCCCGGATTGAATCAGCAAATAGGGGCTTGGATAATGTTTTGGGGGTAAAGTAAGAATCTGAAAATAAATTGTTTTAGGCTAATTAAAGGGTTAAAAAGAATAGGCCCACTTACAGTCACTTAGATATGGTAGGTGGGCCTAAAGTGGGATTAGTACTAGTCCCACTTTAGGCCCACCTACCATATCTAAGTGACTGTAGGTGGGCCTAAAGTGGGATTAGTATATAAGGAAAATATTCTACAATCTTTAAACATTTAAATTATGGATTTGCCTCTGGGGAAAAGATCCCCTGGGGAAAAGGGTTTTCTTTTGGGGCCCGGATTGAATCAGCAAATAGGGGCTTGGATAATGTTTTGGGGGTTAATGGAGAATCTTAAAACAATCATTTTTAGATTGATAAAAGGGTTAAAAAGAATAGGCCCACTTACAGTCACTTAGATATGGTAGGTGGGCCTAAAGTGGGATTAGTACTAGTCCCACTTTAGGCCCACCTGCCATATCTAAGTGACTGTAGGTGGGCCTAAAGTGGGATTAGTATATAACGGAATTATTGGAGAATCTTTAAACATTTAAATTATGGATTTGCCTCTGGGGAAAAGATCCCCTGGGAAAAGGGTTTTCTTTTGGGGCCCGGATTGAATCAGCAAACAGGGGCTTGGATAATGTTTTGGGGGTAAATGGAGAATCTGAAAATAAATTGTTTGATGACAATGAAAGGGTTAAAAATAATAGGCCCACTTAAAGTCACTTATATATGGTGGGTGGGCCTAAAGTGGGATTAGTACTAGTCTCACTTTAGGCCCACCTGCCATATCTAAGTGACTGCAAGTGGGCCTAAAGTGGGATTAGTATATAAGGAAAATATTCTAGAATCTTTAAACATTAGAATTATTCATTTCTACAATCTTAAAATTATGGGTGTGATGGTAATTAAAGGGTGGAAATTTAGAGGCCCACTTTTATTATGTTAATAATGGGACGTGGCTCTATTATCGAGATGGCCCATTTCTTCTATATTGGAAATAAGGATTTTTGTAGTAATTAAAGCGTGGATGATAATGCACCCACTTCCCATATGTTATACATTAAAAATTATTTGAAGTGGGTATTACTATAAATCATCCTGTGCAATTTACTAAATGACGGGCACTGTTGATGAATGTTTATTGTATCACTTGAGGTTAATGTGTTATTCATAGTTGCGTGTTGAGATGCTCAGTCACACTGTGGTCATGTTACGCTTGATTGCGTGGTTGTGGACACGTGCGATTTTGTGGCACATGCACACATGCAGAATAATACTGTAACATAGCCATCATGTCAGGACGTGAAATATTTTTGTTGTGGAGTGATATCCAAGATTTGATTGGGAAAGCGTCATTGTGGCCACAACGAATACGCTATTTGTTTTGGAAAAAACAAATGAGTCATTGGGAAAGGATTCTTATATGTGCATTCACATATGTGAACGGCTTGAATCCTGAAATTTTATTGCAATGGGTCACTTTGAATAACCTGTGTGTGGCAGGTGACTCTCACTATTCACACCTAAAACGTGTATTACAGTACATGACTGAAGGGCGTTACGCTAGAAGCCTATACGCATGGAATGTTACTACCAACAGGCCGGAATACCTAAATGGAGAGGTTCGGCTGTACAATAGGCGACGTAATTAAGGTAAGTGAATTGATGCACGCATGCGTCAAATTATTTAAATAATACGTCATCGTTGTTAACACCCCACCCCGTCATTTAGTTTATATATGTACCTCACATTAGATTAGTCAATCATAGTCAAAATGGCAACACGAAATAAAAATTTGAAGAAATGTGGAAATTACACCTATATGAAAAGTGACATTGAAAATGTCAACTTTGAAGACTTCACGAATCCATGGACTTTTGCCGCATTATTTATGTCTGAAGATATGAAGCTTGTGAAATGGCTAATGGAAAGGAATATATTTGCAAGCTCAATGAAATGTGTATGTTGTGGCCTCAATTGTAAACTGGGGAAAAGAGCAAAAAAAATTGATGGCTTAACCTGGAGATGTGAAGGAAATAAGAACCATGAAACGTCTGTTCGTCGGTATTCCTTTTTAGAAAAATCACATCTGAGGATACAGGATCTCTTTCAATTTACACGATGCTTTCTGCAAGATATGTCCTTAAAGAAAGCATGCAGCAATGCTGGGATAACCTATCGCAGTGCTGGCGTGGACTGGGCCAACTTTCATCGTGAAATTTGTAAAGAATATGTCTACACAACGATGACTAATATTGTTTTTGAAGGGGACGTGGAGATAGACGAAAGTCTATTTGGGAGAAGGTGTAAGTACCATCGAGGTAATGCCCGAGTTGGAATGAAGGTGTGGATTTTTGGCATCATTTCACGAGCTACTAATTCCCTTATCCTGTATCCAGTGGACAGACGTGACGAGGAGACACTGCTGCCATTGATCAAAAAACATGTTGCTCCCGGAGCGCGAATTTTTTCGGACAGCTGGCCAGCATACCGGAACTTGAATGATGAGGGTTTTGAACACTTCACTGTTTGTCACAAATCTAATTTTAAATCCCTCTATAAAAACCTGAAGACAAATGAACAGATCGAATGCTGCACTAATAACATCGAGGGCGCCTGGAAACACGCCAAAGATCATTTCAAACGAATCAACGGGTGTGGATTGAGCACGTTTGAGGGCCACCTCAGCGAAGTGGTGTGGCGAAATCATGTAAAGCATGATAATATATATGACAGTTTTTATACTGAGGTTTGTTCTATTTATACGTTAGAAAAACCCCCCACATTCCACTATTCTACCCCACTATTTAACACCTGGTCGGGGAATGACGTGACTCATAGACGCATGAGCTTTGTTCCCGAAGGCAGTGACGTAGACCAAATTGAGAGCCCACGGCCTGAGACGTCATCATCCTCTGAACCTGACCCAAGTGATATTGAAACACCACCATATGTATCAGACACAAATACACCTGATAATCCAGCCGAACCACCAGATCCGGTGACTCAATTCCAAGAAGTGTGTCACAGGTATAAAAAAAAAATGTTAACACTCTCATTGAAGAAATCGCCCACAGTTCCTATGGACAATGAGAAAAGCCCGATCGTCATAAATACATCATCAGACGATGAATGTAAACCGACATCACACGAACGAGGACCTCAAAACGTCACTGTACGTAAACATCCCACATTTCACAACAAAGCAGGAGTATCCTGTCCTGGTGATTTTCGACCCATCAAAATGCCCTCAACTGAAAATATAACCCAAAGGAAATCCAATCCCTATTCTAGGGGCGGTTTTATTTGGAGCGAGAGCGACAGTGACTTCACCTCCTAAGGTATGAAAGTGTATAAGAAGTCTATATTGTATGTCTTGGCATAATGGCCATTTATTTGCATTTAAGAAACTAATCATATACGTGTTGCCTATCTGTCACTATAATTCTCTTTATTTCAATGTGTTTCAGATATATCCACGTTCAATATCGGCTGTAAATAGATGACATTGCTGTTTGTAAATATCTGGATTTGTTTGGTTTACTTGAATTCATTGTTGGTGGATAATCTGTAGATATGTTATGGTAAGAAATTGCATAATGAATTTGGATTAATACATTAAATGTGAAAAATTAATAATTTACTGTGATATATGTACTGTGAGCTGTCAACCTATATCTCTGTTAACTTTTCGTATTTCAGGCACTTTCCCGTTTTCAACTGTCACCCAGTCACCTGCCATGCCTCCTGACACAGCACACTCATCACCATGTCCATGATCAGCTGATCTGCTGATGACAACCTGCACGTTTTTAGACACTGGATGGATTTAAATGCACATAAAGGTAAGATGCACTTTAATAGAATTTAAAACTTAATGACGCAGTAAGGTATTGTGCCGTGATTTAAATGGGAGGAAGATGACCGGCCAATCATTACATGAGATTGGCGTGAGGTGCGAGGTGGGTCTGGCCAGCTGTGGAACTATAAACCCAGGTGGGCCTAAAGTAGGACTTTGCCCTCGTCTCTAGCAGGTAGAGGGTTAATCCTCATATACTCGTCTCTAGCAGGTAGAGGGTCAATCCTCATATACTCGTCTCTAGCAGGTAGAGGGTTAATCCTCATATACTCGTCTCTAGCAGGTAGAGGGTTAATCCTCATATACTCGTCTCTAGCAAGTAGAGGGTTAATCCTCACATACTCGTCTCTAGCAGGTAGAGGGTTAATCCTTATATACTCGTCTCTAGCAAGTAGAGGGTTAATCCTCATATACTCGTCTCTAGCAAGTAGAGGGTCAATCCTCACATACTCGTCTCTAGCAGGTAGAGGGTCAATTCTCATATACTCGTCTCTACCAGGTAGAGGGTCAATCCTCATATACTCGTCTCTAGCGGGTAGAGGGTTAATCCTCACATACTCGTCTCTAGCAGGTAGAGGGTTAATCCTCATATACTCGTCTCTAGCACGTAGAGGGTTAATTCTCATATACTCGTCTCTAGCAGGTAGAGGGTTAATCCTCATATACTCGTCTCTAGCAAGTAGAGGGTTAATTCTCATATACTCGTCTCTAGCAAGTAGAGGGTTAATCCTCATATACTCGTCTCTAGCAAGTAGAGGGTTAATCCTCATATACTCGTCTCTAGCAAGTAGAGGGTCAATCCTCACATACTCGTCTCTGGCAGGTAGAGGGTCAATTCTCATATACTCGTCTCTAGCGGGTAGAGGGTTAATCCTCATATATTCGTCTCTACCAGGTAGAGGGTCAATCCTCATATACTCGTCTCTAGCAGGTAGAGGGTTAATTTTCATATACTCGTCTCTAGCGGGTAGAGGGTCAATCCTCATATACTCGTCTCTAGCGGGTAGAGGGTCAATCCTCATATACTCGTCTCTAGCAGGTAGAGGGTCAATCCTCATATACTCGTCTCTAGCAAGTAGAGGGTTAATCCTTATATACTCGTCTCTAGCAGGTAGAGGGTTAATCCTCATATACTCGTCTCTAGCAGGTAGAGGGTCAATCCTCATATACTCGTCTCTAGCGGGTAGAGGGTCAATCCTCATATACTCGTCTCTAGTAGGTAGAGGGTCAATCCTCATATACTCGTTTCTAGCGGGTAGAGGGTCAATCCTCATATACTCGTCTCTAGCGGGTGGAGGGTCAATCCTCACATACTCGTCTCTAGCGAGTAGAGGGTCAATCCTCATATACTCGTCTCTAGCGGGTGGAGGGTCAATCCTCATATACTCGTATATAGCAAGTGGAGGGTTAATCTTCATATACGCGTCTCTAGCAGGTAGAGGGTTAATCCTCATATACTCGTCTCTAGCAAGTAGAGGGTTAATCCTCACATACTCGTCTCTAGCAAGTAGAGGGTTAATCCTCATATACGCGTCTCTAGCAGGTAGAGGGTTAATCCTCATATACGCGTCTCTAGCAGGTAGAGGGTTAATCCTCATATACTCGTCTCTAGCAAGTAGAGGGTTAATCCTCATATACTCGTCTCTAGCAAGTAGAGGGTTAATCCTCATATACTCGTCTCTGGCAGGTAGAGGGTTAATCCTCATATACTCGTCTCTAGCAGGTAGAGGGTTAATCCTCATATACGCGTCTCTAGCAGGTAGAGGGTCAATCCTCATATACTCGTCTCTGGCAGGTAGAGGGTTAATCCTCATATACTCGTCTCTAGCAGGTAGAGGGTTAATCCTCATATACGCGTCTCTAGCAGGTAGAGGGTTAATCCTCATATACTCGTCTCTAGCAAGTAGAGGGTTAATCCTCATATACTCGTCTCTAGCAAGTAGAGGGTTAATCCTCATATACTCGTCTCTGGCAGGTAGAGGGTTAATCCTCATATACTCGTCTCTAGCAGGTAGAGGGTTAATCCTCATATACGCGTCTCTAGCAGGTAGAGGGTCAATCCTCATATACTCGTCTCTGGCAGGTAGAGGGTTAATCCTCATATACTCGTCTCTAGCAGGTAGAGGGTTAATCCTCATATACGCGTCTCTAGCAAGTAGAGGGTCAATCCTCATATACTCGTCTCTAGCAAGTAGAGGGTTAATTCTCATATACTCGTCTCTAGCAGGTAGAGGGTTAATCCTCATATACTCGTCTCTAGCAGGTAGAGGGTTAATCCTCATATACTCGTCTCTAGCAGGTAGAGGGTTAATTCTCACATACTCGTCTCCTCTAGCAGGTAGAGGGTTAATCCTCATATACTCGTCTCTAGCAGGTAGAGGGTTAATTCTCACATACTCGTCTCTAGCAAGTAGAGGGTTAATCCTCATATACTCGTCTCCAGCAGGTAGAGGGTTAATCCTCATATACTCGTATATAGCAAGTAGAGGGTCAATCGTCATATACTCGTCTCTAGCAAGTAGAGGGTCAATCCTCATATACTCGTCTCTAGCAGGTAGAGGGTTAATCCTCATATACTCGTCTCTAGCAGGTAGAGGGTTAATTCTCACATACTCGTCTCTAGCAAGTAGAGGGTTAATCCTCAAATACTCGTATCTAGCAGGTAGAGGGTCAATCCTCATATACTCGTCTCTAGCAGGTAGAGGGTCAATCCTCATATACTCGTCTCTAGCAAGTAGAGGGTTAATCCTCACATACTCGTCTCTAGCAGGTAGAGGGTCAATCCTCATTTACTCGTCTCTAGCAGGTAGAGGGTTAATCCTCATATACTCGTCTCTAGCAGGTAGAGGGTTAATCCTCATTTACTCGTCTCTAGCAGGTAGAGGGTTAATCCTCATATACTCGTCTCTAGCAGGTAGAGGGTTAATCCTCATATACTCGTCTCTAGCAGGTAGAGGGTTAATTCTCACATACTCGTCTCCTCTAGCAGGTAGAGGGTTAATCCTCATATACTCGTCTCTAGCAGGTAGAGGGTTAATTCTCACATACTCGTCTCTAGCAAGTAGAGGGTTAATCCTCATATACTCGTCTCCAGCAGGTAGAGGGTTAATCCTCATATACTCGTATATAGCAAGTAGAGGGTCAATCGTCATATACTCGTCTCTAGCAAGTAGAGGGTCAATCCTCATATACTCGTCTCTAGCAGGTAGAGGGTTAATCCTCATATACTCGTCTCTAGCAGGTAGAGGGTTAATTCTCACATACTCGTCTCTAGCAAGTAGAGGGTTAATCCTCATATACTCGTCTCTAGCAGGTAGAGGGTTAATTCTCACATACTCGTCTCTAGCAAGTAGAGGGTTAATCCTCATATACTCGTCTCTAGCAGGTAGAGGGTCAATCCTCATATACTCGTCTCTAGCAGGTAGAGGGTCAATCCTCATATACTCGTCTCTAGCACGTAGAGGGTCAATCCTCATATACTCGTCTCTAGCAGGTAGAGGGTTAATCCTCACATACTCGTCTCTAGCAGGTAGAGGGTCAATCCTCATATACTCGTCTCTAGCAAGTAGAGGGTTAATCCTCACATACTCGTCTCTAGCAGGTAGAGGGTCAATCCTCATTTACTCGTCTCTAGCAGGTAGAGGGTTAATCCTCATATACTCGTCTCTAGCAGGTAGAGGGTTAATTCTCACATACTCGTCTCTAGCAGGTAGAGGGTTAATCCTCATATACTCGTATCTAGCAGGTAGAGGGTCAATCCTCATATACTCGTCTCTAGCAAGTAGAGGGTCAATCCTCATATACTCGTCTCTAGCGGGTAGAAGGTTAATTCTCATATACTCGTCTCTAGCACGTAGAGGGTCAATCCTCATATACTCGTCTCTAGCAGGTAGAGGGTTAATCGTCATATACTCGTCTCTAGCACGTAGAGGGTCAATCCTCATATACTCGTCTCTAGCGGGTAGAAGGTTAATTCTCATATACTCGTCTCTAGCACGTAGAGGGTCAATCCTCATATACTCGTCTCTAGCAGGTAGAGGGTCAATTCTCATATACTCGTCTCTAGCGGGTAGAAGGTTAATTCTCATATACTCGTCTCCTCTAGTAGAGGGTTAATCCTCATATACTCGTCTCTAGCAGGTAGAGGGTTAATCCTCATATACTCGTCTCTAGCAGGTAGAGGGTCAATCCTCATATACTCGTCTCTAGCAGGTAGAGGGTTAATCCTCATATACTCGTCTCTAGCAGGTAGAGGGTCAATCCTCATATACTCGTCTCTAGCAGGTAGAGGGTCAATCCTCATATACTCGTCTCTAGCGGGTAGAAGGTTAATTCTCATATACTCGTCTCCTCTAGTAGAGGGTCAATCCTCATATACTCGTCTCTAGCAGGTAGAGGGTTAATCCTCACATACTCGTCTCTAGCAAGTAGAGGGTTAATCCTCATATACGCGTCTCTAGCACGTAGAGGGTTAATCCTCATATACTCGTCTCTAGCAAGTAGAGGGTTAATCCTCATATACTCGTCTCTAGCAGGTAGAGGGTTAATCCTCATATACTCGTCTCTAGCAGGTAGAGGGTCAATCCTCATATACTCGTCTCTAGCAGGTAGAGGGTTAATCCTCATATACTCGTCTCTAGCAGGTAGAGGGTTAATCCTCATATACTCGTCTCTAGCAGGTAGAGGGTTAATCCTCACATACTCGTCTCTAGCAGGTAGAGGGTCAATCCTCATATACTCGTCTCTAGCAGGTAGAGGGTCAATCCTCATATACTCGTCTCTAGCAGGTAGAGGGTCAATCCTCATATACTCGTCTCTAGCAAGTAGAGGGTTAATCCTCACATACTCGTCTCTAGCAGGTAGAGGGTTAATCCTCATATACTCGTCTCTAGCAGGTAGAGGGTTAATCCTCATATACTCGTCTCTATCAGGTAGAGGGTTAATCCTCATATACTCGTCTCTAGCAGGTAGAGGGTTAATTCTCATATACTCGTCTCTAGCAGGTAGAGGGTTAATCCTCATATACTCGTCTCTAGCAGGTAGAGGGTTAATCCTCATATACTCGTCTCTAGCAGGTAGAGGGTTAATCCTCATATACTCGTCTCTAGCAGGTAGAGGGTTAATCCTCATATACTCGTCTCTAGCAGGTAGAGGGTTAATCCTCATATACTCGTCTCTAGCAGGTAGAGGGTTAATTCTCATATACTCGTCTCTAGCAGGTAGAGGGTTAATCCTCATATACTCGTCTCTAGCAGGTAGAGGGTTAATCCTCATATACTCGTCTCTAGCAGGTAGAGGGTCAATCCTCATATACTCGTCTCTAGCAAGTAGAGGGTTAATTCTCATATACTCGTCTCTAGCAGGTAGAGGGTTAATCCTCATATACTCGTCTCTAGCAGGTAGAGGGTTAATCCTCATATACTCGTCTCTAGCAGGTAGAGGGTTAATCCTCATATACTCGTCTCTAGCAGGTAGAGGGTTAATCCTCATATACTCGTCTCTAGCAGGTAGAGGGTTAATCCTCATATACGCGTCTCTAGCAGGTAGAGGGTTAATCCTCACATTCTCGTCTCTAGCAGGTAGAGGGTTAATCCTCACATACTCGTCTCTAGCACGTAGAGGGTCAATCCTCATATACGCGTCTCTAGCAGGTAGAGGGTTTATCCTCATATACTCGTCTCTAGCAGGTAGAGGGTCAATCCTCATATACTCGTCTCTAGCAGGTAGAGGGTCAATCCTCATATACTCGTCTCTAGCAGGTAGAGGGTTAATCCTCATATACTCGTCTCTAGCAAGTAGAGGGTTAATCCTCACATACTCGTCTCTAGCAGGTAGAGGGTTAATCCTCATATACTCGTCTCTAGCACGTAGAGGGTCAATCCTCACATACTCGTCTCTAGCAGGTAGAGGGTTAATCCTCATATACTCGTCTCTAGCAGGTAGAGGGTTAATCCTCATATACTCGTCTCTAGCACGTAGAGGGTCAATCCTCATATACTCGTCTCTAGCGGGTAGAAGGTTAATTCTCATATACTCGTCTCTAGCACGTAGAGGGTCAATCCTCATATACTCGTCTCTAGCAGGTAGAGGGTCAAATCTCATATACTCGTCTCTAGCGGGTAGAAGGTTAATTCTCATATACTCGTCTCTAGCAGGTAGAGGGTCAATCCTCATATACTCGTCTCTAGCAGGTAGAGGGTTAATTCTCATATACTCGTCTCCTCTAGTAGAGGGTTAATTCTCATATACTCGTCTCTAGCAGGTAGAGGGTTAATTCTCATATACGCGTCTCTAGCAGGTAGAGGGTTAATCCTCATATACTCGTCTCCTCTAGTAGAGGGTTAATTCTCATATACTCGTCTCCTCTAGTAGAGGGTTAATTCTCATATACTCGTCTCTAGCAGGTAGAGGGTTAATTCTCATATACGCGTCTCCTCTAGTAGAGGGTTAATTCTCATATACTCGTCTCTAGCAGGTAGAGGGTTAATTCTCATATACGCGTCTCTAGCAGGTAGAGGGTCAATCCTCATATACTCGTCTCTAGCAGGTAGAGGGTTAATTCTCATATACTCGTCTCTAGCGGGTAGAGGGTTAATCCTCATATACTCGTCTCTAGCAGGTAGAGGGTTAATCCTCATATACTCGTCTCTAGCAGGTAGAGGGTCAATCCTCATATACTCGTCTCTAGCAGGTAGAGGGTTAATCCTCACATACTCGTCTCTAGCAGGTAGAGGGTTAATTCTCATATACTCGTCTCCTCTAGCAAGTAGAGGGTTAATTCTCATATACTCGTCTCTAGCGGGTAGAGGGTCAATTCTCATATACGCGTCTCTAGCAAGTAGAGGGTTAATCCTCACATACTCGTCTCTAGCAAGTAGAGGGTTAATCCTCATATACTCGTATATAGCAAGTAGAGGGTTAATCCTCATATACTCGTCTCCTCTAGTAGAGGGTTAATCCTCATATACTCGTCTCTAGCAGGTAGAGGGTTAATCCTTATATACTCGTCTCTAGCAGGTAGAGGGTTAATTCTCACATACTCGTCTCTAGCAGGTAGAGGGTTAATCCTCATATACTCGTCTCTAGCAGGTAGAGGGTTAATCCTCATATACGCGTCTCTAGCAGGTAGAGGGTTAATTCTCATATACTCGTCTCTAGCAGGTAGAGGGTTAATTCTCATATACTCGTCTCTAGCAAGTAGAGGGTTAATTCTCACATACTCGTCTCTAGCAGGTAGAGGGTTAATCCTCATATACTCGTCTCCTCTAGCAAGTAGAGGGTTAATCCTCATATACGCGTCTCTAGCAAGTAGAGGGTTAATTCTCATATACTCGTCTTTAGCAGGTAGAGGGTTAATCCTCATATACTCGTCTCCTCTAGCAAGTAGAGGGTTAATCCTCATATACTCGTCTCTAGCAAGTAGAGGGTTAATTCTCATATACTCGTCTTTAGCAGGTAGAGGGTTAATCCTCATATACTCGTCTCCTCTAGTAGAGGGTTAATTCTCATATACTCTCAAAACTATCTGCAAAAGTGAATTGTTTGTTTAACTGATCATCTATTATAAATATCCAGGGATATGTGAGGGTAGCACTTCATTAACCAGCTCCTTATATCACAAACTACTTGACATTTTCAGTACATTTAGTTAGTTTGATACTTCTCTGAAGCCGTAATGATGTCCCATCATCTGAAGGACTAACATATCTTGTCTGAGGCTGTAATAATATGGTCCACCATCACGGGGATTAACTTATCTTGTCTGAAGCCGCAATTATATGGTCCACCAATGCAGGTTGTCAGATGATGGTATGCTGACATGAGAATAATCTCGTTCTGACTGTGCTATTACTTTCAGATTGTATGGCGGTATGTGGTTCGTTTGCTGACTAAATTGGGAATAATCTAGTTCTCTCTGTGCCATTTATTTCAGGTCGTGTGGCGGTATGTGGTTCGTTTGCTGACTAACTCTGGAACAATCTAGCTCTCTCTGTGCCATTTAATTTAGGTCGTGTGGCAGTATGTGGCTGGTTTGCTGACTAACTCTGGAACAATCTAGCTCTCTCTGTGCCATTTTTTTCAGGTCGTGTGGCGGTATGTGGTTCGTTTGCTGACTAACTCTGGAACAATCTAGCTCTCACTGTGCCATTTATTTCAGGTCGTGTGGCAGTATGTGGCTGGTTTGCTGACTAACTCTGGAACAATCTAGCTCTCTCTGTGCCATTTATTTCAGGTTGAAGGCGCTAGCTGACAGTAGCTGCTTGCGACTCCCGCTGCTTGAGACTCCCTGAAGGCGCCAGCTAACAGGCCCTGCAAAAGACGCCAGCTAACAGGCGCTGCTTGTGACTCTCGCTGCTTGAGACTCCCTGAAGGCGCCAGCTAACAGGCACTGCTTGTGACTCCACCAAAGGCGCCAGCTAACAGTCGCTGCTTGTGACTCCCGCTGCTTGAGACTCCCTGAAGGCGCCAGCTAACAGGCCCTGCGAAAGACGCCAGCTAACAGGCGCTGCTTGTGACTCTCGCTGCTTGAGACTCCCTGAAGGCGCCAGCTAACAGGCACTGCTTGTGACTCCACCAAAGGCGCCAGCTAACAGTCGCTGCTTGTGACTCTCGCTGCTTGAGACTCCCTGAAAGCGCTAGATAACAGGCCCTGCTTGTGACTCCCGCTGCTTGAGACTCCCGCTGCTTGAGACTCCCTGAAGGCGCTAGCTAACAGTCGCTGCTTGTGACTCCCGCTGCTTGAGACTCCCTGAAGGCGCTAGATAACAGGCCCTGTTTGTGACTCCCGCTGCTTGAGACTCCCGCTGCTTGAGACTCCCTGAAGGCGCTAGCTAACAGGCGCTGCTTGTGACTCTCGCTGCTTGAGACTCCCTGAAGGCGCTAGCTAACAGTCGCTGCTTGTGACTCCCGCCGCTTGAGACTCCCTGAAGGCGCCAGATAACAGGCCGTGCAAAAGACGCCAGCTAACAGGCGCTGCTTGTGACTCCCGCTGCTTGAGACTCCCTGAAGGCGCTAGCTAACAGGCCCTGCAAAAGACACCAGCTAACAGGCGCTGCTTGTGACTCCCGCTGCTTGAGACTCCCTGAAGACGCCAGCTAACAGTCGCTGCTTGTGACTCCCGCTGCTTGAGACTCCCTGAAGGCGCTAGCTAACAGCCGCTGCTTGTGACTCCCCAAAGACGCCAGCTAACAGGCGCTGCTTGTGACTCTCGCTGCTTGAGACTCCCTGAAGGTGCTAGCTAACAGTCGCTGCTTGTGACTCTCGCTGCTTGAGACTCCCTGAAGGCGCTAGCTAACAGGCGCTGCTTGTGACTCTCGCTGCTTGAGACTCCCTGAAGGCGCTAGCTATCAGTCGCTGCTTGTGACTCCCGCTGCTTGAGACTCCCTGAAGGCGCTAGATAACAGGCCGTGCAAAAGACGTCAGCTAACAGGCGCTGCTTGTGACTCCCGCTGCTTGGGACTCCCTGAAGGCGCTAGCTAACAGCCGCTGCTTGTGACTCCACCAAAGGCGCCAGCTAACAGGCACTGCCAAAGGCGCCAGCTAACAGGTGCTGCTTGTGACTCCCCAAAGGCGCCAGCTAACAGGCGCTGCTTGTGACTCCCCAAAAGGCGCCAGGTAACAGGCGCCGCCAAAGACCACGCCAAAGGCGCCAGCTAACAAGCGCTGCCAAAGGCGCCAGGTAACAGGCGCTGCTTGCTGGTGTGACGAGTTTGTCAATGCCCAATGCTCATAATTAATATTAAATCTCCACAAAATATTGTCTAATAAATGTTCACATATATTCTTGTTTGGTTTATTGCTATCTTTATTCTTTATCACCATATTAAATAACTTTATTTGCCTGATATGTTGAGTTTCATTTGCATTAAATCTTACCCCTTTAATCGCTCTCCTTCAGCGCCCGTATATTCTTTCAAATCTTGACAGTTCACCCGTTCTCCTGTCGCACTCCTATATAAACGTTTTTAATCCCCCGCCCGTTGGGGAAGGGAGAATTTAGTGGCGCCAGGATTCTGTCCGACGTCAGGTTTTTTGTGAGAGCAAAAACTTTTTAAATTTTAACTTGACATTCCTAGGAATATAGGGATGTGCAAGTGATTTTTAAAAATGCTACCAAAATTTAAAATAGCCGCCAGAGGTCAGCTCCAAAAAAATGTGTAGGCGCAAAAACTATAAAAATTAAAGTCAGAAATTATTCTAATTTTACTATCACATTCCCCACCATATGGAGATGTGCAGGTGACATTTTCAAGGTTTTACTAGAATTTAAAAAGGCCGCCACGGATGAATTGCAATTTTTTTAAAGTTGCAAAAACTCAAAAACTTTTTGTCGTAAATTAATCAAATTTCCCCACATTCCCCACGATATGGAGATGTGCATGGGATTTTTTCAAGGTTCTATGGAAATTCAAAATGGTTGACATGCATGAACTTCACATTTTTTTGTGGGCGCAAAAACTCAAAAATTGAAGTCAGAAATAATGTGCAGGTGATTTTACTGATATTTAAAAAGGCCACCACAATCTATGATGTTTTCATATTGTAATTGAAATTACTCCAAGCAATATCACAATAAACTATCACATTCCCCACCATTTGGTGATGTGCAGGTGACATTTTCAAGGTCTTACTGAAATTCAAAATGGCCGCCACGGATGAATTACAAATTTTTTGAAGTAGCAAAAACTCAAAAAATTATTGTCGTAAATTAATCAAATTTTACAATCACATCCCCCACGATATGGAGATGTGCATGGGAAATTTTCAAGGTTATACGGAAATTCAATCATAATTTATTGAGGGCGCAAACACTCTATGATGTTTTATTATTGTAATTGCAATTACTCCAAGCAATATCACAATATACTCAGGTGTCACAGATCTAAAAATAGAAGCAAACGTATATTGGGCAGATCCGTTCCCGTCAAAATCGTGACGGATGTGGAAGCTGACGGAACATCGGAAGACGGATCTCCGAGGCCACTCTGTAGTATTGTAACATTCCCAAATATCAATATACCTGCCAACAAATACAGTCTCAATGTGACGTGATTGCTGGGTGGTCTCCAGTTTGACCAAGATAAAATAGTTTTAACGCTTTTTGAGTGTGTGACCATTTTAGATGCAGAGACTCAAAAATTTGGAGGGTTGGACATGGTTTTCTATTCTTTTTAATGCTATTTTTCTGTTAGCTTGGACCCTTGGGAGGTAATTTGACTTGTCTGTTCTGCAAAATTCCCTGCGAAAAAAAATTAGCAACGCTTTTGTATGCGAACCGTGCAAATTTAATCTGAAAAATCAATTTTCCCATTTTTTTCACAGAAAAAATGTTTGGAAAATCTCTACATCAAGGGATTTATAGAAGACCTACATAACATGTAAATACATATGAATATTGCTTTCTGTCACTTTCTGCACAATCATGGCAATATCGCGACAGAAGGAACCCCAAAGCCGGGACTATGCCCTACTCTTATTTCGAATGACTTCAAGGGTTCTTTATAGTGCACAGTACCATAGGCAGCACTGTACACTCCACGCATTTGAACAGTTTGGAGCACTGTATATGCACAACCACGGAGACAAATATTCGGCCCGACCGGGATTCTAACCTGGTACCTCCAGATTACAAGCCCCAGTCGATACGAATGAGCCATTGGGGCCGGCCATGTAAATACATACTCAAAACCATAAATCCACAAAATTACACAGGATTAATAAAAAATCTTCATTAGCAGTTTGGGTTTTTACGTTTATTTTGAAATACCCTGTATGTATAATAATGCAAGTTTTTCACCAGTGCAGGGACAGGCCATTGAATTTTGTTGCCGATTCGGATTCAGTATCTGGATTACTGTCAGGATCGCTCAGCAGAAGTTTGCAGTTTTGAGCAGTTTTGGGTGTAATTGTTCACGCTTTTTTCAAGATTTATATTATATTAATATCTTAAATCTAAATACGTAGCCATCTTCTGTGGCTATAATAGATGGGATTAAGTGAATGAAATATGATTTTATCTCAAGTATTAAATGTTTTATTGCCAGTTTTCACCCATAACCCCCCTAAATAGGAAAATTTAGCATGCTGGTGGGAAAAGTTCATACGCCATGTTAGGAAAACTACCACTTACAACATAATTAAGCATTTCAATAAAATAAATTAGCAGAGGTGTTTAAGGCCAAACATAAGGCCATTAAATTTGAGTGTTAATCCAGATTCAAAATTCGCATTATCATCTGGATCGCTCAGCGGAGGTTTGCATTTTTGAGCAGTTTTTGGGTGTTATTGTACACGTTTTTTGGCAAGATTTATAATAATTTTATATCTAGCTTTATAGCCATTATCTGTTGTTATAATAGTTGAAGTGTAGTGAAAGAAATATGATTTATCATGAACATTAAATTATTAAATTGTCAGTTGCTTAATGGAAAAAGGTCATAGACCATGTTAGAAACACTAGATTTGCATGAAAGTTTTTTGCAGAGTTGTGTCTCGGGCGTAGGGACAGGCCATTACATGTTGTGGGTGATCCGGATTATGATAGGCCTACGGATTCAGGATCCAAATAATTATCCAGATTGCTCTGCAGAGGTTTGCAGACACTGTCATGTTTTGCTTTTTTGATTTTTATATCCATTATAAAATCATTTTTTAAACACTTTAAATGTAATTAGATGCCTAGACATAAAACAAGTAAGGTATTAAATATTGAAACATGAACAATGCCAGTTAATACGTCGAACGTCTCTAAATAGTATGTGCTATCATGTAACATGTGTTAACCACCTGATCAGTGAATAGCTGTACTGAAAATTAGAGAAAACATAATTGCACTGATGTTCTGTTATGGACGTACCATGTTGTGTAACGTTGACATGTGAAATTTTTAGTTCTCTACTGTAGATCTGGTAATTTTCACGACCTTGTGATTATGGGACGTTACACAAAGTTAAGTATTCGCGAATTATCAATTTTGATGATAGGTAGCTCTATTATAATAAGTATTACCAGATCTACAGTAATGTAATTATAATATTCACACTTGCTTATCATTTTTATTGAGGGATTTCACGATGCAAGTTCAATCAGTGTCACTTTCGAAGATTGTCCCCTACACATGAACACATTTCTGGAAATAGTGAAACTACGGGCGTGACATATTTTACATTGCCCGAGCAAAGCAGCATTCTCGACGATACTTGCCTCTGTTGCGGCTGCAATCTTTTGCTTGTTTAAAATGACATGATTTTAGTGACTTCAACATCATGGTGGCTATCAGTTATCAAATTATCTATCTACATGCCATTATCTTTGGCTGCTGGGTATGACAGTTTAGACAAGTGATTCCACTTTCAGACAAACAGTTAATGCAGACTAAAGAGAATGAGAAAATGAAATGTAGGCGTATCTACTCTCGGTGGAAAACACAATGCAAATCTCCCTTGATCTTGGCAAAAATGTAAATATGCAATCCATCAAGTGTGCCGCTGAAGTCCTCACGATTGTGCAAGTACAAGACGAATAGGCTGGATGCATCAATGACATCGTCAGTAGCTTTTATATTTATCCAAGCTGTCTATATTCTACAAAGCGTATCAGGTGCTTTTTGTAGACGTCGGATGTACACTTGGAAATATGTTGATTTTCTGTACAAAATGAGAAACGGTGTCACACCCAGTCAGGAGAATATCAACAAGCGTTAAGGCATTTCCTGTTCTTTGTTTTTATGATCATGAGCTTCGTTCGGGTATTTCTCTTGAAGGTCTTGGAATATAATGGCTCCCATCTGTACGTTGTGTTAGATAATGGTCATTGTAACAGCAACTGGATTGATACAGGACAATTTTGAGTGTTGTGGCCAGGCGTCACCACGACAGGCCCAAAATGCGACCAGTTAGTCAGACGTGTTTCTTTTCTTGATCTTCTTGGGTATGCGATCTTTTATGACTATCTAACTCTCTACATTGTAAACCATCTTTGCTTTGTTGCTGATGCAATGCCCTTTATCTGCGCATGATGTGATGAGAGAGGTTCAAGAAATACCCTGTGAAGTAGAGGCTGATACTGACACAGAAAACATAATAAACTGCCTCATGTTTAAGTGACTACACTACAAACAGGCTGTAGTGATGGTCACTGATGCGGACGTCATCATGCTATGTATTACATCACACTCTTAGATGGACTAAATGACCTTTGGATACAAAAGACGGATGTATATCTACCACTAACAAAATTCCGACATACTATTTGTAAGCACACGAAGCAGGCTTCAAAGCTACGAAAAAAGCTGCCTCAAGCCCATGATGCCCCTTGCCGAATATGGAAAGCCTGGAGAAATTATAAATGTTACAGACGATGTCATCGACGTATCCAGGCGACTCTTCCCCTGTTTGTACGATTATAAGCACTTCGGTGATATGATACACTTGTTGCATTGCGTTGATCACCTTCACACCAACACCGAGGGAGACTTTCAGCTAACGAATATACCTTTTGCCTTCATGCTCTTCATAGTCTTGTGCTGGCAGGTTGTCTGCAAGTAAGCCGTCTTGCCTATATTGTAATATCTAGAGTTAGACAAGCAGATGGATTGAAACAAAGCAAAACACTGAAGTTCCAACAGAGACAAGAATATTTAAAAATGTTCCTGTGCTCTTTATGCAGCTTTAGTGTTTCTCTGGCTTTAACTAATTATTATATGGTAATCCACGCGATTTAGAGTTCAACTGATGTTGTCATCATAATATCGTCGAAAAATCCAGATACGAGCTAACTAAACTACACATAACTTATTGACACATGTATTAATTGGACGTGATGACGTGTTATCAAAACTGGAACATACTCACGTCACGTGGGTTACCCTGAGAGCATGCCCATATTTGGCATGGCATATTGCCTCCATGTGCAGAGCTCTACACCCTACACTGATGTTGACAAGTGGATTTGTTTGTCATTTACTTCAGCATGATCTGATGTTTCAAATTAGGAGCTCACATAGCAGGCACGTTTTATGTTTTAGTGGCTTATAGGTAGCCTAGCTTATAGGCAGCTTATCAGCTTATATGGTCTCTCCGATGTTAAGTGAAGTGTGCTCAGCTAAAAAATGGTAGACTGATTGGTACATTGATAAACATGTTAAACAATTGGAAACATTATTACATTGTGGACTTGAAAGCTATGAACTGCTCACGATGCTTCCACACTTTAGGTCTATGGCAGAAGTGGTATGTTTCTCCCATTTCCAATACTGCATTTCATTGATCAGCTAATCCATGTGAATTTGTTTTCAATCAGTTAAATACATATATATAGGCCTATTATTGGCTGTTCAATAGAAGTATCAGCCATGCCATTCATACCACATTCAGGTGGTCAAATACTGTATCATATTTTGTATGATAGCAGGTAGGATACTGTATCATATTTTGTATGATAGCAGGTAAGATGTGGAGCTATTCTAAGTTTTAATCAGCATTTGTTGTTTTTCATTATTTATTGCAAGTTTTTCATATTGCGGTATCCAATTACACTTAATTTAAATACACTTTTCTTTTCTTCTTCTTCTTCATTTCATAAGAGTGATTTTATAATGAATATAAATGCATCACTACTAATCATGCTACATTGTATGTTGATTGATTGGTTGGGAGTCAATCACATTGAAAAAACTTTTTGTGTTATGTTGAATTCTCAACTCTGACAACCAAATTTCTACCCCGAACCCTAAAATGACCATTTGTTGATGACCATTTTCAGTGAAAATTGAAACCGCTCAAATATGCCAGTCTGGCAGGCTTGCTCGTCGCAATCTAGACTCATGTATCATTATTGATAATTATTGCCACAGTGTCAACCGTAGTCTACCTACCTGGCAACCACCAAACTCAGTGATCTATCTTAATTCCTGCTAAAGTTATATACCTTTTGTGTTTGACCGTTACTCTGCAGCGGCCGTTTTGTTTGCCTTCAGCTGTTCTCTTGGTTTCCATTTATGTATGATCATACCACTATGTCACAAAAAGAAACCAAAAGCATTGATCTATGTCAATTCTAACAGACAAGCTACACACTTTTCTGCCCTGTCATGGCCGGCCCTCTGGCGGCAATTTGTTTGTCTAATGACCGCCATCTTGGTTTTCGATATCCAGACTGCCTAAAAGAATTTAGTGACTCACATGGGCGTTTAAATGGAAATCATATATTATTCAAAATCACGAATCTGCTTCCATCCTGTTGAAAATTACAGGCACATAATAATACATTTGCGTCCAATATGTCGAGAATGTTCTCAATTTATAGCTTAACCTTGCTTAAATGGATTGTACCCACAAAGCATTGTCTAAAATAGTTCCTAGCCACACACTATATGTCGGGCATACCTGCAAATCCGCGTGGATCTGCTCCAGTAACCGTCAGTAGCCTTTAGTAACCTGTAGTGACTTCAGTAGCCTAACCTTCACTTACCTTTTCAACCCTTAAATAGCTGAAAATTTGTTGTATAAACTATGGAGAACAAAGGGTGTATTCAAGTTGAAACCATGTCTTAGATAGCTCTTGCTGCTTTATTTCAATACCTATGTTATGCGTCTACGGTCATTAGAAAACTCTTATAATCGACTTTAAAGGTCAGAATCTGACTTCTAAAGTCGATCCCCGCTGTAGGCCTAAGGGCTAAATTGCTACGTTTGAAATCAAATATGTCAGTTGGCATATATTCCATTTAGATCATGTCATATAATCTTCGAACTACTCACCATCCACCCGGTACTATATCTCGATGACTAATATGTAGGCCCACCATAATGGTTTTTTTAGTACGACGGCGTTATTTATAAAAAATTCCCTATATTTTTTTTTTTTTAAATCAGTGACATAGCCTAACGGTTGACCTGCGTGTTAGCGGTCTTAGTAGGCCCTAAATAATATTAATAATGATAAAATATATTTATTCAGGGTAGAATCATTAGTGAAAACACTATTTTACATAATTGCCCTGACTCTATAACCTACTATGTGACATACACTGACTGTTTCGCATTCATGTCGAATTGTAAAAGTGAAAGCAAAATATTGCTGTAAACTTGGTGAAAAAGGAAAAACCCATTAATCTGAGTTAATTAAAAATAATTTTAAAGTGTCTTTAAAAACATTCCAAAAACAGTTATTTCTCAAACTATCTGGCAAATGATTCCATATATTAGCACCAGCATATTGCAATGAGCATTTAAAACCGTGTTTGTTAGCTTTGAGTAAAAACAATTTATTAGTATGATATCATATTTTCATGCGGTTTGCAATAACTAAAGTAAAAGGATCCGCTATATAGATGGGCTGCAAACCTAAAGATTTATAAACTGTCGGTAAAATAATTTCTCCGCTGACAGACGTTCAACCAACTAAGATCTTTTACAATGGTTATACCACTGACACTCCAGTCAATTATCAGTAATAATGCGTGCTGACCGATATTGTAGGCTTTGTAATAATTTACAATTAGAATTAGATGAAAACAGATTGGTATACAATAATCATGTAATTGAACGGTTACCATATAATATTTAGTCAAACAATATGTTTTAATTTAAGACCAACTTTAGATCATGGTTAATGTTATTGTTAATGTTATCAAAACATTTTTTAAGATCGAAAAAACAAATAGCATGCATCATTCCTTCATTATCATTGTCAAGTAAAGCGTCCACCAATTTATGAAGAGTGGTGGTGGTCTTCTGACATCACTCAGCTTGCTATTATTGTTATGTAGGCTACAATTGCGGTATTTATATGGCAAATTAATGAACTAGAACCGTCAGTATAAACTAGGTCTGTGTTGCCACCTGGTGAGCAGCGGTTCGCATCACGTGTTTGTATACAGACACTGTCAACTGAGCCGGTGATGACATAGTCTGAGCATCAGTGCACCATTACAAGGTAATACTTAGTAGGCCTAATGCAAATACTCATCTGATGTTAATATATTGTATGTTAACCCTTAAAGCGATGAAATATTTTTGTTCAGACCAAGATACCAAAGGGCTTTTTTAAATTGAAATAATCATAAATGTCTTAGTTATCTTTTTCCGATTCATTTGAATAACTATGTTATGTGTCTAACGTTAAGACCATTGGAAATATTTCATTTAGACGCGAGGACCGTCTTTATACGTCAGAATCTGACGTCTGCAGATTTTTAACGTATAAAGATGGTCCCCGCGCTGAGAGGGTTAAGTCGTCTCGCGATCACTAGGTTGTGAATTTACTCTGATATAAGTGTGTACATTTGAGTAAAATAGGACAGTGGTTGTCGGCCTTGACTTCGTAATTGTCTGCACATGTATAGCCCACTGAAACCGCCGTCCACACAGAGCCGTCCGTCTCAGACCTGGGGCTGATATCCACATGTATCTATACAGAGTCATTCCAACGTCACACCCTTTACACACCGTGCTAATAGACATCCACAAGTGGCACCCCTTGGACCTCAGGGCTGATAGTGTACAGACATCTACCGTCACACCCCTCACACCCCGTGCTAATAGACATCCACAAGTGGCACCCCTTGGACCTCAGGGCTGATAGTGTACAGACATCTACCGTCACACCCCTTACACCCCGTGCTAATAGACATCCACAAGTGGCACCCCTTGGACCTCAGGGTTGATAGTGTACAGACATCTACCGTCACACCCCATACATCCCGTGCTAATAGCCGGTGCTATAAATAGACATCCATCTCTTGGACCTCAAGATTCATTGTGTGAAAACATTAAGAATGTTTATTCATTTATTTATTGGGTAAAACCATTCAGCTTTTTACAATTGACTATAAATTCTTGTTTTTCGTGGTGTCCATCCACATGTGACACCCCTCGAACCTCAGAGCGGATAAAACGCACAAACTATTTTTCAAGAAAATAGATACTGCTATTTGGCGTTGTGCGAAATTTAATTGAAAGTCAAACAGCAGTAACTGGTTGCTTTTCAGGTGATCCGTTACTGAGGTTTAGTTTATGGGCCTTAATTTAGCATAGATAGATAGTTAGATAATTTATTTGACGACGGGAAGTCTATGCAGACTAACTCATCAATAAAAATGAAAGTATAAAATATATATGTACATGTCTATATACAATTTAGCAAACCAGTAAAGTGCTACGTCAGGCACCATCAACCCTTATAGTGCGGGAGTCGACTTTAGACGTCTACGATTCTGCGGCATAAAGTCAATCCCCGCACATATGTATGAATCAGCTCTTTCCGATTTATTTGAATACCTATGTTATAGGTATACGTATTCAAATGAAGCAGAAAGAGTTTTTTTAAACATTTATATTGTTTTCAAATAGAAAAAATATTGTTTGGTCTCCATAGTTCACACAAAAATATTCCAGCGCTTCAAAGGTTAAATATAGCTACATGTCAAGTCATCAGTTACTGTTGTATGACTTTACACACCGGTAGCCTATAGTACAAATACAAACAGCAGTAACTGGTTACATGTCAAGTAATCTGTTACTGCTGTATGACTACACACCAGTAGCCTATAGTACATATACAAACGTCACTAACTGGTTACATGTCAAGTAATCTGTTACTGCTGTATGACTACACACCAGTAGCCTATAGTACATATACAAACGTCACTAACTGGTTACATGTCAAGTAATCTGTTACTGCTGTATGACTACACACCAGTAGCCTATAGTACAAATACAAACATCACCAACTGGTTACATGTCAAGTAATCTGTTACTGCTGTATGACTACACGCCAGTAGCCTATAGTACAAATACAAACAGCGGTAACTGGTTACATGTCAAGTGATCTGTTACTGCTGTATGACTACACACCAGTAGCCTATAGTACAAATACAAACAGCGGTAACTGGTTACATGTCAAGTAATCTGTTACTGCTGTATGACTACACGCCAGTAGCCTATAGTACAAATACAAACATCACCAACTGGTTACATGTCAAGTAATCTGTTACTGCTGTATGACTACACACCAGTAGCCTATAGTACAAATACAAACAGCGGTAACTGGTTACATGTCAAGTAATCTGTTACTGCTGTATGACTACACGCCAGTAGCCTATAGTACAAATACAAACAGCGGTAACTGGTTACATGTCAAGTAATCTGTTACTGCTGTATGACTACACACCAGTAGCCTATAGTACAAATACAAACGTCACTAACTGGTTACATGTCAAGTAATCTGTTACTGCTGTATGACTACACGCCAGTAGCCTATAGTACAAATACAAACGTCACTAACTGGTTACATGTCAAGTAATCTGTTACTGCTGTATGACTACACACCAGTAGCCTATAGTACAAATGCAAACATCACTAACTGGTTACATGTCAAGTAATCTGTTACTGCTGTATGACTACACACCAGTAGCCTATAGTACAAATACAAACAGCGGTAACTGGTTACATGTCAAGTAATCTGTTACTGCTGTATGACTACACACCAGTAGCCTATAGTACAAATACAAACAGCGGTAACTGGTTACATGTCAAGTAATCTGTTACTGCTGTATGACTACACGCCAGTAGCCTATAGTACAAATACAAACATCACCAACTGGTTACATGTCAAGTAATCTGTTACTGCTGTATGACTACACACCAGTAGCCTATAGTACAAATGCAAACATCACTAACTGGTTACATGTCAAGTAATCTGTTACTGCTGTATGACTACACGCCAGTAGCCTATAGTACAAATACAAACATCACCAACTGGTTACATGTCAAGTAATATGTTACTGCTGTATGACTACACACCAGTAGCCTATAGTACAAATACAAACATCACTAACTGGTTACATGTCAAGTAATCTGTTACTGCTGTATGACTACACACCAGTAGCCTATAGTACAAATACAAACATCACTAACTGGTTACATGTCAAGTAATCTGTTACTGCTGTATGACTACACGCCAGTAGCCTATAGTACAAATACAAACATCACCAACTGGTTACATGTCAAGTAATCTGTTACTGCTGTATGACTACACACCAGTAGCCTATAGTACAAATACAAACAGCGGTAACTGGTTACATGTCAAGTAATCTGTTACTGCTGTATGACTACACGCCAGTAGCCTATAGTACAAATACAAACATCACCAACTGGTTACATGTCAAGTAATCTGTTACTGCTGTATGACTACACACCAGTAGCCTATAGTACAAATACAAACGTCACTAACTGGTTACATGTCAAGTAATCTGTTACTGCTGTATGACTACACGCCAGTAGCCTATAGTACAAATACAAACGTCACTAACTGGTTACATGTCAAGTAATCTGTTACTGCTGTATGACTACACACCAGTAGCCTATAGTACAAATGCAAACATCACTAACTGGTTACATGTCAAGTAATCTGTTACTGCTGTATGACTACACACCAGTAGCCTATAGTACAAATACAAACAGCGGTAACTGGTTACATGTCAAGTAATCTGTTACTGCTGTATGACTACACACCAGTAGCCTATAGTACAAATACAAACAGCGGTAACTGGTTACATGTCAAGTAATCTGTTACTGCTGTATGACTACACGCCAGTAGCCTATAGTACAAATACAAACATCACCAACTGGTTACATGTCAAGTAATCTGTTACTGCTGTATGACAACACACTAGTAGCCTATAGTACAAATGCAAACATCACTAACTGGTTACATGTCAAGTAATCTGTTACTGCTGTATGACTACACGCCAGTAGCCTATAGTACAAATACAAACATCACCAACTGGTTACATGTCAAGTAATATGTTACTGCTGTATGACTACACACCAGTAGCCTATAGTACAAATACAAACATCACTAACTGGTTACATGTCAAGTAATCTGTTACTGCTGTATGACTACACACCAGTAGCCTATAGTACAAATACAAACATCACTAACTGGTTACATGTCAAGTAATCTGTTACTGCTGTATGACTACACGCCAGTAGCCTATAGTACAAATACAAACATCACCAACTGGTTACATGTCAAGTAATCTGTTACTGCTGTATGACTACACACCAGTAGCCTATAGTACAAATACAAACAGCGGTAACTGGTTACATGTCAAGTAATCTGTTACTGCTGTATGACTACACGCCAGTAGCCTATAGTACAAATACAAACATCACCAACTGGTTACATGTCAAGTAATCTGTTACTGCTGTATGACTACACACCAGTAGCCTATAGTACAAATACAAACAGCGGTAACTGGTTACATGTCAAGTAATCTGTTACTGCTGTATGACTACACACCAGTAGCCTATAGTACAAATACAAACAGCGGTAACTGGTTACATGTCAAGTAATCTGTTACTGCTGTATGACTACACGCCAGTAGCCTATAGTACAAATACAAACATCACCAACTGGTTACATGTCAAGTAATCTGTTACTGCTGTATGACTACACGCCAGTAGCCTATAGTACAAATACAAACATCACTAACTGGTTACATGTCAAGTAATCTGTTACTGCTGTATGACTACACACCAGTAGCCTATAGTACAAATACAAACAGCGGTAACTGGTTACATGTCAAGTAAAGAGTTACTGCTTTATGACTTTCCCAGTAATCAGTTACTGCTGTGTGACTTCCCCAGTAATCAGTTACTGCTTTATGACTTTCCCAGTAATCTGTTACTGCTGTATGACCTTGCACGCCAGTGCACCTGTTGATGACCCAGGTGTGACAGACTGTATGCTGAGTGAACAGCGTAATGAAAGGTAAGCCTACATAAACAATACATTACACGTATTTGATGCGGGAAACAGATATACCCCTATCTTCATATATTGGCGTGGCGGCGAGGGCCCTGTTGCAGTGGTTATAGCTGCCTGCTTGGAAAGTCAGAGATCGTGGGTTCGAATCACACTCTGGCCTCAGACCGCCAGGGCTCGAACTTCGAATCCTGTGTCTGAAGGGCAGTGTCATCTCATTCATCTCAATATAGCAGAATATTGCCTTATACATCCAGGCGTAACCTAATGGACAAACACGGGGTAGATATGGCAGAATATTGCCTGATTCACCCAGGCGTAACATAATGGACAAACACGGGGTAGATATGGCAGAATATTGCCTTATACATCCAGGCGTAACTTAATGGACTTAATGGACAGCTGCATTGACACTGCTGTTGAGTGGAGAAACCAAAGTACGCCTCTGGCGATCCATCCAAAGATTATGGCTAGACACGTCAAAGCTACAGCTTCCCTTGGATAATTACTTTTAACTAGTGCTGCTGTACCAAACAGCATACAACAGACGGAACGGATCCCTAATGACCCTCCCCAGGTGGGAGGGTGGTACTACTACTAGCAACCATCCCAGTACCCTTTTGACATGTTCTTTTCCCTCGTATATACATGTGGTTAATACAATGATCACTTTGTTTTAGATCCTTCGGAAGCTGAAATATATCACCATGGCAACTACAGATGATAACGATGACAACATATCGACCACCACTACAGATGTCAGTATATTTATAATAGATTAAAGTATTACTAATGTTATTACTAAAATTATTAATAATATATCCATAGCCGAACAGAGCAAGTAGCACTTGGTAAATAATGAGTCGAAGTGAAAGTCGAGGTAAATACAAATAGTTCTGCTGGTTATTGAAAGTAGTAAAACCATTCTGGAAGTCGGATCGTCACGTCGCTATCTTGGATCGGGGACCCTTTGGCCCCCTTACCACACATCTAAATACACGCAAACCACACATTTCAGCCATAACTTACAATTAAACGCAGTACTTTGTTTTTCATATTCTCAGATATTATACTTAGAATCTAATAAACGTTGATCGAAAAGTTGAAATAGTATTTTTGTTCCACAAGTTTTTACATGCCGCATGTTTTCCCCTTTTTTCGCCCACCTGTGACGTCACACCGTCTTACGGAATGTGTGATGCCCTGAAATTCCGGGGAATTAACTGACAACCGAAAAGTTAAAATACCAGCTGACAATTAAACAAAGAGAAATACCAACTGACATCTCAACAGAAAGAAATACCAACTGACAAATCAACAAGTAAAATACCAGCTGACAACTCAACAGATACAATACCAGCTGACAACGCAACAGATAAAATACCAACTGGTAACTCAACAGAGGAAATACCAGCTGATAACATAGCAGATAAAATACCAGCGGATAACTGAACAGATAAAATACAGCTGACAACTGAACAAATAAAATACCAACTGACAACTCAACAGATAAAATACCAACTGACAACTCAACAGATAAAATACCAACTGACAATTGAACAGCGGGTATATAATAAATGTTCCATATAATATTCTATGTTATATTAGACCACTCTGAATATTTCGAGAATCATACAAGATTTCTGTTTTATTTATTTGGTTCATATTTCATTTGCAGCTGCCATATTCCAATCCTCCAGATGCATCAAACACAGAAGCAGCAAACAGCCAGACAGGTAACAACCAGACATTTAGCAACCAGACAGGTAACAAACAGACAGGTAACAAACAGACAGGTAACAACCAGACAGGTAACAACCAGAACAAACAGACAGGTAGCAACCAGACAGGTAACAACCAGACAGGTAAAAACCAGACATTTAGCAACCAGACAGGTAACAAACAGACAGGTAACAGACAGACAGGTAACAACCAGACAGGTAACAACCAGAACAACCAGACAGTTAACAACCAGATAGGTTACAACTAGACAGGTGACAACCAGACAGGTAACAACCAGACAGGTAACAAACAGACAGGTAACAAACAGACACGTAACAACCATACAGGTAACAAACAGACAGGTAACAACCAGAACAACCAGACAGTTAACAACCAGACACGTAACAACCAGACAGGTAACAAACAGACACGTAACAACCATACAGGTAACAAACAGACACGTAACAACCATACAGGTAACAAACAGACAGGTAACAAACAGACACGTAACAACCAGACAGGTAACAAACAGACACGTAACAACCATACAGGTAACAAACAGACAGGTAACAAACAGACAAGTAACAACCAGACATTTAGCAAACAGACAAGTAACAACCAGACAGGTAACAAACAGACAAGTAACAACCAGACAGGTAACAACCAGACAGGTAACAACCAGGCAGGTAACAACCAGACAGGTAACAACCAGACAGGTAACAACCAGACAGGTAACAAACAGACAAGTAACAACCAGACAGGTAACAACCAGACAGGTAACAACCAGGCAGGTAACAACCAGACAGGTAACAACCAGGCAGGTAACAACCAGACAGGTGACAACCAGACAGGTTACAACCAGACAGGTAACAACCAGACAGGTGACAACCAGACAGGTAACAACCAGACAGGTAACAACCAGACAGGTAACAACCAGACAGGTGACAACCAGACAGGTTACAACCAGACAGGTAACAACCAGACAGGTGACAACCAGACAGGTAACAACCAGACAGGTAACAACCAGACAGGTGACAACCAGACAGGTAACAACCAGACAGGTGACAACCAGACAGGTAACAACCAGACAGGTAACAACCAGACAGGTAACAACCAGACAGGTGACAACCAGACAGGTGACAACCAGACAGGTAACAACCAGACAGGTAACAACCAGACAGGTAACAACCAGACAGGTAACAACCAGACAGGTGACAACCAGACAGGTGACAACCAGACAGGTAACAACCAGACAGGTAACAACCAGACAGGTGACAACCAGACAGGTTACAACCAGACAGGTAACAACCAGACAGGTGACAACCAGACAGGTAACAACCAGGCAGGTAACAACCAGACAGGTAACAACCAGACAGGTAACAACCAGACAGGTAACAAACAGACAAGTAACAACCAGACAGGTAACAACCAGACAGGTAACAACCAGGCAGGTAACAACCAGACAGGTAACAACCAGGCAGGTAACAACCAGACAGGTGACAACCAGACAGGTTACAACCAGACAGGTAACAACCAGACAGGTGACAACCAGACAGGTAACAACCAGACAGGTAACAACCAGACAGGTAACAACCAGACAGGTGACAACCAGACAGGTTACAACCAGACAGGTAACAACCAGACAGGTGACAACCAGACAGGTAACAACCAGACAGGTAACAACCAGACAGGTGACAACCAGACAGGTAACAACCAGACAGGTGACAACCAGACAGGTAACAACCAGACAGGTAACAACCAGACAGGTAACAACCAGACAGGTGACAACCAGACAGGTGACAACCAGACAGGTAACAACCAGACAGGTAACAACCAGACAGGTGACAACCAGACAGGTTACAACCAGACAGGTAACAACCAGACAGGTGACAACCAGACAGGTAACAACCAGACAGGTAACAACCAGACAGGTGACAACCAGACAGGTAACAACCAGACAGGTAACAACCAGACAGGTGACAACCAGACAGGTAACAAACAGACAGGTAACAAACAGACAAGTAACAACCAGACATTTAGCAAACAGACAAGTAACAACCAGACAGGTAACAAACAGACAAGTAACAACCAGACAGGTAACAACCAGACAGGTAACAACCAGGCAGGTAACAACCAGACAGGTAACAACCAGACAGGTAACAACCAGACAGGTAACAAACAGACAAGTAACAACCAGACAGGTAACAACCAGACAGGTAACAACCAGGCAGGTAACAACCAGACAGGTAACAACCAGACAGGTGACAACCTGACAGGTAACAACCAGACAGGTAACAACCAGACAGGTGGCAACCAGACAGCTAACAACCAGACAGGTAACAACCAGAGAGGTAACAAACAGACAGGTAACAAACAGACAAGTAACAACCAGACATTTAGCAAACAGACAAGTAACAACCAGACAGGTAACAACCAGACAGGTAAAAACCAGACATTTAGCAACCAGACAGGTAACAAACAGACAGGTAACAGACAGACAGGTAACAACCAGACAGGTAACAACCAGAACAACCAGACAGTTAACAACCAGATAGGTTACAACCAGACAGGTGACAACCAGACAGGTAACAACCAGACAGGTAACAAACAGACAGGTAACAAACAGACACGTAACAACCATACAGGTAACAAACAGACAGGTAACAACCAGAACAACCAGACAGTTAACAACCAGACACGTAACAACCAGACAGGTAACAAACAGACACGTAACAACCATACAGGTAACAAACAGACACGTAACAACCATACAGGTAACAAACAGACAGGTAACAAACAGACACGTAACAACCAGACAGGTAACAAACAGACACGTAACAACCATACAGGTAACAAACAGACAGGTAACAAACAGACAAGTAACAACCAGACATTTAGCAAACAGACAAGTAACAACCAGACAGGTAACAAACAGACAAGTAACAACCAGACAGGTAACAACCAGACAGGTAACAACCAGGCAGGTAACAACCAGACAGGTAACAACCAGACAGGTAACAACCAGACAGGTAACAAACAGACAAGTAACAACCAGACAGGTAACAACCAGACAGGTAACAACCAGGCAGGTAACAACCAGACAGGTAACAACCAGGCAGGTAACAACCAGACAGGTGACAACCAGACAGGTTACAACCAGACAGGTAACAACCAGACAGGTGACAACCAGACAGGTAACAACCAGACAGGTAACAACCAGACAGGTAACAACCAGACAGGTGACAACCAGACAGGTTACAACCAGACAGGTAACAACCAGACAGGTGACAACCAGACAGGTAACAACCAGACAGGTAACAACCAGACAGGTGACAACCAGACAGGTAACAACCAGACAGGTGACAACCAGACAGGTAACAACCAGACAGGTAACAACCAGACAGGTAACAACCAGACAGGTGACAACCAGACAGGTGACAACCAGACAGGTAACAACCAGACAGGTAACAACCAGACAGGTAACAACCAGACAGGTAACAACCAGACAGGTGACAACCAGACAGGTGACAACCAGACAGGTAACAACCAGACAGGTAACAACCAGACAGGTGACAACCAGACAGGTTACAACCAGACAGGTAACAACCAGACAGGTGACAACCAGACAGGTAACAACCAGGCAGGTAACAACCAGACAGGTAACAACCAGACAGGTAACAACCAGACAGGTAACAAACAGACAAGTAACAACCAGACAGGTAACAACCAGACAGGTAACAACCAGGCAGGTAACAACCAGACAGGTAACAACCAGGCAGGTAACAACCAGACAGGTGACAACCAGACAGGTTACAACCAGACAGGTAACAACCAGACAGGTGACAACCAGACAGGTAACAACCAGACAGGTAACAACCAGACAGGTAACAACCAGACAGGTGACAACCAGACAGGTTACAACCAGACAGGTAACAACCAGACAGGTGACAACCAGACAGGTAACAACCAGACAGGTAACAACCAGACAGGTGACAACCAGACAGGTAACAACCAGACAGGTGACAACCAGACAGGTAACAACCAGACAGGTAACAACCAGACAGGTAACAACCAGACAGGTGACAACCAGACAGGTGACAACCAGACAGGTAACAACCAGACAGGTAACAACCAGACAGGTGACAACCAGACAGGTTACAACCAGACAGGTAACAACCAGACAGGTGACAACCAGACAGGTAACAACCAGACAGGTAACAACCAGACAGGTGACAACCAGACAGGTAACAACCAGACAGGTAACAACCAGACAGGTGACAACCAGACAGGTAACAAACAGACAGGTAACAAACAGACAAGTAACAACCAGACATTTAGCAAACAGACAAGTAACAACCAGACAGGTAACAAACAGACAAGTAACAACCAGACAGGTAACAACCAGACAGGTAACAACCAGGCAGGTAACAACCAGACAGGTAACAACCAGACAGGTAACAACCAGACAGGTAACAAACAGACAAGTAACAACCAGACAGGTAACAACCAGACAGGTAACAACCAGGCAGGTAACAACCAGACAGGTAACAACCAGACAGGTGACAACCTGACAGGTAACAACCAGACAGGTAACAACCAGACAGGTGGCAACCAGACAGCTAACAACCAGACAGGTAACAACCAGAGAGGTAACAAACAGACAGGTAACAAACAGACAAGTAACAACCAGACATTTAGCAAACAGACAAGTAACAACCAGACAGGTAACAAACAGACAAGTAACAACCAGACAGGTAACAATCAGACAGGTAACAACCAGGCAGGTAACAACCAGACAGGTAACAAACAGACAGGTAACAAACAGACAAGTAACAACCAGACATTTAGCAAACAGACAAGTAACAACCAGACAGGTAACAAACAGACAAGTAACAACCAGACAGGTAACAACCAGACAGGTAACAACCAGGCAGGTAACAACCAGACAGGTAACAAACAGACAGGTAACAAACAGACAAGTAACAACCAGACATTTAGCAAACAGACAAGTAACAACCAGACAGGTAACAAACAGACAAGTAACAACCAGACAGGTAACAACCAGACAGGTAACAACCAGGCAGGTAACAACCAGACAGGTAACAACCAGACAGGTAACAACCAGACAGGTAACAAACAGACAAGTAACAACCAGACAGGTAACAACCAGACAGGTAACAACCAGGCAGGTAACAACCAGACAGGTAACAACTAGACAGGTAACAACCAGACAGGTAACAACCAGACAGGTAACAACCAGGCAGGTAACAACCAGACAGGTAACAACCAGACACGTAAAAACCAGACAGGTAACAACCAGACAGGTAACAACCAGACAGGTAAATACCAGACAGGTAACAACCAGACAGGTAACAACCAGACAGGTAACAACCAGACAGGTAACAACCAGACAGGTAACAACCAGACAGGTAACAGCCAGACAGGTAACAACCAGACAGGTAACAGCCAGACAGGTAACAACCAGAACAACCAGACAGGTAACAACCAGACAGGTAACAACCAGACAGGTAACAACCAGACAGGTAACAAACAGACAAGTAACAACCAGACAGGTAACAACCAGACAGGTAACAACCAGACAGGTAACAACCAGACAGGTAACAACCAGACAGGTGACAACCAGACAGGTGACAACCAGACAGGTAACAACCAGACAGGTGACAACCAGACAGGTAACAACCAGACAGGTGAAAACCAGACAGGTAACAACCAGACAGGTAACAACCAGACAGGTGACAACCAGACAGGTAACAACCAGACAGGTGACAACCAGACAGGTAACAACCAGACAGGTAGCAACCAGACAGGTGACAACCAGACAGGTAACAACCAGACAGGTAACAACCAGACAGGTGACAACCAGACAGGTGACAACCAGACAGGTAACAACCAGACAGGTGACAACCAAACAGGTAACAACCAGACAGGTGACAACCAGACAGGTAACAACCAGAGAGGTAGCAACCAGACAGGTAACAACCAGACAGGTGACAACCAGACAGGTGACAACCAGACAGGTAACAACCAGACAGGTAACAACCAGACAGGTGACAACCAGACAGGTGACAGCCAGACAGGTAACAACCAGACAGGTAACAACCAGACAGGTAACAACCAGACAGGTAACAACCAGACAGGTGACAACCAGACAAGTAACAGCCAGACAGGTAACAACCAGACAGGGGACAACCAGACAGGTAACAACCAGACAGGTAACAACCAGACAGGTGACAACCAGACAGGTAACAACCAGACAGGTAACAACCAGACAGGTGACAACCAGACAGGTGACAACCAGACAGGTAACAACCAGACAGGTAACAAACAGACACGTAACAACCATACAGGTAACAAACAGACAGGTAACAACCAGAACAACCAGACAGTTAACAACCAGACACGTAACAACCAGACAGGTAACAAACAGACACGTAACAACCATACAGGTAACAAACAGACACGTAACAACCATACAGGTAACAAACAGACAGGTAACAAACAGACACGTAACAACCAGACAGGTAACAAACAGACACGTAACAACCATACAGGTAACAAACAGACAGGTAACAAACAGACAAGTAACAACCAGACATTTAGCAAACAGACAAGTAACAACCAGACAGGTAACAAACAGACAAGTAACAACCAGACAGGTAACAACCAGACAGGTAACAACCAGGCAGGTAACAACCAGACAGGTAACAACCAGACAGGTAACAACCAGACAGGTAACAAACAGACAAGTAACAACCAGACAGGTAACAACCAGACAGGTAACAACCAGGCAGGTAACAACCAGACAGGTAACAACCAGGCAGGTAACAACCAGACAGGTGACAACCAGACAGGTGACAACCAGACAGGTAACAACCAGACAGGTAACAACCAGACAGGTGACAACCAGACAGGTTACAACCAGACAGGTAACAACCAGACAGGTGACAACCAGACAGGTAACAACCAGACAGGTAACAACCAGACAGGTGACAACCAGACAGGTAACAACCAGACAGGTAACAACCAGACAGGTGACAACCAGACAGGTAACAAACAGACAGGTAACAAACAGACAAGTAACAACCAGACATTTAGCAAACAGACAAGTAACAACCAGACAGGTAACAAACAGACAAGTAACAACCAGACAGGTAACAACCAGACAGGTAACAACCAGGCAGGTAACAACCAGACAGGTAACAACCAGACAGGTAACAACCAGACAGGTAACAAACAGACAAGTAACAACCAGACAGGTAACAACCAGACAGGTAACAACCAGGCAGGTAACAACCAGACAGGTAACAACCAGACAGGTGACAACCAGACAGGTGACAACCAGACAGGTAACAGCCAGACAGGTGACAACCAGACAGGTTACAACCAGACAGGTAACAACCAGACAGGTGACAACCAGACAGGTAACAACCAGACAGGTGACAACCAGACAGGTAACAACCAGACAGGTAACAACCAGACAGGTGGCAACCAGACAGCTAACAACCAGACAGGTAACAACCAGAGAGGTAACAAACAGACAGGTAACAAACAGACAAGTAACAACCAGACATTTAGCAAACAGACAAGTAACAACCAGACAGGTAACAAACAGACAAGTAACAACCAGACAGGTAACAATCAGACAGGTAACAACCAGGCAGGTAACAACCAGACAGGTAACAAACAGACAGGTAACAAACAGACAAGTAACAACCAGACATTTAGCAAACAGACAAGTAACAACCAGACAGGTAACAAACAGACAAGTAACAACCAGACAGGTAACAACCAGACAGGTAACAACCAGGCAGGTAACAACCAGACAGGTAACAAACAGACAGGTAACAAACAGACAAGTAACAACCAGACATTTAGCAAACAGACAAGTAACAACCAGACAGGTAACAAACAGACAAGTAACAACCAGACAGGTAACAACCAGACAGGTAACAACCAGGCAGGTAACAACCAGACAGGTAACAACCAGACAGGTAACAACCAGACAGGTAACAAACAGACAAGTAACAACCAGACAGGTAACAACCAGACAGGTAACAACCAGGCAGGTAACAACCAGACAGGTAACAACTAGACAGGTAACAACCAGACAGGTAACAACCAGACAGGTAACAACCAGGCAGGTAACAACCAGACAGGTAACAACAGACACGTAAAAACCAGACAGGTAACAACCAGACAGGTAACAACCAGACAGGTAAATACCAGACAGGTAACAACCAGACAGGTAACAACCAGACAGGTAACAACCAGACAGGTAACAACCAGACAGGTAACAACCAGACAGGTAACAGCCAGACAGGTAACAACCAGACAGGTAACAGCCAGACAGGTAACAACCAGAACAACCAGACAGGTAACAACCAGACAGGTAACAACCAGACAGGTAACAACCAGACAGGTAACAAACAGACAAGTAACAACCAGACAGGTAACAACCAGACAGGTAACAACCAGACAGGTAACAACCAGACAGGTAACAACCAGACAGGTAACAACCAGACAGGTAACAACCAGACAGGTAACAACCAGACAGGTAACAACCAGACAGGTAACAACCAGAACAACCAGACAGGTAACAACCAGACAGGTAACAACCAGACAGGTAACAACCAGACAGGTAACAACCAGACAGATAACAACCAGACAGGTAACAAACAGACACGTAACAACCATACAGGTAACAAACAGACACGTAACAACCATACAGGTAACAAACAGACAGGTAACAAACAGACACGTAACAACCAGACAGGTAACAAACAGACACGTAACAACCAGACAGGTAACAACCAGACAGGTAACAACCAGACAGGTAACAACCAGACAGGTAACAAACAGACAAGTAACAACCAGACAGGTAACAACCAGACAGGTAACAACCAGACAGGTAACAACCAGACAGGTAACAACCAGACAGGTAACAACCAGACAGGTAACAACCAGACAGGTAACAACCAGACAGGTAACAAACAGACAAGTAACAACCAGACAGGTAACAACCAGACAGGTAACAACCAGACAGGTAACAACCAGACAGGTAACAACCAGACAGGTAACAAACAGACAAGTAACAACCAGACAGGTAACAACCAGACAGGTAACAACCAGGCAGGTAACAACCAGACAGGTAACAACCAGACAGGTGACAACCAGACAGGTGACAACCAGACAGGTAACAGCCAGACAGGTGACAACCAGACAGGTTACAACCAGACAGGTAACAACCAGACAGGTGACAACCAGACAGGTAACAACCAGACAGGTGACAACCAGACAGGTAACAACCAGACAGGTGACAACCAGACAGGTAACAACCAGACAGGTAACAACCAGACAGGTGGCAACCAGACAGCTAACAACCAGACAGGTAACAACCAGAGAGGTAACAAACAGACAGGTAACAAACAGACAAGTAACAACCAGACATTTAGCAAACAGACAAGTAACAACCAGACAGGTAACAAACAGACAAGTAACAACCAGACAGGTAACAATCAGACAGGTAACAACCAGGCAGGTAACAACCAGACAGGTAACAAACAGACAGGTAACAAACAGACAAGTAACAACCAGACATTTAGCAAACAGACAAGTAACAACCAGACAGGTAACAAACAGACAAGTAACAACCAGACAGGTAACAACCAGACAGGTAACAACCAGGCAGGTAACAACCAGACAGGTAACAAACAGACAGGTAACAAACAGACAAGTAACAACCAGACATTTAGCAAACAGACAAGTAACAACCAGACAGGTAACAAACAGACAAGTAACAACCAGACAGGTAACAACCAGACAGGTAACAACCAGGCAGGTAACAACCAGACAGGTAACAACCAGACAGGTAACAACCAGACAGGTAACAAACAGACAAGTAACAACCAGACAGGTAACAACCAGACAGGTAACAACCAGGCAGGTAACAACCAGACAGGTAACAACTAGACAGGTAACAACCAGACAGGTAACAACCAGACAGGTAACAACCAGGCAGGTAACAACCAGACAGGTAACAACAGACACGTAAAAACCAGACAGGTAACAACCAGACAGGTAACAACCAGACAGGTAAATACCAGACAGGTAACAACCAGACAGGTAACAACCAGACAGGTAACAACCAGACAGGTAACAACCAGACAGGTAACAACCAGACAGGTAACAGCCAGACAGGTAACAACCAGACAGGTAACAGCCAGACAGGTAACAACCAGAACAACCAGACAGGTAACAACCAGACAGGTAACAACCAGACAGGTAACAACCAGACAGGTAACAAACAGACAAGTAACAACCAGACAGGTAACAACCAGACAGGTAACAACCAGACAGGTAACAACCAGACAGGTAACAACCAGACAGGTAACAACCAGACAGGTAACAACCAGACAGGTAACAACCAGACAGGTAACAACCAGACAGGTAACAACCAGAACAACCAGACAGGTAACAACCAGACAGGTAACAACCAGACAGGTAACAACCAGACAGGTAACAACCAGACAGATAACAACCAGACAGGTAACAAACAGACACGTAACAACCATACAGGTAACAAACAGACACGTAACAACCATACAGGTAACAAACAGACAGGTAACAAACAGACACGTAACAACCAGACAGGTAACAAACAGACACGTAACAACCAGACAGGTAACAACCAGACAGGTAACAACCAGACAGGTAACAACCAGACAGGTAACAAACAGACAAGTAACAACCAGACAGGTAACAACCAGACAGGTAACAACCAGACAGGTAACAACCAGACAGGTAACAACCAGACAGGTAACAACCAGACAGGTAACAACCAGACAGGTAACAACCAGACAGGTAACAACCAGACAGGTAACAACCAGAACAACCAGACAGGTAACAACCAGACAGGTAGCAACCAGACAGGTAACAACCAGACAGGTAACAACCAGACACGTAACAACCAGACAGGTAACAAACAGACACGTAACAACCATACAGGTAACAAACAGACACGTAACAACCATACAGGTAACAAACAGACAGGTAACAAACAGACACGTAACAACCAGACAGGTAACAAACAGACACGTAACAACCATACAGGTAACAAACAGACAGGTAACAAACAGACAAGTAACAACCAGACATTTAGCAAACAGACAAGTAACAACCAGACAGGTAACAAACAGACAAGTAACAACCAGACAGGTAACAACCAGACAGGTAACAACCAGGCAGGTAACAACCAGACAGGTAACAACCAGACAGGTAACAACCAGACAGGTAACAAACAGACAAGTAACAACCAGACAGGTAACAACCAGACAGGTAACAACCAGGCAGGTAACAACCAGACAGGTAACAACCAGGCAGGTAACAACCAGACAGGTGACAACCAGACAGGTGACAACCAGACAGGTAACAACCAGACAGGTAACAACCAGACAGGTGACAACCAGACAGGTTACAACCAGACAGGTAACAACCAGACAGGTGACAACCAGACAGGTAACAACCAGACAGGTAACAACCAGACAGGTGACAACCAGACAGGTAACAACCAGACAGGTAACAACCAGACAGGTGACAACCAGACAGGTAACAAACAGACAGGTAACAAACAGACAAGTAACAACCAGACATTTAGCAAACAGACAAGTAACAACCAGACAGGTAACAAACAGACAAGTAACAACCAGACAGGTAACAACCAGACAGGTAACAACCAGGCAGGTAACAACCAGACAGGTAACAACCAGACAGGTAACAACCAGACAGGTAACAAACAGACAAGTAACAACCAGACAGGTAACAACCAGACAGGTAACAACCAGGCAGGTAACAACCAGACAGGTAACAACCAGACAGGTGACAACCAGACAGGTGACAACCAGACAGGTAACAGCCAGACAGGTGACAACCAGACAGGTTACAACCAGACAGGTAACAACCAGACAGGTGACAACCAGACAGGTAACAACCAGACAGGTGACAACCAGACAGGTAACAACCAGACAGGTGACAACCAGACAGGTAACAACCAGACAGGTAACAACCAGACAGGTAACAACCAGACAGGTGACAACCTGACAGGTAACAACCAGACAGGTAACAACCAGACAGGTGGCAACCAGACAGCTAACAACCAGACAGGTAACAACCAGAGAGGTAACAAACAGACAGGTAACAAACAGACAAGTAACAACCAGACATTTAGCAAACAGACAAGTAACAACCAGACAGGTAACAAACAGACAAGTAACAACCAGACAGGTAACAATCAGACAGGTAACAACCAGGCAGGTAACAACCAGACAGGTAACAAACAGACAGGTAACAAACAGACAAGTAACAACCAGACATTTAGCAAACAGACAAGTAACAACCAGACAGGTAACAAACAGACAAGTAACAACCAGACAGGTAACAACCAGACAGGTAACAACCAGGCAGGTAACAACCAGACAGGTAACAAACAGACAGGTAACAAACAGACAAGTAACAACCAGACATTTAGCAAACAGACAAGTAACAACCAGACAGGTAACAAACAGACAAGTAACAACCAGACAGGTAACAACCAGACAGGTAACAACCAGGCAGGTAACAACCAGACAGGTAACAACCAGACAGGTAACAACCAGACAGGTAACAAACAGACAAGTAACAACCAGACAGGTAACAACCAGACAGGTAACAACCAGGCAGGTAACAACCAGACAGGTAACAACTAGACAGGTAACAACCAGACAGGTAACAACCAGACAGGTAACAACCAGGCAGGTAACAACCAGACAGGTAACAACAGACACGTAAAAACCAGACAGGTAACAACCAGACAGGTAACAACCAGACAGGTAAATACCAGACAGGTAACAACCAGACAGGTAACAACCAGACAGGTAACAACCAGACAGGTAACAACCAGACAGGTAACAACCAGACAGGTAACAGCCAGACAGGTAACAACCAGACAGGTAACAGCCAGACAGGTAACAACCAGAACAACCAGACAGGTAACAACCAGACAGGTAACAACCAGACAGGTAACAACCAGACAGGTAACAAACAGACAAGTAACAACCAGACAGGTAACAACCAGACAGGTAACAACCAGACAGGTAACAACCAGACAGGTAACAACCAGACAGGTAACAACCAGACAGGTAACAACCAGACAGGTAACAACCAGACAGGTAACAACCAGACAGGTAACAACCAGAACAACCAGACAGGTAACAACCAGACAGGTAACAACCAGACAGGTAACAACCAGACAGGTAACAACCAGACAGATAACAACCAGACAGGTAACAACCAGACAGGTAACAACCAGGCAGGTAACAACCAGGCAGGTAACAACCAGACAGGTAAAAACCAGACAGGTAACAACCAGACAGGTAACAACCAGACAGGTAACAACCAGACAGGTAACAACCAGACAGGTAACAACCAGACAGGTAACAACCAGACAGGTAACAACCAGACAGGTAACAACCAGACAGGTAACAACCAGACAGGTAACAACCAGACGGGTAACAACCAGACAGTTAACAACCAGATAGGTAACAACCAGACAGGTAACAACCAGACAGGTGACAACCAGACAGGTAACAACCAGACAGGTAACAACCAGACAGGTGACAACCAGAAAGGTAACAGCCAGACAGGTAACAACTAGACAGGTAACAACAAGACAGGTAACAACCAGACAGGTAACAGTCAGAGAGGTTACAACCAGAGAGGTAACAACCAGACAGGTAACAACCAGACAGGTAACAACCAGACAGGTAACAGCCAGACAAGTAACAGTCAGACAGGTTACAACCAGAGAGGTAACAACCAGTCAGATGGTAACAACCAGACATGTAACAACCAGACAGGTAACAACCAGACAGGTGACAACCAGACAGGTGACAACCAGACAGGTAACAACCAGACAGGTGACAACCAGACAGGTAACAACCAGACAGGTGAAAACCAGACAGGTAACAACCAGACAGGTAACAACCAGACAGGTGACAACCAGACAGGTAACAACCAGACAGGTGACAACCAGACAGGTAACAACCAGACAGGTAGCAACCAGACAGGTGACAACCAGACAGGTAACAACCAGACAGGTAACAACCAGACAGGTGACAACCAGACAGGTGACAACCAGACAGGTAACAACCAGACAGGTGACAACCAAACAGGTAACAACCAGACAGGTGACAACCAGACAGGTAACAACCAGAGAGGTAGCAACCAGACAGGTAACAACCAGACAGGTGACAACCAGACAGGTGACAACCAGACAGGTAACAACCAGACAGGTAACAACCAGACAGGTGACAACCAGACAGGTGACAGCCAGACAGGTAACAACCAGACAGGTAACAACCAGACAGGTAACAACCAGACAGGTAACAACCAGACAGGTGACAACCAGACAAGTAACAGCCAGACAGGTAACAACCAGACAGGTGACAACCAGACAGGTAACAACCAGACAGGTAACAACCAGACAGGTGACAACCAGACAGGTAACAACCAGACAGGTAACAACCAGACAGGTGACAACCAGACAGGTGACAACCAGACAGGTAACAACCAGACAGGTAGCAACCAGACAGGTGACAGCCAGAACAACCAGACAGGTGACAACCAGACAGGTGACAACCAGACAGGTAACAACCAGACAGGTAGCAACCAGACAAGTAACAGCCAGATATTGCATTGCATTGCATTGCATTGCATTGCATTGCATTGTATTGCATTGCATTGCATTGCATTGCATTGCATTGCATTGCATTGCATTGCATTGCATTGCATTGCATTGCATCGCATTGCATCGCATTGCATTGCTTTCGTTTTGTTGTGCTGCACTATGCTGCGTTGAGTTGCATTATGATTTATATTATTCATCCTATGCAGTTGGGGATCCTCCAAAACACAGAGTAACAAGCACCAATATCTGGAATTATATTGAAAGCAGTCGTTTCAAGATGCTGAAACCCTTTTCAAGTGAAGAAGATCAGCCACAAACTGTCATATCTTTTAAGCTATGTAAGTTATGTATCTGAAGGAGATTTTTGGTAACTAAAGCGTATTATGACGTCTTTGAATTGAAAACCCGCCGATATATAACGTTTTAAATGCACTATGGCAAGCAAATATCGGCCATTTTCAAAGTGTATAACCATCATTATTTATACAGGGATTGTCATGTCATAACTCATGATAACAAATCATAAAAATGACATTAGTGCTATATATATAAGTTAATGTAAGATTTAAATTGAAACCTAAAGATATGTATTATATGTTTTTTACTGGAACATTAAATAAGCTAATATGTGCCTATTAAATCTATAACTTCATATGTAAATGGCCTTCCTGCTTGCAAGCGTTATGATAATATTCGGTTGTTTATGTTAGTACCACGTACAGGCTTAATATTACTTTGATAACATGCTGGTACTGGTATGATTGCTAGTAGTAGTCCTTTTCGCCCCCATCTGGGGAGGGTCATTGGGATATGTTTCGTCTGTTGTATGTTGTACCAAAAAGTACAGAAGCACTAGTCTACAGCAATCATTCAGCCTCCACGTGTCTGGAAATAATCTTTGGGCGGATTTTCAGCAGCGTACTTTGGTCCTTCCATTTAACAGCGGTGCAAATGCAGCTCTCGTACCAGTGAAGACAACTGCCAGTACAGTGCAACTACAGTGCAGGCACTGGGATTTGTCATGGTAGCCTTAAAACAACCGGCAATAGAGCGTTTGACATTGTGTCTCTCACGTTGGATGAATGGAGTTACCCTCAGCTATTGTTACTCTCGGGACTATCAGACCCGAGGATAGCGGAGTCGCTTTTGAACAAGAAAAACTTTCTCTGCACGTCTGGGCATGCCTGAGGGATAAATCCCCTAGACATGCCTAGAACCACTTTGGGCCCTATAGGCCAAGTAAAGAAAAACCCACTCAAAAACCACGATGCCCTATTACCCCACCATCACGTCATCATCTGTACATCATTCATCTTATCCATAGACTACACTGTTTTTATCGTATTATACAATGTCACTTAAATGATCATTAGTGCCGAAAAGTGACGTGAAGCAAAACAAAATAGCACCTCCACTGATAGCATGTTACAACTTATTAGTGATGGATAACAATATCCTTCTCCTAGTTTAGCACTTCAAGTATGTCATACAATTCATATTTCTATTTACATGAAGTGTGTCTCGCCATCACGACTGGCCACTTCAGGTGAGTGAAATGAAATGAATGGGGATTTAGGCCGCCTTTGTGCAACGCATAGGCTAAACTGGACGAGGAGAACGTACTGAGGATGGTGAGGTAAATGAGATGACACTGATTCCCTGGGTGTCTGAGGCTGGGCACGCTACCTCAGTCACGCTGGTTCCCCACAATACTGAATCATTCCCAGTGAGGGGGGAAGACACTTTTACTTTGAAACTTGAAGGCCAGTGTTGGGTTCGAACTCGCGATCTCCAGCTTTCCAAGCAGGCAACTTTAACCACTACACCAGGGCCCCCGCCCTCTATGGAGGGTGAAATGTATACAAATTTAGACAATTTTTAGCAAAAATTACCCATTAGTGCTCATTCTCTTTTTAAATTATCTAGTTTTAAGAATAAAGAATCTCTCCTCAATCTTGTGTACAGATATTTTCACATTACGTGTCAAACGTTTTTCAGGTTTATGGTGTGGGGTGATTAGCCTTGCTTACGTTTTTGCAATAATCAGCGTGGTTATGGGTGAGTATATATGGTGATCTAGTAGAGTATAGAGTATAGGGATACAAGATGTTTCGAATTCCTTATGAATATATGCATTCATGATGAATTGATATTTTGTTTCAAATTAAAGGTAAAGTCTATCAGGATGACTGTCCAGGATATGCTGGTTTCGTCCCTATCTACTTGATAGGGTTTGGGATAGGGGCATTTGCTGGAACCACATTAGTGCTGGCAGGATGGGCGTTAAAGAGTAGATATGATGCAAATCATGATAACCATGCATTGTGCCATCATTGCATCGTTTGTACATTAGTCCTGTGTATACTGGTCGGCGCTCTGCTTGAAATGGCCATCATTTTATGGTCTGTTATCGGTTAGTAACGATATATTATCCTATAGATAACACATGTATAAACTGTTGTCTGCTATATATCAGATAAGTATTATATCCTATAGATAACACATGCCTAGACTTAGTAGAGAATATGTTATTCATGCTTCCAAAATTCGCAATTCGGTTCTAAGGTGAGTAAAATTTAACCACTTTCTAAGCATAGACTTGTCTGTTATATATCAAATAAGTATAATATTCAATAGATAAAACTCGCTATTATATGTCAGATAGATACGGTATCCTATATGGGTACCGGGATGGTTGATAGTTAATACGGTACATTTTACGCTTCCAATCCCTCAAATGAACAGCACTTGTGTCCCGGCCGGATAAGGTTCACTTTGTCCGGCCGGAGCAGGAGTGCGTGTTTGCCCGGCCGGACAAATACAATTTTGCCCGGCCGGACAGGTACGTTATATGCTCCTCTATCCGCCCGGACAACCATTTTTTCCGGCCGCACCTATATTGTTTGGCATTTTAGAATGTTTTTCACTTTACAAAAATGTTAAAACTGTGATGTCATATACTAATTGTTGCTATGATACTGTTCTGTAATAAACAAATTGTATACTTCCTCACCGGAAGATTACTATATAAGGAGACACAATAACCATGTTCTGTCACTCTGTACCTGAAGAAGGCAATAGCCGAAACTAGTAGTATAATAAACATCAAGATGAAGTAGACCTGCCTTTGTTCTACTTTCCATCACATAACCTGAGCAATCAGATGCAGTATAGCTAACAAACTTTAGAGGATACTGAATCCCACCTTTGATTTTGATGATTTAGAGAGTACAACCAACAGAACAACCATCATGCTCCAAACAACACAACAGTCGTCATCAACACCAGTAAACCCAAAAGACATGACCACAGCAGAACAGCAACCACCATTGCAATCTCCTAATGCCAAACAATCGGTACCAGGTCTAAACACTATACAACCAACTGCGCAGAAAACCCTAAAAGACGAAATATTACAACTAGGAACACGCACCAGCACCCCAACAAAAGGATGCAGCATCAGACTCATAGATGTTCAAAATTTAATGGGAGGCAACCAATCTATTAACCTAGAAGACTACGACTCTGCCAATGAAGATGGAGATATTACACAAATTAACAACAACCAGGATGCAGATATCAGCAATAACCTCACCAATCTACACCAGGCAATGATAACATCTCTTATTGTGCAACAGCCCACCACTAAAGTGATAAACAACATCATCCTAGCTACGAACAATAACGACAGCACATCAACAGATCAGAAAGAAAGGTTCGCCAATTACGAAAGAAGGATGTTGGACACATCCCAACCAAGCAACGAAAAAATAACAAATGAAACGTTTGAAACAATAAAGGAACAATCGACCCGCGATATCCCCACAGCTTCACCAATCAGCTCAACCTACAGGGCCCTTAGAGCGGAATTCCAAAAAATGATCAGGATAGATCATCACATTAAAAGTCTGAGTATATGCACCCAAAAAGGCCACATCCCAGCAGGACTGAGCCTATCTAAAAAACTCAATGTTATAGGCCCAAAACCAGAACTTGACATTGATTTGAGGAGAATTCAATACAAGGCTGAAATAGAAACATTAGAAAGACTGCTATCACATTACCAAGAAACACAAATTGAAAACCTATCAGCTTGCCGCAACCTAGACAAGCTATATTACAGGCTACCATCAGAAGAGAGATTACAAATTCGTTCCAAAATGATTCTAATGTCAGAATCACTAGCTTTTGAACTAAAACAAAAACGTTCGAAAAAACAATTGAATGTTGATATAAATACAGACTCAGATAGAGATGACTTGCCATTAGATAACAGACAGCCGCCGAAACCACAACGCAGACCGATCAGAGGCAGAAGACGTATACAAAACAACCAGGACCAGTAGGATCTCTAACAACACACAATGTCGGCTCCACCTGTCAGCTCTGTATACAACTTAACAGACTCACCGTTAACGAGTGACGAGACAATGCTGCTGGAAAAAGGAATGAAATTCATCCCAACCAATCCCAAATGGGACCATGCACAGTGGTGTACAGACATTGGCAACTTTACAAAAAAGATCAAATCAAAATGGATATACGAAGGACAGACAAAGGCCAAAAATAAAACAAAATTAGAGTACGAGAAACTAAAAAGACCACACCAGACGACATGGCAACCACCCCTAAGCCAGCTGACAACTCCCCAACAGGACTTTATAAAAGAACTTTCCCGGGCGCTAACCAACCTGAAACCTCTCAACCAAAGAGATAATCTTAAAAAAGGCGAAAGAAGAGCAATCAAATCGCTGAAAAATAAAACCAACTGTGTAATAAAACCTGCTGACAAAGGCTCCGGCACTGTAATTTGGTCTCTCGAAAATTACAGGAAAGAAGCATATTCCCAATTGGAAACCAACAACTACCAGGAAATACCCACATCAATACTAGCAGAAACAGAAACAAAAATCAATAACCACCTACAACATCTGGTAAACAAGGGCATAATAAACAATGCAGAAAAGACGGCGATGACGCAGACAGACGGCAGAGAAGCAGAATTCTACATGCTTCCAAAAATCCACAAAAATCTACAAACGCCACCGGGAAGACCAATAATGAGTGGCAACGGTCACCCTACAGAGTGGATCTCCGCTTGGGCGGACACAAAATTACAAAAATTGATGAAAAGCCTACCATCGTACCTAAGAGACTCAGGCCATTTGTTAAATTTATTAAAAGACCACGATATACCGCACAACAGCCGAATAATATCACTGGATGTATGCTCACTTTATACAAATATACCCCACGAAGATGGCCTGCAAGCAATCATGGATGTTGGCACAGAATTTGACCCCCTCACCGACTACACACCGGTAAGAGACATAGCTTCGCTAGTCCTTAAAAACAACATTTTTAAGTTCGATGGCAGACATTACATTCAAACACAAGGGACCGCCATGGGGACAAGAATGGCCCCGGCCTATGCAAACATTTTTATGCATCCTATCGAAAAAAACATCCTCGCCAACCACCCTAACATCACCTTTTGGAGAAGATACATAGATGATATCATCTGCATCATGGAAACAGATGACGCTCATACCGTAGATGACCTCCTAGCTTACGCAAACCAACTTCACCGCACTATCAAATTCACAATGGAAGCAGACACAAAAGGGATCCCCTTCCTAGATATGATACTCACAATCAAGAACAGACGGATAAACTCGCAACCCTACACAAAACCCACAGACCGGAAATTGTACATCAGGAAAGACTCATGCCACCCAACACACCAGAAAACAGGCATAGCCTACAGCCAGGCCCTCCGCCTGAAAAGAATCTGCTCATCTACGACAGATTACATCAGTGAAACAGACACCTTAAAAACCAACCTGATAAGACGCGGTTATGATGAAAATATGATACAAAAGCAAATCGACAAGGCAACAGCAATCACTAGAGAAGACTTACTTAAAAACTCAACCACCAACCGGCCTGATGCAGATGAAGCCATACACTTCATCACCACCTACAGACACGGTCTACAAAACACACACAACATCATAAAATCAATGTGTGACAAATTCAATGTTGAAATCGTCTTCCGCATAGCATACAGGAGAGACAAAAACATAAAAGACATTCTAGTACGCGCAAAACTGCCGGATGCAACAGAAAGAACCCCTATAACCACACAGCTCACATCAAGATATGTAAATAATACAAACTCTCACATCTATTGCAGAAAAGACGTGGATGACCGCACATGTGTCAGATGCCATATGCTTGCGCTTGACAGAAAATTCATCCTCCACCGGGGCTCAGTACATGTCATAAATAAGCAAATCACTTCCTGCAAACAACTACATAATATTTACATAATCCGCTGCCTCATATGTGACACGTGGGACCAACACACTGAATTGATAACACCACACGATCTGATTAACAACCTGCGAACCCGTGGTTTCTCAATCAGCCCGGAAGAACACCCCCACCCCAGATCCTCTAGTGACATAATGCTATACCCGGTATGGTCTTACCATACGGCCACCGTCAGATGCACGGAGTGCAAATTTTGCATATCAACCAACATCACACGAATGCCCACAACAATAGAACAAGAAATCAAAGCCTCCGTAACTAGTATCAAACTAGGCATTTTCTCTAAAGATTTCGCCTACACATCATGCCAGCGTCAAACATGCCAAGTGTGTACAAGAGTCGAAAATGGCCTCTTACAATGCAGGAGCGGCGCAAACTACCGCACAAGACCAGTATTATGTCACACCACTGGCTGTGTATACGCATTACAATGCCTGTGGTGCTCGCAAGTCTATATTGGTCAAACAGGCCGTGAACTACATACAAGGATAAGGGAACATATAAGAAATATTAAAATCAGCTGCACAACAAGCAACTTCGCGACCCATATGAACTCTCACAACGCACCGTTGAATTTTAAGATTTTTGTTCTGAACTATGTGAATACGAAATTTGACAGGCTGCTACAAGAATCAAGCTGGATTAATCAAACGAAAGCGGAAATCAACAATACAATAGAGGGCCACTACACCCTCTCCCCCACCTGCCTACAGGTGTATAATCACTATCAACACAGCGCCACATGCCAACCGATCTTCAAAGCCTTGCCCCGGTAATATACTACAATCACAACATATACCGGCCGCAACACCAGCCCAAAAGGAAAGCCGCGAGATACACACCCCCTACCCGTTACCCCAGTCATTACGCAACATTACGACATAACATGGAGAGACTGAACATTTGCCTGGACCACCGAACTAACCTAGCCCGGCCGCACAAAGCAGTTTGCCCGGCCGGAGAAATTTGCCCGGGCGGACAAATTTGCCCGGCCGGACAAATTTGCCCGGCCGGACAAACTGGACACGTGCCCATCTGGTCAAATCCAAATATACAGGTTTGTGACGCAACAATTATAGAAGGAAAGAATCTTCTCACAGATCGCAGCATCCACAACGCCATAAAAGCAGAGCACATCCAGTCACCGGCCACACACGCTACCAAGATGCCAAAGATTACACAAGCAAAGAATTATCACTGCGACAAGTGCGGCCAGTCCTTTACTAATAAGGCAAACAAGTACAGACACGAAGTAGCTATACATAACATGCATGGCGGCCCTACCATCCTAAACTGCAGCCAATGCACGACAACTTTTAAGAGGATGTCGGACCTGATACGGCATAAGGCGAAGTACCACGTCCGAGCCTCAACATCAACGGACCCATACAGCCAAGTCGCCAGCTCACTGGGAGATTACACCATCCCCAAGAAGAAGAAGAAAAGAGTGACACCATCATGCACTGTATCTCGCCATCCGGATACAGTATGCGGCGACACAACACCAAAAGCGCCTGTAATGGAGGAAGACCCTCTCAAAATCCTCCACCACAGAAAACTGCCCACAAGTCTGCTGGTCCCGAGGAAAGACATAGAGAATACCCGACCGGAACCAACAACAACGGCGGTACCCACCACACTCCTCAGCCCTACCACATTGATCAGGTCACCTGCAACACCACGTATACCACTACCAATCTCAACAGCTTCAACCCCCTCAACTGTGGACACTAACTGGGCAGAAGATGTCTTCGGCCCAGATGATACACCAACCAAAGAGGACCCACGAGAGCCGGCAGCCGCCCAACGCAGTACACAGATGGTATTAACCCCACCAGCTGCCACCTCGAGTCCGGTCGGCACACGCAGGGACCATTTGCCGGTCCCAGCAGTGACAGCCCAGTCACCGCAACGCCCGGACCTTGACGCCACCCTGGATTACACCAACGATGACAGAAATCCGCCCGCATCACCCCCGGGATCCCCTGTGGTGGTTCACGAGCAACCTGCTCGTGCCCCGCCACATGGGATACCTATTGTGGAGGTAGCCCAAAACCTCGGCCATATCCCAAGACCACAGCCACAACAAGCGACCAGCATGGACATCGAGTTCCGGTGTGGTCGCACAAATGACCGCATGATTGCCAGAGGTTGCCCCTTCACCATTTTCCAAGTAGCAGAGGCCTTTCGCATCAACATTCTGCAGCCCAACTTGGAGTTTGAACTTAACGCCCTCCGCAACAATCTGAGACCCCCAGCAGCCCAACCACCGACCATGCTCATAGATGGAAACATCAGAGAACATCGAACGCAGGACATTATGGAGCCAGAACACACAGCTGATGTTTAAAGAATCCCTACTGACACCAATCCTGAACATGAACTATCGCACCCCTGATGGCTATTCCGGCAGACGCCTCATAAACTTTAATTCACGTTCTTTGTTATCATTTTATCGCACTTGTATATATCATAAAACTGACGAACTCTAAAAAAGTCTCTACTCACCAACAGTTAGATGCTATCTCCATGTGGAGACCCGCATCAACCGTACCTGTTAAAACGTTAACATAAAACATAATGTATATATAAAATTCTGTTCATATGCATCTTACATTCTTCTATATTAAAACTTATTATATATAGATATAGAATAAATGTTTTTATTCGCCACATTATCTTTATAAATGTGAAACCAATTCTAAATCATTGCATTGTCCGCCCGCATACTCACAATCATCCTGTCCAGATGCCGAGACACCTTCTCCGTACTTCTGCCGCCTTTCTGCCACCGACCGCCCTTCACCACTTTCACGCTCTGTTTCAAACCCATCCATGCTCTGTCCGTCCACCGGCCGATAAAAACACCCCGCCTAACCATTGGCCCGATAAGAACCTGCATCAAACCAAACAACATAAGATATTCACATGTATGGGCCCAAAAAGAGCCGCCTAAGTATTAAAACCGCTCACTTACTATACTTTGTCGCTTTAGACACTTAAGCCGTTCTAACATGGTTACATGACTGCTGGTACCTAACTCCGCTTTCATTCTTCAACTTGATTAAAAGGTTATTGCCCTTATCACGTTTTGATCTAATATCTCATAAACATTTTACGCTTCCAATCCCTCAAATGAACAGCACTTGTGTCCCGGCCGGATAAGGTTCACTTTGTCCGGCCGGAGCAGGAGTGCGTGTTTGCCCGGCCGGACAAATACAATTTTGCCCGGCCGGACAGGTACGTTATATGCTCCTCTATCCGCCCGGACAACCATTTTTTCCGGCCGCACCTATATTGTTTGGCATTTTAGAATGTTTTTCACTTTACAAAAATGTTAAAACTGTGATGTCATATACTAATTGTTGCTATGATACTGTTCTGTAATAAACAAATTGTATACTTCCTCACCGGAAGATTACTATATAAGGAGACACAATAACCATGTTCTGTCACTCTGTACCTGAAGAAGGCAATAGCCGAAACTAGTAGTATAATAAACATCAAGATGAAGTAGACCTGCCTTTGTTCTAGTATCCTATATGGGTACTGGGATGGTTGATAGTTAATACGGTATCCTATATGGGTACTGGGATGGTTGATAGTTAATACGGTATCCTATATGGGTACTGGGATGGTTGATAGTCAATACGGTATCCTATATGTGTACTGCATGGGATGGTTGATAGTTAATACAGTATCCTATATGGGTACTGGGATGATTGATAGTAAATACGGTATCCTGTATGGGTACTGGGATGGTTGATAGTCAATACGGTATCTTATATGGGTACTGGGATGGTTGATAGTTAATACGGTATCCTATATGGGTACTGGGATGGTTGATAGTTAATACGGTATCCTATATGGGTACTGGGATGGTTGATAGTCAATACGGTATCCTATATGTGTACTGCATGGGATGGTAGATAGTTAATACAGTATCCTATATGGGTACTGGGATGGTTGATAGTAAATACGGTATCCTGTATGGGTACTGGGATGGTTGATAGTAAATACGGTATCCTATATGGGTACTGGGATGGTTGATAGTAAATACGGTATCCTGTATGGGTACTGGGATGGTTGATAGTAAATACGGTATCCTATATGGGTACTGGGATGGTTGATAGTTGCAGTACTTTTCCCCCACCTGTGAAGAGTCGTTAGAGATATGTTGTTTATGTTGCTGTACTGCATGATACGGAATCACTGATGACATAATCATTTTGTTCTTATAAGCCTGATTATTATTAATACTATCAGATAATTTATATTTCGCTCTTGTAAGGGCTGATTTAAATTTTGATACAGCTGATAATAATGAAATACACTGTAGATGAATTTACCTTTGCATTTAAAAGATTTCTTTATATTTTAACAGGTTTTCTCGCCTTCATAGTGTTTCTTAGCTCAGGAGATTTTGAGTTCACAGATACCACCTCGGGTGATTATTGTCATGAAGGACTGTTCATCTATGGTACATTTATTGCCTTTTTGCCTCCCGGTATTGTTGGTCTGGGTTTCGTCATATGCATTGTGATTACTATAAGTGAACGCTTTTGTAATTTTAAAATCAATTAATCGGTGTTAGGAGCTCTAACCTTCAACATATGACTGCTAATATGTTATATATGAGAAACACCGTTTAATTTTACTATTGTATAATTATTTTCTTTGTTATTATGATATAAATATTAGCTCATATTTTTTTTCAAAATATTATCAATATTTTGTTTAGAAGAGTATAGTGATTTGCACCGCACTACGTTTCCCAAATCTAAACAAAATCGAAATAACCACTTTTCATATTTTGTGTTTCTATTGTCCTTAAGTCAAAAGTGACAAGTTTTGTAAATAAATTATTTTGTGCGAAAATACGACAGTGTTTATCTTTATTTTTTTATATCATGATAACACAAATATATGGTATGTAGGAATTATGTTGTATGTTCCCCATTCTATTACCTGAAAATCCACGTAAAACACATCTACCACCACCCACACATGCTAAACTTACTTTTTAAAATATATTTCTAAATAATTTAAAGCTTATATTGCTAAAGCTGTTTTCGGTTAAAAATGAATAGAAATGGTTGGTAATGAATAATAGTGGGCACATTATTTTGAAATGTGCATATACATATACGGTCCAGAAGGCAGAAGCTAAGGTTTTGAGGTATGGATTCCAGATTCATTACAAGTTGTAAGTGTATAGAGAGAATATTTACAATTTGGAAATCACGAGACGCTTAGCCAGTACTGGCCTATTGTTTTTCCGCCTCAGACCATTACGTGAGCTACCAGCCCCCGGACAGTATGCACACCATGATTAGTAAGTCACACCAGTAATTACGTGAGCTACCAGCCCCTGGGACAATATACACACCATGATTAGTAACTCAGTCAGTAATTACGTGAGCTACCAGCCCCTGGGACAGTATACATACCATGATTAGTAACTCAGTCAGTAATTACGTGAGCTACCAGCCCCTGGGACAATATACACACTATGATTAGTAACTCAGACAGTAATTACGTGAGCTACCAGCCCCTGGGACAATATACACACCATGATTAGTAACTCAGTCAGTAATTACGTGAGCTACCAGCCCCTGGGACAGTATACATACCATGATTAGTAACTCAGTCAGTAATTACGTGAGCTACCAGCCCCTGGGACAATATACACACTATGATTAGTAACTCAGTCAGTAATTACGTGAGCTACCAGCCCCTGGGACAATATACACACCATGATTAGTAACTCAGTCAGTAATTACGTGAGCTACCAGCCCCTGGGACAGTATACATACCATGATTAGTAACTCAGTCAGTAATTACGTGAGCTACCAGCCCCTGGGACAATATACACACTATGATTAGTAACTCAGTCAGTAATTACGTGAGCTACCAGCCCCTGGGACAGTATACACACCATGATTAGTAACTCAGTCAGTAATTACGTGAGCTACCAGCCCCTGGGACAATATACACACTATGATTAGTAGCTCAGTCAGTAATTACGTGAGCTACCAGCCCCTGGGACAATATACACACTATGATTAGTAACTCAGTCAGTAATTACGTGAGCTACCAGCCCCTGGGACAGTATACACACCATGATTATTGACTCAGTCAGTAATTACGTGAGCTACCAGCCCCTGGGACAGTATACACACCATGATTAGTAACTCACACCAGTAATTACGTGAGCTACCAGCCCCTGGGACAATATACACACCATGATTAGTAACTCAGTCAGTAATTACGTGAGCTACCAGCCCCTGGGACAGCATACACACCATGATTAGTAACTCAGTCAGTAATTACGTGAGCTACTAGCCCCTGGGACAATATACACACCATGATTAGTGACTCAGTCAGTAATTATGTGAGCTACCAGACCCTGTGACAATATACACACCATGATTAGTAACTCAGTCAGTAATTACGTGAGCTACCAGCCCCTGGGACAATATACACACCATGAGTAGTAACTCAGTCAGTAATTACATGAGCTACCAGCCCCTGGGACAATATACACACCATGATTAGTGACTCAGTCAGTAATTACGTGAGCTACCAGCCCCTGGGACAGTATACACACCATGAGTAGTAACTCAGTCAATAATTACGTGACCCGTAATGTCTATCTCCCCATATACCAACCAAAAATAAAAAAGCTCAAATATGTCCATTATGGTCAGATTGGGTGCATTCTTGGCCCAAAATCTCTAAAAAAAACACATCAGATAATTACACTCATTATATTCTCATTGGCTGTTTCCCTGAAGGTGAATTTAATTTTTTCTTAAAAATTAAGGCAATTTTTTTGAAAAGTCAGTGAAAATTGAAAGTCCTCTTCTATTTTGTCTATTTCTTGAACTTTTTCGATGAATACTTATTAATAGGAACAATTATGCCTCATTGGTCTTATTGGTCAGGGGGAAATCAGTGAATTTTATATTCATAAGAAAGTGGCAACCTAGCTGTCGTTGAGACAAATCATTTAGAAACCAGCAGTTTAATTCCCAGTGCGAATAATTGCCCTCGAATCGCTTAGAAAACACTTCTTCAATGTTGCTATTCTATTCTCAATGGGGTTTGTTTCCTGCATCTGATTGCTCAAAACAAAACCCCTTAATCTCTCTAATGTCCGAGACGGAGTTCCCAGAGGGGGGGACCTCTGTATTAAAATCGCTTCCCTAATATTCCCTATGATGTCTACAGCAGAGGATCCTCCCAAATCGCAATATAAACAGTCCTATTTTACCAGGTATCGTCCCTCCAGAATGACAAACAGCCTAACCTACATGACTAAGCAGAAATCGCGTTTTGATACGATAACCATCTAAAACACCTGAGCCTGTTTTGAAATGGGCAATCTGTGCAAAATTGTTATCTCGAAGAATGTGCTTAAATCGTTAAGCCTGTTTTGCAGTGCGTAGTTTAGACAAATAAAAACAAGATTAAAGCAAGTTAAAGTATTTTAGCTGCTTTTATTTGTTCTAACTACAAATAATCCTGTCAATCATTAAGCATGCCCAATGATTTAAGCCCATTTTAAGGGAATGATAAAACATACAAATTAATTTAAGCCCGTTTTGGCATATCTACACCCACCCCTCCCCCTACATAGTGTAGAGGGGGGGTGTCCACCCCTCCCATCTACACTATATAGTGTCGAGAGGGAGGGGTGGGTGTGGGGAGAAAGTACCTGTTGTTTTATATATGAACCCTTTCAGCCTAGATACCGTGCTCCAACCAGCTAGCTGCAGTGCTCCCACCAGCTAGCTGCAGTGCTCCAGCCAGCTAGCTGCCTGCTCTCAGCTGCAGCTGCAATGCTCTCAGCAGCAGCTGCCGTGCTCCCACCAGCTAGCTGTCGTGCTCTCACCAGCTAGCTGCCGTGCTCTCAGCAGCAGCTGCCGTGCTCTCAACCAGCTAGCTGCAATGCTCCCACCAGCTAGCTGGCGTGCTCCCAGCAGCAGCTGCCGTGCTCTCAACCAGCTAGCTGCAGTGCTCCCGCCAGCTAGCTGCCGTGCTCCCAGCAGTAGCTGTCGTGCTGTCGTGCTCCCAGCAGCAGCTGCTGCCGTATTTCCATCAGCTAGCTGACGTGCTCGCTGCAACAGCTGCTGTGCTCTCAGCAGCAGCTGCAGTGCTCTCAGCAGCTAGCTGTCGTGCTCCCACCAGCTAGCTGCCGTGCTCCCCTATGATGTCTACAGCAGAGGATCCTCCCAAATGCATCATAAACAGTCGTAAAACACATGCTGGAAACATGTCTCTGGATGTCCCTGTTGACATAAGCAACAACAGAGCGTGTGATTCTAGCCTGGGGGGAGGGGGGGTGAACCCGCTTACTTCTAGCAAACACGAGACGTTCACCCAACATTGGTTCAATGTTGGCCCAACTGCGACGTTCTCCCAACAATCAACCAACATTGGGTGAACGTGTCGTGTTTGCTGGGTCATGATAACTCAATAATGGATAAAATACGTTGTTTTATCGTCGATGATTATGCACTCCCTCAAAATATATATGCAATCCCTCAAAATATATAGGCAATATGGTCCAATTTTACGGCTTTATGCATAAATTATATCGAAAATTTAATATGGCCGCCAAAAATCCATAAATCGATGAAAAAAATGCGAACTTTAATTTTTGCCATCAGTAAGCTCATAAGATCAAAATAAAACCAACAATTAAAAATCTACATGAAATGTTCACGAAATGACATAACAGACAGCATGCACTACTATACTTGGGCCGTAATTTATTATCACGTGATGTGAAATACGGTCCGTGATTGGATAGATGTCGTGAACTAGACACCGCCTTTGATTTAACCCTTTAAACGTTTTCAATTTGTTTATTAGCCGATTAAGTAAATCACTGATATTGAGAATGAAATGAGTATTTAAACATCAAGATTTTAAGATGTTTGGTCTCAAATTAAACAAAAAATTATATAATATTCATCCACTTGAAGTTGTGAATGCGTGAAAAGTTAACATAGGGGAAAATTGTCAAACGTACAAACGTACTAACGCGAGAGCTCGCGACGCGATGGCTTTTTTTACACTTCAGGTTATCAATCCATTATGCAGATTGACCTATACTCCCAAAGACGTGTGAATAATCAACCCTTACAGCGCGTGGACCGACTTTAGACGTCACAATCTGCGTCTGCAGACGTCAGATTCTGACGTCTAAAGTCTCTTCCCGCGCCGAAAGAGTGAAAAATGTATAATGGTAGTAGACCCATAACATAGTAATTAAATGGGGCGGAGAGACCTAACTAAGACATTTATGATGATTTCAAACTGAAAAACCTTTGGTCTCCATGGTTTATACAAAAATATTCAAGCCGGAATCTAAACGAGTGTTTGGTGTGTTCTGACCTCACATCGTGTGGCTTAAAGGGACTGGCCCAGGCTAAAATCATCAAAAAATCGGTGATTTTAGTTTGGCTTCTTAATATGACCATATGATGTAAACATTTCCATAGACTGGAACAGCAAAAGTTTTTTTTTATTTTTCTGCTGCGCATTCACCAGTTAGGTTAGATAAAGGGACGAAATTCCTGATTTCTATTTAATGACAACCATGTCAAAAATTAGAAATACGGGAATTTCGTCTCTATATCTAGCCTAACTGGTGAATGCGCAGCACAAAAATTTAAAAACTTTTGCAGTTCTAGTCTATACACATGTTTACATCATAGGGTCATATTAAGAAGCCAAAATAAAATCACCGATTTTTTATGATTTTAGACCTGGGCCAGTTCCTTTAACATTTCACGCCCCCAAAACAAGAAATCGGTCAAGCGAAGACAAACAGCAGTAACTGACTACCTGTGAAGTGAGCAGTTACTGCTGTTTGTCTTTGCACAGCAGAATTCAGTTGCAAATATTGTACAAACATTGACAATCTTCAGCTGCCACTTGCTGCTAGGGGAATCCCCTCCAGTCCTTTGCGTCTAAATCATTGTTCAAATACAATCAACCAGTGGTTATCATTTCTTAGTGACAATAAGGTAACACAAACAGTGTATTAGGTGGATCAATGTAGGGCCTGAGGCTGAGGTCGAGCTAAAACCCACACAAAATCATTACATGCGAACTGGGCGAGTAGGAAGTTATACAAGTTATGTCTGAAACTCATAGTGTGGGATTTGAGCCTCACAATGCTTTCCAAAAACGAAATTTAAAATTTGAACTCTGGCGGTCTGAGGTCGACCCTGCTACCTCACGGTCACATGGGATCCCCACCATACTGTAACTTATGAGGATAATGAGGAGTAACAAATGATCCGTCTGGATACCAGAGCGGGTGATGAACCAGGTGACCTGAAGCATAGACCAGACTGTCAGACAATGTTGTTTCAATATTGGTCCTCCGTCTGCGACGCTGGCCCAACATTAAAACAACACTGTTGTGAATAGTGAATCAGAGCGCGCCCTGGTGAATATGATCCGGAGTATGCGCAGTGAGGGAGAAATGTGGTGTGTCTATCTGTTTGTCTGGGACAGAGACAATCTGTGTGCGCCTCACACTTCACGGCACTTCACACTCAACTCTCACTTCTCGCCGCAGGGTGTACAGCCTGACAGAGACACCTAGTGAATGATTCGACAAACACGGCGGTAAAATAAAAAATGGTTTGCGGGCTGCAACCATTCAGCCATTTCTGGCCCACTTCTGGTCCGCACACTGCCTGCACACAACAACACTTTTTCCGGCATCTGAGTGCTCGAGGCTCACTCACTTAACAGGGTTTATTTTTCAATTACTGCAGATTATATGTGACCTAGCATATTTTCTAAAATGATAAAGAAACATATCAGGCCTATCATGGACATGATTATCCCCTCACTTGTTAGACTCGTTTTGTCAGAGACGTTGGTCATTTCTTTATCCACATCTAGTCTGAGAATCACATAAGTGATCTATTAATTAATGTTTTGGATGACAACTCCTACTCATTTCTAGAGCTTAAGGGGTCAACACAGAGTAATGAAGCAGCAAACAGTGAATGGATAGATGTTTGGTGAATTAATAACTGTCCAAGAGGCGCCTGCCCTCATCAGGGTGCTAAGTGAGGACACTTTCATCCCCAAGGTTGTTTTTTAACACTTTAAACACAATGGATATTTTATAGAAATGTGAATTGCTGCAGCAATTCTCAATTAATCCAATAATGGTTTAATATTGGCAGCAATTCTCAATTAATCCAATATTGGTTTATTGTTGGCCCACCGTCTACGACGCTGGCCCAACATTAAACCAATATTGGGTTAACGACTCACGGTGAAAGAAACCCTTGCTAAGCACGACTGTATTTGTTTTTATCCTGTTTTAAATCCCAGCTATTAGGAATGAAATGAGTGTTGAAAAATGACAATTTGTGAATGTTTGGTATCAAAATAAACAGATATGAGTAATTTTCACCCACTTGAAGTTGTGGGTCGCGGCCGAGACACAACTTCAAGTGAGTGAGAAATTAAATTAGATAACTTCCCAGCAAACACAAAACATTTGTACAACATGTATACAACGACGGCCCAACGTCTTCGATGTTGGTTCAACATTGTCTAAATATTATACAAATGTTTTGTGCTTGCTGGGTTTGCAGGTAAATGTTACAAGGAAGCAGAATCACTGAGATTTATTCGATTGACTCCTTTTTTTTATTTTCGACGAATTTCATTTAAAAATGTCATGTCGTTCATTATTCAAAACCTTGTCAACTCCAATTTTTGTTTAGTTCATATATACTCACCAGGTGCTGCTTACTCTTACTATCACTAGCATGAGCGTGATGCTTTCTGGGTAAACTATTATCCCGTTGATGTTTCATAGTGAAAAATGGACAACTACTTCAACATAATCAATAAATATGTAATGATTGTATTATGCTGAAAGGGTTACCCTTAATAAATATTCTCAATATTCTCAATATTCTCAATTCTCAATCAATAATGTTCTACATCTTAATAAGTAGTGACTTTTGTTTATCATTGTCGCACAAGCAACAACTAACAGCAGTAATTTACTATTTTTCAGGTAATCAGTTACTTACAGCTGTTTGTCTTATCCGTCCATACAAAAAGGAAACAGCAGTAACTGCTTAATTTTCAAGTAAGCAGTTACTGCTGTTTTCCTTTGCCGGGCAGTGTTGGTCTGTTGAGGCTAGATAGCTATCACAAACTGTTATTCTCAGCCCTGGGGACTAGACTGTGTATCTCGCCCTGTAACACTAGAATCTATGTCCCGCCGCGGGAACAAGACGCTCAATCTCGCCCTGAAAGCACGCCCTGTTTTCCCAGGAGGATGCGCGCGCACACAGCCAAGATAATAATAAAGGTAAGCGGAAGTGAACTCTGATGCCCGCCGGTCATTTTGCAGGCGAAATATTTTGAAAACGGAAGATGTTTGGCCAGCTAGCCCCCTGAAGGCTTCTGGAGGGAGAGGCGGGTGGAGGGGCAGACTGGAGGGGGGGGGGGGGTGACAGACTGGTGGCCTTATTCAAATACGAAATACAGGATATCAATTAATAAACCCCTCTCAGCACGTTAATATCTAGGCTATACCGAAGTCTGTTTTACTAAAAATTATTTTATATATCAGTAATTTATCATTAAAAAATTAAGATGACCTTAACTTGTTTAAAGTTATGAAGTTGGATCATTGAAAATGACCCCAGTCTAAAATTATTAAAGTTATTGAATTATGTTTCAAATCAGGGTTATTAAATACGTTACATTGCTATACATACACCATTGTAGTATAAGTCTTTCATATTTCAGACTTTAATTTCGGACGAAATAAATTATCACTGAAATAGATTGTGACAGTCAATCAAATAATTCAATTGTGTAGATGTTCATTTGTTATTTTCATACTACTATTTGTCGTCATTTTAAGCTTGAAATTAAGTCTGTTATTGCAGTTCTTTGGGAATAAGCTTCTGTGTTATTGTTTTTTTTAAACGTGTTTAATTGGTTTTAATTATATAAAACTCAAAATGAGGAATTGAAATTTACGCCAAAAAATTGAAAACAACAAAATATAAAAAAAATAGTGAACTGATTTTAAAATCACACAGAATAAAATTATTTTTTCTTAATTAATATATTAACAGGAAAAGAATGGATTTTATGTCTAGTCAATTAATATTCGAATACTGATAATCTAAGTCAAATATTGGCTTATATAATATTGATACATACATGCATTTCACAAAATCATAATTCACATCATCTGATATATGTATGTACATAGATTAATCAACAGTTCAAGGAAATCAATCATAATAAATATATGATACAGATAACATGCATCTATTTTTAAAGGGGGCATAGCGCAGCAGGTCTCAGCATCATAGTAATAAAATGTCCATTGTCTGCTTTACAAAGGCAAGCAGCAGTAACTGTTTTAAAAAGTAAGCAGTTACTGGCAGCTGAACAAACCGCCATTTATATGACAGGGTGTATTAGTGATGCTGATCACTCAGCACTCAGACCTGATACTAATTTATCATCAACCTCAACTTAAACCTTACAGCACTGAAATATGTCTATATAAACCCAAGAGACCAAAGGGTTATTTTCAATTTGAAATCATCATAAATGTCTTAGTTATCTCTTTCCGCTTCATAGGTCTACGGCCGTTATAACTATTTTATTCTTTCAGTGCGGCGATCGACTTTAGACGTCAGATTCTGACGTATATTGACGTCAATTTTATCACAACTTTGTACAGTACGGACAAGTATAATAATATTGTTGACATATCTTTCATGAATAATATAATAAATGTAAATAATCCCATATCAGCCGATATGATGTCAGCCGGAGCTATTAATGACGTATTATGCATGCGAGATCAGAAAAACACCAACTTTACGTCGGATGAACTGAATCAGTTACTATCTTTTGCTGTCTTGATAATTAATCGTATCATACACTGAATTGTATTACCTGCACTAAATTATTCAATTACACACTGCATACTATGTTCATGTACTAAGAGTACGAAATAAAGATTATTATTATATTAATGTAGCGGAGGCTCATGTTACCAGCGCCATACCTACGAGCCCGTCGGGTGACTCTGGCGCTGGGTTATCCTGTACTGATTTTGTTCTTGTGATTCTGGCCGGCTAGTTGACCTAGATGGACTAGATAAACCAGAGCCCTCTCTCCAGCAGACACGGGGCATTAACCTAATGCTGTTTTAATGTTGTTCCTTCGTCTTCGACGCTGACCCAAAATTGAAACAGCATTGGGCGAATGCCCCGTGTTTGCTGGGTCGTGCCGATAGGGAGCGACTGATCTGGTCACAGAATGAGGCTCATGGCACAGTGGTTAGCACTATTGTCTGTCACGCTAGAGCTCGGGTACCACAGACCAAACGAACCAAAATAAAACCAATGTTAAGAATCATACGTGAAATAGATGAAAAAGCCTTTGAAACTATGAATAAGTCGCGTGACCCATTAAAAAAGGGTTTTCTGACTGCTATCAGGCTTTCTAATATGATATTAGAACCTCGCTGCGTGATTTGTCAAAATCCTTGAGGCGTGACTGCCAATTAAAGCAAAATTGGGATAAGGCTCTGGTTTGCAGTGTCAGTGTTTATAAGTCCTGCCTCTCCCGTGACAGCAATCGATGGTGATTGCTGGTGATAGAATCCAAGTTAAATCACTTATTATACAATTTGCGTTTTCAGTCGTTAATCACGTTACTCCAACGCTCCTCAAGCGTCAATGAACGATAGGCAGTTGTCCTAGTGCATTTCATTCATTCATCGTCACCGTTTTCAACAAGTTCCATTCGTTACTCAATTTTTGAGGTTGAGCGCCTATGTGTCATGGAAAACAACGAACTATCAATGCAAAAGGTATTACAATAAAATAAATGCGAAGATCCGAAAAAATAGTAAGAAAAACAAAACAATAATTTGTTTCTCAATTCTTATTATGGAATCCACCCCATATCTGATTGAAGCGACGGAAAATAATTGAGTCCTATGGTAGCCGTCATTAGTTGTGGGAGACCTTATTGCTCTCGACCAATCATAATCGACGTTCCATTTTACAGGCTGCCGCACAGTGTGCCAAAATACACAATATAGCAGCCAGCTGTCATATTACATATAACTTATTCTGATATAACACAAACAAACATTGGCTTGACTCACTTCTTGGGCTACTGCAAGACTAAAATATAATAATTCTGCACGTGTAAAACACAGACAAACATTGGGTGGACTCACTTCTTGGGCTACTGCAAAACTAACTGTCCACTAGAATCATATTTATTCTTGACTCTAGAGACTCGGTCTGATTGTAATAACATTTCCGTTCTCTGCTGTGCAGAGGCTGCTTGTCTTTGTATTGACGACAAAGGCAAATAGCAGTAACTGATTACTTGGACTGTTAGTAGTTACTGTTTGTAGTTGCAAAGCAGGCTATTGTCCAGGTTCCAGATTGAGTTATCAGAAGGTAGCGGGCTCGCCCCCAGGCCAGAACCACACGCCCCGTTGTTGCTTATGTCAACAGGCACATCTAGAGCCATGTTTCCAGCATGTGTTTCTCCAACCTGGTAAATGCGGCTGTTGATGGAGCGATTTGACGCAGGGTAATCCCCTCTGGGAACATTATGGGAAGATTAGAGCTGTTGTTTTCTATTCGATTTGCTTCAGGTAACAAATCGCATTGAGAATAAAATACAGGAATTCAACGATTGAAATTACCCCCAACGAGAGTAGGCCTATAATGGTGAGATTTCAGCTGTTGTTTGTTTGAGTGATTTGTGGACAAGGAACACCCTGATGTCACAACAATAGAGACATTTGAGTTGTTTTAGAGCGCTTCAATGCCGGGACACACCCAAATTAATGAGGATATAATAGACTGATTTGAGCTGTTGATTTTTAGTGATTTGAGGGCATTGGAATACCGCTAACAAAAACTACATAGCTATTGCTCTGTTGAGTGATTTGACGGTGGAAACACACCCCAATCTGACCATAATTGACAGATTTGAGGTGTTGTTTTTTGGGCGCTTTCCGGGAAGGTAAGCACCAGCTGGGGACATTACATGGAGATTAGGGTTATTTGTAAACGTGTGTGGGCGCCGGGAGCGGGCTGTTTGGTCAGCAGACCGTGTGTTAGTGAACTCCTGGACAGCGGGAGAACCTCCATGGAGAAAATGAACTCAGATCCACCGCGACATCACAATGATAAGTGATGAGGAATCCACAAGGCTACTGATTGGCCTATCTTACCTTTGTTTGAGATAGCAGCGCCCCAATGTTACTGTCGCACATCATTGACTTTAGAATCTCAGCGTGATTCTGATAACAACGAGGTCGAACGCTTTATCACAGTCTACACAGTGTATTAGGATCATATTTATTCTCGATTAAGTCTGGTTATAATAACACCTCTGCTTTATGTAGTGCAAATGCAAACAGCTGGCCTGTAGATTAAGCAGGTACTGTTTTTTGTCTTTGTACAGAAGGCATTGGAAAATAGCAGTATGTTACTGCCGTTTACTAATATTGCACACAATCAGTGCAAGTGATAAGTTGCCGCTGTCCACAAAATATATTAGAATTATATTTATTCTTTACTTCAGAGTCTCAGTCTGATTTTACTAACCTTTATTATAATTAAAATTTAATTAATTATTTCTTTTAAACCTAAATTTATTGTTGTAATCTTCATTACAAGCCGGAGATGGTGGAAAATGAAAAAAATAGTGTTATTATTCATGATTTTTGAGGAAATCAGGTCATTCTTCAGAGATGCGAAATGGTGCTTTAATATATCGTGAGGGTTTAAAGGGTTACATTACAATTGTTTCACTCACTTGAAGTTGTGTCTCGCTACCGCGATCCACAAATTTAAGAGTACAAATTACTTACATGTAGTTGTGTAGAGTTTGATTCCAAACATATCTAGAAAATGTAGAAAAAAAATATTTGATCTCTTGCTTTGGGCCTATATAGAAATTTTCAGCGCTTGAAGAGTTGATGAGCAGTTATAGTATGCTTTTATGCGATTTCAGCATTTAAAGCAGCCCCTTGGGATGACTTCAATTTTCGTTTTTAGTTTCGTAATGAAATATTGTATCCCCCAGATGATGATTTTATTTTTTTCAGAGTTTTTAGATTTTTAAAAATATTTCTTATTTATATTTCTATGAAACCGCTTAAAACTCAAACAAACTTTTTGTATACCTAAACACATGCTGAAGGACGATTGAATGTTCCTACAGCACTTGGACACATGTTGATGCCGTCGGCCCAGCGTTGGGCAGACAATCAGTGTTGCAGGTGCATCATCTCATGTCCTGACTATAAGACACCAATCAGACACCAATTAGCGGCGATTGCTTTGCTCTCCTCGGTCAAGACGTGGGAATATGTGGTGTAAAGTCCTGTATATTGCTGACTTGTTTTGTTTACATGGCAATATACGACCTGGAAATATAGCTATTTCACTCTTTTTCGGTGCTTTAAAATTGTTTTTTGTCTTTTTTTGTCTCATTCCAAGGGGTCCCTTTAAGGGTTAAACATATAAGTGTAATATACGAAAATAAAATCTGAAGCTTGTCATCTTCCTCAAATATATCATTAGATGGGTAGCATAAAGTGCATGATGTACATGATTTGCGTCATGTGCATGATGTGCATCATGTGCATTATGTGCATCATGTGCATCATGTGCATGATGTGCTATGAAATGATTTATATTTGAAAGAGTTTTAAGGGTTAAACAAATTAGTGTAATATACGAAAATATAATCTGAAGCTCATCATCTTCCTCAAATATATCATTAGATGGGTAGCATCATGTGCATCATGTGCGTCATGTAGCATGATGTGCATCACGTGCATCATGTCCATCATGTGCATCACGTGCATCATGTGCATCACGTGCATCATGTGCATCATGTGCATCATGTGCATCATGTGCATCATGTGCATCATGTAGCATGATGTGCATCATGTGAACCATGTGCATCATGTGCATCATGTGAACCATGTGCATTATTTGCATCATGGGCATCATGTACATCATGTAGCATCACGTGCATCATGTGCATCATGTACATCATGTGCATCATGTGCATCATGTGCATCATGTAGCATGATGTGCATCATGTGAACCATGTGCATCATGTGCATCATGTGAACCATGTGCATTATTTGCATCATGGGCATCATGTGCATCATGTGCATCATGTGCATCATGTGCATCATGTGCATCATGTGCATCATGTGCATGATGTGCATCATGTGAACCATGTGCATTATTTGCATCATGTGCATCATGTGCATCATGTGCATCATGTAGCATGATGTGCATCACGTGCATCATGTGCATCATGTAGCATCATGTGCATCATGTGCATCATGTGCATCATGTGCATCATGTAGCATGATGTGCATCACGTGCATCATGTGCATCATGTGCATCATGTGCATCATGTAGCATCATGTGCATCATGTGAACCATGTGCATCATGTGCATCATGTGAACCATGTGCATCATGTGCATCATGTGCATCATGTGCATCATGTGCATCATGTAGCATGATGTGCATCATGTGAACCATGTGAACCATGTGCATCATGTGCATCATGTGCATCATGTGCATCATGTGCATCATGTGCATCATGTGCATCATGTGCATCATGTGCATGATGTGCATCATGTGAACCATGTGCATTATTTGCATCATGTGCATCATGTGCATCATGTGCATCATGTAGCATGATGTGCATCACGTGCATCATGTGCATCATGTGCATCATGTGCATCATGTGCATCATGTGCATCATGTGCATCATGTGCATCATGTAGCATGATGTGCATCACGTGCATCATGTGCATCACGTGCATCATGTGCGTCATGTGCATCATGTGCATCATGTAGCATGATGTGCATCATGTGAACCATGTGCATCATGTGCATCATGTGCATCATGTGCATCATGTGCATCATGTGCATCATGTGCATCATGTGCATCATGTGCATGATGTGCATCATGTGAACCATGTGCATTATTTGCATCATGTGCATCATGTGCATCATGTGCATCATGTAGCATGATGTGCATCACGTGCATCATGTGCATCATGTGCATCATGTGCATCATGTACATCATGTGCATTATGTGCATCATGTGCATCATGTGCATCATGTGCATCATGTGCATCATGTGCATCATGTGCATCATGTAGCATGATGTGCATCACGTGCATCATGTGCATCATGTGCATCATGTGCATCATGTGCATCATGTAGCATGATGTGCATCACGTGCATCATGTGCATCATGTGCATCATGTGCATCATGTGCATCATGTACATCATGTGCATCATGTGCATCATGTGCATGATCGGCATCATGTGCATCATGTAGAATCATGTGCATCATGTGCATCATCTGCATCATGTAGCATGATGTGCATCACGTGCATCATGTGCGTCATGTGCATCATGTGCATCATGTAGCATGATGTGCATCATGTGAACCATGTGCATCATGTGCATCATGTGAACCATGTGCATCATGTGCATCATGTGCATCATGTGCATCATGTGCATCATGTAGCATGATGTGCATCATGTGAACCATGTGAACCATGTGCATCATGTGCATCATGTGCATCATGTGCATCATGTGCATCATGTGCATCATGTGCATCATGTGCATCATGTGCATGATGTGCATCATGTGAACCATGTGCATTATTTGCATCATGTGCATCATGTGCATCATGTGCATCATGTAGCATGATGTGCATCACGTGCATCATGTGCATCATGTGCATCATGTGCATCATGTGCATCATGTGCATCATGTGCATCATGTGCATCATGTGCATCATGTAGCATGATGTGCATCACGTGCATCATGTGCATCACGTGCATCATGTGCGTCATGTGCATCATGTGCATCATGTAGCATGATGTGCATCATGTGAACCATGTGCATCATGTGCATCATGTGCATCATGTGCATCATGTGCATCATGTGCATCATGTGCATCATGTGCATCATGTGCATGATGTGCATCATGTGAACCATGTGCATTATTTGCATCATGTGCATCATGTGCATCATGTGCATCATGTAGCATGATGTGCATCACGTGCATCATGTGCATCATGTGCATCATGTGCATCATGTACATCATGTGCATTATGTGCATCATGTGCATCATGTGCATCATGTGCATCATGTGCATCATGTGCATCATGTGCATCATGTAGCATGATGTGCATCACGTGCATCATGTGCATCATGTGCATCATGTGCATCATGTGCATCATGTAGCATGATGTGCATCACGTGCATCATGTGCATCATGTGCATCATGTGCATCATGTGCATCATGTACATCATGTGCATCATGTGCATCATGTGCATCATGTGCATCATGTGCATGATCGGCATCATGTGCATCATGTAGAATCATGTGCATCATGTGCATCATCTGCATCATGTAGCATGATGTGCATCACGTGCATCATGTGCATCATGTGCATCATGTGCATCATGTGCATCACGTGCATCATGTGCATGATGTGCATGATGTGCGTCATGTGCATGATGTGCATCACGTGCATCATGTGCATCATGTAGCATGATGTGCATCACGTGCATCATGTGCATCATGTGAACCATGTGCATCATGTGCATCACGTGCATCATGTGCATCATGTGCGTCATGTGCATCATGTGCATCATGTGCATCATGTGCATCATGTGCATCATGTGCATCATGTAGCATGATGTGCATCACGTGCATCATGTGCATCACGTGCATCATGTGCGTCATGTGCATCATGTGCATCATGTAGCATGATGTGCATCATGTGAACCATGTGCATCATGTGCATCATGTGCATCATGTGCATCATGTGCATCATGTAGCATGATGTGCATCACGTGCATCATGTGCATCATGTGCATCATGTGCATCATGTACATCATGTGCATTATGTGCATCATGTGCATCATGTGCATCATGTGCATCATGTGCATCATGTGCATCATGTGCATCATGTAGCATGATGTGCATCACGTGCATCATGTGCATCATGTGCATCATGTGCATCATGTGCATCATGTAGCATGATGTGCATCACGTGCATCATGTGCATCATGTGCATCATGTGCATCATGTGCATCACGTGCATCATGTGCATGATGTGCATGATGTGCGTCATGTGCATGATGTGCATCACGTGCATCATGTGCGTCATGTGCATCATGTGCATCATGTAGCATGATGTGCATCATGTGAACCATGTGCATCATGTAGCATGATGTGCATCATGTGCATCATGTGCATCATGTGAACCATGTGCATCATGTAGCATGATGTGCATCATGTGCATCATGTGCCTCATGTGCATCATGTGCATCATGTACATCATGTGCATCATGTGCATCATGTAGCATGATGTGCATCATGTGAACCATGTGCATCATGTGCATGATGTGCATCACGTGCATCATGTGCATCATGTAGAATCATGTGCATCATCTGCATGATGTGCATCACGTGCATCATGTGCGTCATGTGCATCATGTGCATCATGTAGCATGATGTGCATCATGTGAACCATGTGCATCATGTAGCATGATGTGCATCATGTGCATCATGTGCATCATGTGAACCATGTGCATCATGTAGCATGATGTGCATCATGTGCATCATGTGCATCACGTGCATCATGTGCATCACGTGCATCATGTGCATCATGTGCATCACGTGCATCATGTGCATCACGTGCATCATGTGCATCATGTGCATCATGTACATCATGTGCATCATGTGCATCATGTGCATCATGTGCATCATGTGCATCATGTAGCATGATGTGCATCATGTAGCATGATGTGCATCACGTGCATCATGTGCACCATGTGCATCATGTGCATCATGTGCATCATGTGCATCATGTAGCATGATGTGCATCATGTGAACCATGTGCATCATGTACATCATGTGCATCATGTGCATCATGTGCATCATGTGCATCATGTAGCATGATGTGCATCATGTGAACCATGTGCATCATGTACATCATGTGCATCATGTGCATCATGTGCATCATGTGCCTCATGTGCATCATGTGCATCATGTGCATCATGTAGTATCATGTGCATCATGGGCATCATGTGCATCATGTGCATCACGTGCATCATGTACATCATGTGCATCATGTGAACCATGTGCATCATGTACATCATGTGCATCATGTGCATCATGTGCATCATGTGCATCATGTAGCATGATGTGCATCACGTGCATCATGTGCATCACGTGCATCATGTGCGTCATGTGCATCATGTGCGTCATGTGCATCATGTGCATGATGTGCATCATGTGAATCATGTGCATCATGTGCATCATGTGCATCATGTAGCATGATGTGCATCATGTGAACCATGTGCATCATGTACATCATGTGCATCATGTGCATCATGTGCATCATGTAGCATGATGTGCATCACGTGCATCATGTGCATCACGTGCATCATGTGCATCACGTGCATCATGTGCATCATGTGCATCATGTGCATCATGTGCATCATGTGCATCATGTGCATCATGTGCATCATGTGCATCATGTGCATCACGTGCATCATGTACATCATGTGCATCATGTGCATCATGTGCATCACGTGCCTCGTGTACATCAAGTGCATCATGTGCCTCGTGTACATCAAGTGCATCGTATACATTATGTGCATGATGTGCATGATGTGCATTATGTGCATGATGTGCATGATGTGCATCACGTGCATCATGTGCATCACGTGCATCATGTGCATCATGTGCATCATGTGCATCACGTGCATCACGTGCATCATGTGCCTCGTGTACATTATGTGCATGATGTGCATGATGTGCATCATGTGCATCATGTGCATCATGTACATCATGGGCATCATGTGCATCATGTGCACTATGTGCATCATGTGCATCATGTGCACTATGTACACCATGTAGTATGATGTGCATCATGTGAACCATGTACATCATGTGCATCATGTACATTATGCGCATCATGTGCATCTTGCAGCATAATGTGCATGATTTGCATCATGTACATCAAGTAGCATGATGTGCATGATGTGCATAATGTGCATGGTGAGCATGGTGAGCATGATGTGCATCATGTATGTGCATCATGTATGTGCATCAAGTACATCATGTGCATCATGTACATAATGTAGAATGATGTGCATCATGTGCATCATGTGCATCATGTGCATTATGCACATCATGTAGCATGATGTGCATGATCTGCATGATGTGCATGTTACATGATGTCCATAATGTACATCATGTAACATGATCTGCATGCTGTGAATAATGTACATCACGTGCATTATGTACATCATGTGCATCATGTGCATCATGTGCATCATGTGCTATGAAATGACTTATATTTGAAAATATGCTCCATGACACTTAGGAGTCACTAGCAACAAGGTTTGAAAACCTTAATACATGAATGAATGAATAAATGAATGAATGAATGAATGAATGAATGAATGAATGAATGAATGAACGAATAAATGCATGAATGAATGAATGAATAAATGAATGAATGAATGAATGAATAAATGAATGAATGAATGGATGGGTGGATAAATGGATGGATGGATGAATGGATGGATGGATGGACGAATAAATGGGTGAATGGGTGAATGGGTTCATGGATGGATGGACGGACGGATGGGTGAATGGATGGATGGGTGATGAATGGATAGGTGAATGGATGGATGAATGGATGGATGGATCGATAGATGGACGAATGGGTGGATTGGTGAATGGATGGATAGGTGGGTGGATGAATGGATGGATGGAT